>OZ023249.1:20506721-20885458 GCA_964006365.1 Trididemnum miniatum | reverse complement strand
TAGGAGTGTGTAGTTCTTTTGAAGGTTAGAATTTTTTTTTAGGAAGGTGGGAGGTTGCTATGCTGCACTGATGAGACCATAATAAGGTCGAAACGCGTCTGCAGCTGCAAATTAGTGGGTTGCCATAGGGGCTTATAGTGATGTGGGTTAGTTAGGCTACCGGGAACTTAGTTGTGGATTAGTGGTTATATTTTCTTTCATTGGGTATCGTTGTTTGAGGCCAAAAACTTGAGTTTGATATAGAAGCAACCTTTAAAGGTGCTAGGTAGAATGCATTGTATGTTGATGGATTTACTTCATGGATTTGAAGTTTAAAGCACCACTGAAGAGACTTTATTTAATAGTCGAAACGTATCCCGTCTGGTGCAAAATAATCTTATTCTCCTGTGGTAAGACGTTTAAAGGACTGCCTATTTCTTGCTGCAAAAAGGTCGAAGCGTAAAACCTTGGACCGCAAGAAGACAGTAGCTCCATTCAACTACAATCGCCTGGCTACATTCATCCCTTCTTTAGATGGATTGTTCCAAGGTTCCTTTGTGTAAGCGCCCTCTGACGATGGCTGGCTATGCAAGTGCCTGTCACGGTCCACAAGGATCTGAGGAATTTTAGAGAAAGCATAGTGTAAGCGCCCTCTGACGTTGGCTGGCTTTGCAAGTGCTTGTCATGGTCCACATGCCTATCTGAATTCAGCAATTCGTTTAATGAAGATTGACTGTACTGCAACATCAGCAATTGTTGGACCTATTCTTACCCTGACACATTGGGCTTTGTTGGTGCCTATCGGAGAAGTGTAGGAAAGATGAATTCTATTTGACTTACACATCCTTCTTTGTATCATCTTGCTGGATCCTGTAACTGTACATGCAGTTCGACAAACGTACCGGGATATTGATGTTTAAACCACCGATAAGCGCTGACGTTCACTGTGTTTTCTGGGCTGCATGCGCAGACACAGTGCCTGCCTTGTCCCCCGCTTTTTCACGGGCGAACGGGTTGGGCAGAGAGGTTTTTTGTAGGTTTTGGTAACTGGTATAGTTACAAACCTTAAACAAAATATTCCTTCTCAGATTACCGGGAAAATAATGTTTAAACCAACCGGACTTTTCTATTCTTATCGATTGTTTACAGTGAATCTGTGACATCATAATCCAGCCTGTATTATTTTCTTGAAGGTTTTATTTCAAATGTTTTACCTTGAGCAGAACGAGGAGAGGCTTAGATTAGGAGTGTGTAGTTCTTTTGAAGGTTAGAATTTTTTTTTTAGGAAGGTGGGAGGTTGCTATGCTGCACTGATGAGACCATAATAAGGTCGAAACGCGTCTGCAGCTGCAAATTAGTGGGTTGCCATAGGGGCTTATAGTGATGTGGGTTAGTTAGGCTACCGGGAACTTAGTTGTGGATTAGTGGTTATATTTTCTTTCATTGGGTATCGTTGTTTGAGGCCAAAAACTTGAGTTTGATATAGAAGCAACCTTTAAAGGTGCTAGGTAGAATGCATTGTATGTTGATGGATTTACTTCATGGATTTGAAGTTTAAAGCACCACTGAAGAGACTTTATTTAATAGTCGAAACGTATCCCGTCTGGTGCAAAATAATCTTATTCTCCTGTGGTAAGACGTTTAAAGGACTGCCTATTTCTTGCTGCAAAAAGGTCGAAGCGTAAAACCTTGGACCGCAAGAAGACAGTAGCTCCATTCAACTACAATCGCCTGGCTACATTCATCCCTTCTTTAGATGGATTGTTCCAAGGTTCCTTTGTGTAAGCGCCCTCTGACGATGGCTGGCTATGCAAGTGCCTGTCACGGTCCACAAGGATCTGAGGAATTTTAGAGAAAGCATAGTGTAAGCGCCCTCTGACGTTGGCTGGCTTTGCAAGTGCTTGTCATGGTCCACATGCCTATCTGAATTCAGCAATTCGTTTAATGAAGATTGACTGTACTGCAACATCAGCAATTGTTGGACCTATTCTTACCCTGACACATTGGGCTTTGTTGGTGCCTATCGGAGAAGTGTAGGAAAGATGAATTCTATTTGACTTACACATCCTTCTTTGTATCATCTTGCTGGATCCTGTAACTGTACATGCAGTTCGACAAACGTACCGGGATATTGATGTTTAAACCACCGATAAGCGCTGACGTTCACTGTGTTTTCTGGGCTGCATGCGCAGACACAGTGCCTGCCTTGTCCCCCGCTTTTTCACGGGCGAACGGGTTGGGCAGAGAGGTTTTTTGTAGGTTTTGGTAACTGGTATAGTTACAAACCTTAAACAAAATATTCCTTCTCAGATTACCGGGAAAATAATGTTTAAACCAACCGGACTTTTCTATTCTTATCGATTGTTTACAGTGAATCTGTGACATCATAATCCAGCCTGTATTATTTTCTTGAAGGTTTTATTTCAAATGTTTTACCTTGAGCAGAACTAGGAGAGGCTTAGATTAGGAGTGTGTAGTTCTTTTGAAGGTTAGAATTTTTTTTTTAGGAAGGTGGGAGGTTGCTATGCTGCACTGATGAGACCATAATAAGGTCGAAACGCGTCTGCAGCTGCAAATTAGTGGGTTGCCATAGGGGCTTATAGTGATGTGGGTTAGTTAGGCTACCGGGAACTTAGTTGTGGATTAGTGGTTATATTTTCTTTCATTGGGTATCGTTGTTTGAGGCCAAAAACTTGAGTTTGATATAGAAGCAACCTTTAAAGGTGCTAGGTAGAATGCATTGTATGTTGATGGATTTACTTCATGGATTTGAAGTTTAAAGCACCACTGAAGAGACTTTATTTAATAGTCGAAACGTATCCCGTCTGGTGCAAAAAAAAGTATATGAAAAGTTGCAAGCGTTGCTTGTGTTGACGTGTGTGAGGCTGCATTTTGATTTCAGTTTATCACATTCATAAACATAGATTTGATATAAAATATACAAATGCATGTGGAAGTTGTGAGCAAACATGGCAATTTTAGTCAAGGATGCAAACTCGCCAGCATTTTCTATCGAGTTTGAGTTTTCTAAAAATTTTCAAGCCCAGTTTGGGTTAAAAGGTTTGTGTATATTAAGTCGCTTCTTATTACGATGGGTGGTTTCCTTTAAAGATAGTGGAATTCCCCAAAATGTCATGTGCGATCTAGATATACATGCTCTTACCATAACCCAACGTGTGTCTCAGTTACGCGATGATGTATGGGAGAATTCCCGCCCGACACTTTAACGTGAACCGTCCATTACAGTATAATGCCGCTTAGGAATGATTTGCCACCTTCATTTTTGATCCTAGGAGTTCACGTTGAATATAGGGAGTCTTCGGGTTATGATAATCTGAACTTGCACTGTTTCGAGGTTATGAAAGTGCCCATAAGCAAGATTAAAGCAGGTAGCAGCGGTTAAGAATCATA
This sequence comes from Trididemnum miniatum, assembly GCA_964006365.1. NCBI lineage: Eukaryota > Metazoa > Chordata > Ascidiacea > Aplousobranchia > Didemnidae > Trididemnum > Trididemnum miniatum. The sequence continues at coordinate 20,882,068 of OZ023249.1, read as the reverse complement.
ATTCTATCTCTCGCAGTAAAATTGCTGTGGCATATGTAGTTTGATCTATGTGGTAAGAAACAGTTTTCTTTTTCCAAGAAAGCACTTTTGTGTACCGGTGTATTATTTGTCACATGTTATCATGGTACAGCACAATGCTTTAGAGCAGTGGTTTTCAACCTTTTGCGGTTGCGCACTGGCTAAATTTTCAAATAAATTTTGTGGACCGATGGACCTTATAAACCAGGGGTGACGAACCTATTTGCTGTCGCGGGCCACTTTGTTACTTACCAATAAACAAGCGGGCCGCATAACTTTCTAGTCATAAACAGTGGCGTATCGAGAAATTTTAAAAGGGGGAAGCCGTAATTTCCATATTTCTTTAAAGCGTTTTTTTTTTCGGCAGAACAAATTTGAAAATGATTGAGAAACAAGAAAAGCTCTTGTTCTTGGAGGGTCCGATGGCATGCTCTCTCGGAAAATTTTTGAAAATTTACATGCTGTAATGGCTATTTGTAGTGCTTTTTGAATAATCCTCAGGCAAATTTTGTTTAAATTTTTTGACCCTGATTCTGAGTGTTTTGCCAAATATGATGCATTTGGCGCGCACATTTTCGATTATGCGTGCTTAAGGCGTAAGGCTTATCGCTCTCGAAGAGGTTCGAAGTTATGGAAAAATTGTATACATCAAAAACTATTTTGAAAATGGCTGGTGGGAGGATGCATACCTCTCATCCTAACCCTTGGATTAGCCACTGGCCATAAGCTACAAAAACCATCAAGAGTCTGGCATGTTTCAGTCACTTGGCACCATTAGTTTTGTTCTTTTTTTACTAAAAGACAGAGTCAAAAAGGGGGAAGGATGGCACAATGGCCCCCCTCTGAATACGCTCCTGGTCATAAACATATCGGATATTGGTCCAATCTTTTTGAAAAACTCTCTTTTCATCTTCAATATCTCGTTTTTTCGCTGAAGACAAACGGCTAATTAAATATTGATTAAAAAACAGAATAACAAATACCTTAAGAAAGCAGTAAAATTTGCAAATGATAAATGGTACTGCCACCTCACCAATTCATTTCCGCAAACTCACATAATTCCTACTACTGTAAGGCAAGCTAAGCTCTCACTCGAATAGTTACTCGTAAACTGCTGCACTATGCTGAAGCTGCAACGGACTCGAGTTATGTTATTATTATTTCATAACAATGGATGAACTACTGAATCCTAAAACAGATGACTTGTATTGAGCGTTTATATAACTACTGCGTGATACGCGCTTGATTGAATCAGGGGCTCAGCTTTTGGTATCGCATCGCAAAGATTAGACGAGGAAAAAAATTTTTAAAAGTACTGGTCTCGCCAAAATGTTCGCGGGCCGCAGGAAATTCTTTCGCGGGCCGCATGTTCGTCACCTCTGTTATAAACCAACCAAAAACGTCATACATTTGCTAAAATCACCACAACTTCATTTTTGTTGATGGGGTGTTCGAAAAAAAGGAAAGCACTTGGATGTTTGTTTGTTTCTGTTTCATAATCAAATTCCGGTAATCCTTCTCCTGAATTTCAGTTAAATATGTTCTTAGATTTCATAATACTACTACTACAAATCATGGTAAAGGAGTGGTTATGGGGTAGATTTATTTCACCTCCATCGTTTTTCATTTTTTTTTGTAAGAAAAGCAAAGCTCAATGAATTGGTAGTGCATGCCGGTACTGCATGAACTTGTCTGTTGGCTGACGAAAAAAGTATTGGGTGCGCGTAGCCAAGTGGGTTATAATAAACAGCACAGTTTTAAATTGTGGTTTACAGGTACTGTAATGTTACAATTTATTTGGGGGATCGGCAGAAAAGCAGATGCGGACTGGCGGTTGAGAAACCCTGCTTTAGAGTGCAGTACATATAAAGTTATTTCTTTGTAATGTTGTGACTTGCACTGAGTTAAGGGCCACGCTGAAGCTTAAGAACATCTCAACGTCGTGAGTGGAGCACGGCATGTATAATGATGTCTAACCCATACATAGATCAAACTGCATTTGGAGGTGAATGAACATAAGATGAAAGTTCAGAAATCAAAATGCATTTGCTTCTGTTCCAATCTGTTTGATGTCAAATATTGCTTTTTCCTGCCTATATTATGAGTGTGTTGACATAAGGCAGTGCTTGAGATGAATGGAACCCCCCTAAGCTCCATTAAGTTTTTGTAAGGGCGAACTAACAAAGGGAGGGTGAATGAACACAAAATAATGTTTACAATCGTTCCCCCCTAATTATTTCCAAATTAAAGTGCCGTTGTTAATGGAAGTTTTTGCCACTGAGAACCTTTTTTTTTTTTTTTGGAGAAAATGAATGGACTGTATTTTTCCTACTTTCCCTTATGTGTGTGGCTGGATGTGCCACCGTGCATGAATCAGAGTAAAGTGGTATTATGCGCGTTAAATAATATTTTTGTATCAAGGATGAATCTTGAGCAGAACTTTGTGGTAGGAATGAATGAAATCAAAAAAGGTTTGAAGAAGTACCGACGTAAAGAATGAGCAAATACTGGCATTGTATCAGCTGCACTGCATGTTGCACACTGTTGCCCTACCACATCTTGTATTCTTTGTAATGCAATGTTTTTGTGTAGATATAGGGTGTTTACTTTTAGGCTTATCATCGATAAACAAATCAGTAATCAAAATGTCTTGGGAAGCACACTCTACCCATATGCTTAACACTTTTGGTGCTGGAAACTGTGAATATGTGGGTTTGTTCGGAAAAGGTGATGGGGTAGCGTGGGCTGAAAGTGGTTCTGGTTCATTAAAAGGCAAATTTCAGGTACTTTATTCTGTAGAAGTATATTCAGTAATTGCTTCTTACTTAGGAAATTTGTTTTTTTGTGCATTTGTGTCAGAAGCGCTAACTATTTTTGCACGTATCTATCAAGTAACATAATTTCAACTCACCATGGTATGTTTTGAACATCTTGAAACTAATTCTGTGTGTGCAATATTGTACGTACCGCTATCAGTATTTAATTCCTTGTTTACACACATGTCACAGTTTTACGCTGCAGTGTAGCAGAAGATCACTAAAATATATTATCGTTATAGCCATTTGCATATATACACACCGTGCAGTATAAGACCGTTTTTGTGATATTTAACTTGTGTTTGATAGTTTGCAATCCTCATAGAATTGTGATTAATGTGCGATGATCAGCGCAGGCTGATCAGGATCTGCATAATGTTGAAACAAACTAACATTTTAACTTATTACATGACTTTGCTTTGTGGCAATTTTTGTCTTGAAAGGTAATCGAAGGAAGCTGTTATGATTTTTCTCACAAAAAGGTCTCGCAGATCACCTGTGTTTACCACTCCAAATGGGAAAATCTTATTGAGTGTTTTTTCCTACAGTGCAGTGAGTTAACTTGCTGGCTTGTTTTCCACACAGTCCCTTTAATGGTTAGCATCAAGCCAGAAAGCTGCGAATACCAATTTTTTTAAAGTCATTGGTTAAACAAGTGTAAAGTCAAATACAGCTCCAGAGGTAGACGCTCTTTCCACTTGGCTATCTCAGCAATAAATTGTGATTAATTTTACAGCACATCCTAAGCGAAATGTACCACAAATTTGAAGCTAACTAATTTGTTTCTCATTTTTGACCTTTTAGAAGTTGAACGTGGTGGAAGTAGTCAAACATTACTATTGGCATTGCTGTTATGCCGTAGGCCACTGTTGTCTCTTTTAGTGCGAAATTTGATAAAAACGAAAAATTTTGGTAAAGCTTTTCAAATATTTGTAATGTTTGCCAACTGAAATTTCGGCCTAAATAGTGTTCGGTATTCTGATGCAAAAGAATAGTTTTATACCCTAGAATCTCAATTTTGAGCAGAAGCTGAATAAAACCTTCTTTCACGCCCCTGAATCTTCAAGCGAATTTTTTATTAAGATTTATGTTTGAGAAATTTTTACTTCCTAAAAACTTATAGGGAACAGTGGCGTGGACTACACAGTGCAGACTCTTTCACTGCGTTAAGGCATTAATCTTATTTAAGGATGCGCAGATACCTATGTTCATCGTCAAAAAAAAAAAAAAAAAACGATGTTTCGGCAGTTTCACCGATGCACTGGTTGATGTCAAGTATATAACTATACCAGTACTGATGCAAGCAAATTCTGCGGGAATTGAAGTGGCAGATCTAGCAGAAGTTCGCGGTTTATGACAAAATTAGTTGGATCTATGTGTCTTTTCATAGAAAAATCTTTATTCTATTTCTGCAAGTTCGAGGTTGCGTGCGTTGTTGCAATTGATTTCAGCCAAGCGCAATCAACACTGATCGAAGTGGTAAAGTAAGGTTGCAGTTGTGTGCATGTTACCGGTACTGGCACGATGAACAGGTGTAGAGGACTTTCAGATATGAACCTTGTATTGCGCAAAGTGCGTGTTCTAAAGCTGGAACATACACCATAGTCGTTTATTATCATGTGAATAAAGTGTATAAATGGCATACCGTATATTATAGATAAAGAGGAAGCTTCTTATGAACTCGTCTAGGCAAAGTCATTATAGACCAGTGTGTTTTATTTGCTTAAAACATAAATTGCTGATTTTTTGACCCGTCATAAAATGTCAGCAACATCGGTCGATGTTGAGAAAAGCCGATACATCGGCATCGGTAACATCGGTAAAAACCTGTATCAGTAGTGCATCACTAATCTTACATTATCGCACAATTCGATAAAGTAGGAAAGCGTTTTGTTTCGTTGCTCACTAGGCTCATTGCGCCAATTTGTTGACATGTGTAAAATGTCCGGTTATCATTTCAAACAAAACTATCATAGCTGTGGCCAGTGTTTTTTTTAAGGTTTGACTTGAAGAACCATTAAGCAATTTTGAAACACCGCCAATTTTTTAATTTGTGTAAAACACAGCTTTCGACGCTGTTGTAGAAGCAGATTTGAGAGACTGCTGAAAAATTTTGATAGACCATTTCGGTCCCTCAAAACACCTTTAAAAAAAACAATGGCTGCAACTAACATTGAGGCCTTTTTGTATTTCGTTGCGGCCTTGTGAGCTAACTGGCTATGAGCAGTAATGTGTGCGTTTGCGTAGTTACGTTGACGTTACAAGTGATGCTAACTACTAAAAAAAAACAAATTCTTTTATCAACAAAACGACGTTTTGTTGTATTTTGTTGAAACGTCCAGTTTTGATATTCCTTTATCAACATCTTGAATGACCAAGTGGTAAGAGTGTCCGCCTCTGAAGCTGTAGGCTCAGGTTTGATTCCTAGTCTGGTCGTACTAATGAGTAGTGACTTTAAAATTGGTGTTCGCAGCTTCCCTGCTTGACGCTCATCATTAAAAGGTACAGTGTGGAGAACAAGCCGGCAAGTTTACTTGTTGCGCTGTTGGGGAAGTTACTTAGCGGGGCTCCCCCATCTTGGTGTAGTAGACATATGGCTGACAATTCCTAAGTGAGCTTGTTATATAGTATAACGCTTTGATGTGAAGTTTAATCTTCACTATGCTTGTGGTATTACGCGGAAGTGTGTGACGAGTGTGGGGCCCATTTTTGCGACTTAGCGCCTGGCATCATTGCTCCAAAGAAACGTTGCAGCCTTGACGAGCTGTTGGCGACACTGTTTCCAATTTGACCAGCCCCGGAATCAAACCCCAGGCCTCCCACAACAATAGCAATGTGCTTAACAATTACGCTTACCAGCCGGTATTCATTGGATGTATCAAGTTTTTAAGGTTCAATGCAATACTTTGAGCTAAAGATCATTGTTATGGAACATTTCAACCAGTAATTATTTATTGGCAATTTTATATGATTTCAGGCCGCTCATGTTGCAAATAATGCGACTGCTCCTACGCAGTCATTGATGGTCGGAGGCCAAAAATACTTTTTTCTTAAACCGGTTGAAGATGGCATATACGCTTATAATTGCAAAGGAAAAGCAGTTGTAGTTGGTCAAGGAAAAAAATGTAAGTGTGTTTTTTTGATATGACATGACTTGTTTTACTGAGACTAATGAGCAATGGCTATTATAGTTTTAATATTTTAAAATAGTATGAAACGAAAAGCAATCCTTTTAGTTTTGCACTGCCTTGCTGACACTGCATATAATGACAGCTGGATGTATTTTGTCGAAACGTCCAGTTTTGATATTTACTGTGGCGTTATTTTTCCTCCTTAAGCTATTTTCGTCCCATATTTCTTGTCCGCCGAGGTTATGAAATGCTTGGATGCTAGTGCCAAAAGTAAAGGTGCCATTACAAGTTAATACAAAAAAGGTTTAGGTAAACTTGATAAAAATAAAAAGTATGTAATTGTAAATTGGCCCACAATTTTTTCAAATTACGACTGCCCAGAAACAAAGAATTTCTTACAATTATAATTACATAAAAAAGTTCAGTTAATTATATGTATTCAATTACGATTGAAATTGGTCCGACTTGGGAGATTAATGTCTTCCTGGAGTCTTCAGTGTAAACGCAGCCACCCGGTTTATTTGTCCAATGTGATTAGCTCTATCTAGCCACCGTGAATTGAGCTCATCACAAAAGATGTGTAACCTATGCAGTGTGCGGTAGGCCATTTCGGTTTCACGTGTGAATTAATATGTGTAGTGGTACACACAGCATATAATCTGCCAATGCTACTAGCGAACTTGCGGGCTTTTTTTTCTCCAAACTTTTTGGATACACTTCGAGGAAAGAGGTCGAGAATACCGACTTGTTTGTGCCGAAAGTTGAATTGAAAGCTCATGTCAACGAAATGGCCTGGTCGCATCATGCTCAGGTTACAGATTTTTGTGACGGTTTTGATTCGCAACTGGAGGCGTGGAAACAACTTGAAAATAACCGGTTGTTTATGTGCAATGTTTACTGTTTACTCAGACAAATGTACAGCTGGGGTTACACAGCACTTTAGTCACGAATACCACTGCCAAAAAGCAGCTAAGAAATATTTGAACAGCTTAGACCAGATCTCAACACGAACTCCACATCCTTTTCACTCCGCTTCTTTCACACTTGATTCAAGCTCCTCCTGCCCCAACTCGTTTTCCTCCTTTTGCACCATGGCATAAGGACTCGCTCAGCTAAGCTTATGACTTAACAATGGCACCAGAAGTAAGCCGAAAATCTGCCCAAGTATTTTTAGCTGTTTTTTGGCTGTAGTACTTGTAATTAAAGTGTTTGTTTAGTTTTTTAAGTGTTATTTAAAATTTTAGGTATTATAATTGCATGTCCAAACGAAGGTTTAAAAGCTGAAAATGTCACCGATGCTGTAAAAAAATCTGTAGAATACATGTCATCTCTGGGCTACTAATCAGGTATTTATTGTTATTCAGTTATAAAACATTAGCTGTAGTATTGTAGCGTATAAAGCACTGTTTGAAACTTATTAGAAAAATGTGTTGAGAAATATTTGTTCTCCTATCACGAGAAAGCGATCAAAGCGCTATAACGAGCTCGCTTACGAGTTACCGGTCATCTGTCTACCACTCTTAAGGTGGGGAGATGTAGCTACGCGCTTTCCCACCGGCACAGCAAGTAAACTTGCCAGCTTATTTCCACGCTATCTCTTTAATGCTGAGCGTCAAGCAGGGAAGCTGTGAATACCAATTTTGCAGTCATTGGTTTGACCAGACTCGAAATCAAACCCAAGTCTGCAGCTCCAGTGGCGGACGTTACCTCTCGACCATCTTAGCTGCAAATGTCGCGCATACCCGATTTACCAATTTCACCCTGGTTGGCCATGCGCACTGTTGTCATGACATAGGTAACTAAAGCCGTAGGTTCATATTTTGAAGCAATAAACACATTCTATGATATGTTTTCAGATGGAAAAGGACTGCTCGGTCACACTGAAGCTAATCCAGATGTATCTTGTATATTTTTGCATCGTATCCTATTACAGTTGAATGCAAAGATTAGACATTTGGTTATTTTGTGGCCTAAGACTCGCAACTTATTGTAAGCATTCAACATTGTAATTTCTGTTACGTCTGTTTAATATTCTAGATTATTCATATGTAGGCGGTGTAACACATCACTATTTAAAGCGCAGTATCCAACCGTAAACAATGTAGCTACCACTTGTTACATGCATGACATTATGAAGAGCTGCTTTAATTCGGTGTGTACATACTGACTTAACGACCTGCCGAAAAATACATTCAGATAGATATAAATGTGTGATATATTCATATTTAACCAAGGTTATAAGAAGCTTTGATCAGACAAGTGTTTGTCAGGTTGAAGTTGTTTCCAATTGCGGTGAGAAACTTGTATATATGTGCATAAAATATTTAGCCAACGTAATTTTTGCGACTCCTCGTTTAAGAATTCAGAGCTGGTTGTTTTTACGCTACGTGAAATTCAAGCGCACAAATTGGGTTATTTTCAGATTATATTGAACTGAAAATTCATCAGAAATTAAGGGAGACTGCGAAGTAAGCTTGCGCTCGAATCATCAGCCACCCGGTATGTATGTCAAATGCGATCAGCTCCACCCATGAATTAGACCCGTCAAGTAGAATCTGTAAACTGCGCGCTGTACTGCTAAGCCTGTGGCTGACAAGTATCAGCTTGTAGAGATTTAATTGAATGGCTGGCATTCAGTGACTTCACTGTTAGCTTCCAAAAGAATTTGCAGTAACTGGAAATTGTGTGGTGCCGTTCTTTTTGCCGGGTTGAGTTCATAGCTGGAGCCCACCGCATTAGACGCATCTTTTAGTAGGCTGCTGACTTACTCAGCGCAAGCTCACACCTCAGTCTCCTTCAATTACAGTTAAGTTTACTGTTCAATAATTTGAAAATAACCTATTACTTGCAAATTCGTGTAATCTCGCTGTCAGCAGACCACACCTATAAATCCTAGTGTGTAGATTGTCTAATGTATCATTCAGGCTTTGCTAATAGCAGCGCAATCCGGTTGGCTGGCTCAACTAACACGAAACCGATTTGTGATACAAACGCCACTTCCTTGTTTTCAGGCAATGTCTGTGTTCAACTGCGCACTGAACTGCTGTTTTCAGTACTGCAGTGGAGTGTACACTGCTGACATGGAAATGTAACTTTATTCATTACGGTGTGGTTAACTTGTGTGCCTAATGATTTGGAAGGGTTTTTGGTCAATAGTTTTAGCCGTGATGACTTTATGGTGACGTCTTATTTTGTACGAATTTTGCAAAGGATGATGTAACTTGATTGAAAAAATAATTCATTTTCAAAATTACCTCTGGAAAATGCAGTTCAAAATTTGCTTTCAGCAGCTAATCTTAAAAATCAAAAGGTTTTCTAGACGGTTGTTGTTTAGCTTTGGTTTGTCAGAATTTGCAACAGCAGTGCTTGAAAGTGCAGCTTTGTCTGTGAATTGCCTGTTTTTTTATTTACGCAATTGGACTGGCCTGGCAAGCGGACGAACAAAGCGATAAATCTTTCATGAGCTGTCCATTCACTATTTGCTCTTCTCTGAAAGTTTTAAAAGCAGAGAATCTCGGATTTAAGTTAATGATATCACCTACAGTTCTACAGTGCTTGAAAGATAGCTGGCAATTCACTGTTCCCTTTTAGGTGCGAAATTTAAGAAAAATAAGAAATTTGTGGCAAATTTTTTTGATTTTTCTTGCAGCTTCGCCCACTGGAACTGTGATTTTAGCCAAATTTGAATCAAACTATTCAATAATTTGATGCAAAACAAACATTTTATACTCTGCAAACGCAACTTTAAGGCATAAGTTCGATCAATCTTTCTTGAACCCCCCAAAGCCTTTTGGCAAAGTTTTTATTAAAGTTTCTATTTGGGCAAATTCGCACTAGCTTAAAACTTTAAGGGAACAGTGGCTGGCAGATTGTTTTTGCGTTGAATCTTCTAAGAATATCTGGGTTATGAGTTCTGCGTTATATTTTTGGTGAATTAAAGTGCGTTTTCCAATATGCGACAAAAATTATAGTGTAAGTGAACGTAGAAGATTTTCAAGTGATGGCTAAATAGTAAAACAAAACAATGTGCGATAAAAAATCGTCGCTTGTCGCGTATCGGTGAACGCACATTTAAAAGTGATACATTCAATCAGAACAGGTTTTTGTTGAATAGCATAACATTTTCATACGACTTTTTCAGTGGTTGTCCATATCGCTTACTGGTTCATGTGACGTAAAACGTTCGTTGTTAACCTTCTATTGGGTTTAAAAACTTGGATTTTGTTGAAAATTTGTCGATAAGGAAGTGCTGACGATTTTTTCACTTGTTAAGTTATCTTAAAGATCCAAAGCTTTCCTCACTTGATTGGTCGTGCTAGAAAATTTCAGTCAAAACGGGTTAGCTTTGAGTCATGTTGCTCAACAGGAAATGATGGCATAACACATGCATTGCTTAACTAGAAAGCGTAAAGTACGTTTCTCAACAGTAATAAAAGTGTTTTCATTGAAATTCCAAGTTTATAGTAAAAGTTAAGCTATGGTGTTGTTGGCGTACCTATGTGCTTCACTGTCTGTTAAAAAAAGTGAAAGTTTAATCAAGCCAACTATCTCCAAACATGGTCTTTCCGCCTAGACGCCCTGTTTGCTGATGTTGGGCAAACGCAGTTGTGATTACGCAAGCATAGAATGTTCTCAACGCGTAGTTGTGTGGCATGCGGGCCGGTAATAGCTGACTTCCTGTACTCTTGCTATTCACTGCTTGATGAATTGAGCGTGCTTGGTTTTATCTGGCGATAGATATTTCCTTCTGTGTAACTAGTCTTGATATTGATTGAGAAATAACGTAATTGGCAGCTTCTTGTTAAGCTTAAAGGGCAAAGCGAGTAATTTCGCCTTGTTTAATTACCGAAAACTACTTATTATTCTAATGTCGAATATTGCCCACATGGAAGGCTTATGATAATGCTTCTCAACGTGTCGTTTTTGCCTTGGGCATTTTGCCTGTATCATTGTGATTAATTCTACAAGTTCTGTGATAAAAACGACTGCTAAATATGTATATCATTTCTCACTAGTCGTTATGCTTAAGTAGAAAGACGTTGATTTGAATGCGTACAGAATATGGCTTGGCTTTGAAAGCTGAAAGCTGTGCCTTGTTCGTTGCGTATAGCCACTTTCTTACACATTTTTGGGCAAGAAAACGCTATGGGCACCAACTGCTTCTGTATGATGTAAGTACGATTGTGCGGTCATCAAAGCGTGGAATTTTTTATGACGTGATTTTGAGTTTGCAAATGAACCGATTTTGGCAAACTTTCAAATTGATGCACTTAAAATTAAGCCTTGTTTGGCAAATTTGCTTCGGTTAGTAACTTTTCAGTTTTTGAAGCTGTTTTGTAAGTGCTTAGTCAAAAAGTACTTGCATGCAAAACTACTGGTTTTTGCTGCTGAATTTGTGAAACTTGTGTTGGGCTTGTATTGAAATCTGGAATTAGCGTCCAGTTTTGTCTTTGTAACGTGGTCGCGCTCAACAATTAATTTTGGAGATACAGCCGTGTTGTATGTACTAATGTGTGGGTGTTGGATGAAAGACGGAAATGTATCAGTTTACAACTTATTCCCCGATCGGATAGAAAATACTGATTGTAAATCGCTGTTCACTGTGCTTTAAAATCACGTGATCACCTGCTGCTTACATCGTACGGCTTCAGATATGCGACATGCTTTGTAGTTGCATACACAAACGAAAAACGTCATTAATGACTTATCAAGTAGCGAAATGGTAAAGGTATTTACATATTATTTTGTGCGTATTCACAATGTACCTGAAATAACTCACTTAGAGGTGGACATAAGTACAAGTAGTTTCATAATGTAGCAAATATAACACCACAGTGTTACTCATTGACTCTACATAATTCGCACAGATACAGCACAGTCTAAACGATGTTTCGCTTGGTTATTTCCGTTCCAAAAGACTTAAGTGCCAGTCGCTTTATATGCCTGGATTGATAAATAGCTTAACTCCCGTACGTAGAGCAGGAAAAGACTTTACTTGAAGGCAATAGCACTCAAGAATTTGGTAAAATATTGAAGTTTTGTAGCGCTACAGGTCTGCTGCGGTCTTAGTCGTAAATAAAACTCTGTAATTACAAAAACAATGAAACATTTTAATCTTACTTAAAAGTAAACTCGATGCCGTCTGGGATAGTCTGTCTTGGTGGTTCGTAAATGCTATTTACCGTCAAAAATTAGTGTTTGCATTGTTTTTTATGAGTGTGCATAAATATTAGTTGAAAATTTGTGGTCGAAAGCTATGTTCATATTGGCCAAGGCGTTTTGCGTTTCGCACACCGTCATCAAACTTCTTTCTAAACTTTGTGCCTAGCGAAGGATATAAGCTCTGTAAAGGTTTTAAACAATGAGCAGGAAATAGTTAGCGTGGCTGTATCTATCTTCTTCGTATCCTCTATTCTTAAATGCGGATATGATATGCGTAGGATGATTTAATCTCACCAATCATGTAACGCATCTTTTCCTCGTCTGAACCTTTCTTATGATATTTAAAGCATTAATCTACCATAGATAATTACTGTTTGGTTCAAACTCTAGTCTAAAGGTTATTCATTGCGGTTCCTTCGTCGCCTAAAAACTTTAGTTCCATTGTGGTCCTCTTTTGCGTTGTTTCGATATCTCTTTGTTTTTTCTTTTTGCACGGGTAAGAAAGTTTTGAAAAACGACCATAATCGCTCGACCACAGGTTTTACTACCTTGTTCAGCCTGAACATATCTTTACTGTTTTAAAACCAAACTTTCATTATAGGCCTACTCGCAGTGCCACGCCGAAGCGTGTGACGAATGTTGGGACCCATCTCTTTAGCTTAGAGTCTGGACAATAGCTCCGAAGAAACACCAGAGCGGTGGCGAACCTTTGACGACACTTTTTCTGATTTGATTGACCAAGGAATCAAACCCAAAACCTTCTTGAGCCGATAGCAGTGTCTTTAATCACTCTGCCAACCAGCCTGTTCTTTTCTATCTCTGCTTTACAAACCGATCTATCTATTTTTTGGTAATACGCGGCTACGCCTATAGATGTGAAAATAAGAAGATATTTTTTTGTTTGGAATGGAGCAAAATCATTAGTGTGGAATGAGAAAAAAATCTTCCATTCCCTGCCTGCAAGGCCGGCCTTCCCCTCCCCCCCTCAATCAACAAGCATACTCGTTTGAAGGCAGCGGTTTTAGTGCTTAATTTCAAACTTTGGCCCCCTCAGCCGATTGCTCTGCCTGCGTGAGACATTAGTTGCATGAGAGCTAAGCTTGAGCGTTATTAGCCGGCGATACAAATTCGAAAGTGAAAAGTGCTGCTATTAATTACTTCCGCAAAAGAATTGCTTACCGCTCGCTGGTTTGATCATGTTTTGTTTTGCCCGGTTATTGCATTATAGTTTCTAGATCCGGAGATACAATGACGGAATTTCAACGAGCCTATCAGCATGCACGCTACATAAGTTGTGAGTTCTTTAACGTTTTCATTGGGAATACGTTTGAAGTTGGGTCACACCTATTACCCAAACAGTGAGACGCGATATTGCGTGATATTACGAAGCACGAGTTTGCTTTTCTTCGTAGGGCTTCAAAAATACAGCAAATTTAAGTTAGTTAATGTTTGATTTTGTGGGCGTTGCGAAATTGCATATTTTCGGTCGTTAATTATTATTGAAGTAAATGTCGTAAAAACTGAAGATGTCAAAGAACCGGTTGTTTGTCCGCCGCTGTAGTTACGTTACGGCTGCCCCGTACACGCTAGTGCGTGGCATCTTACGTACCACAAGTACAAAACAATCACGTTTAAATGAGTTGTTATGTCCATCGGAATTCGCAGCAATGAAGGCTCCAGAGAAGTGATGTGCCGAGTCGAGTCCGAGTACTCAGCCGAGTATCAAGGCATTACTCGGCCGAGTCAAGTGCGAGTATTAATTGATATTCGGCCGAGTATCCAAGTGTTATCATTTTGACCTTTTTTTGCTCTGCATCCTAATTTGAGTCGAAATAAGGACGTCTACGGACGTGATGACCTTTATTTTGCTCTTCACCTGATTTTGAGTTCATATTTTGACGTCGTAGATACTTGGCCGAGTACGGTAATGTCGTGAATACTCGTTACTCGATGAGTCCGAGTAATTTTCCTTGAGGCACATCCCTTCTCCTAAGCTCCAGGAGTATACTAACAACTAACGTCGTTCTTGTGACTATTTGGCTTCTTACAGTGACGTAATAAAACGCCACTTTGGTGACAAGTGACAACACGTGAACCCGACGCATGGACACGAAGTCGCAACAACTCCACCACGCTGGCTTGCTATGCTTATTCATTCCTGCTACAGACCCTTTCTCTGCCTAGCACTGGAATCCTTTACTTGCAATGCCTCTCGTCACTCACAGCAAGACTGTGGCATCTCAAGCACCACAAGCACAAAAACAATCACGTTTACCCTAATTGACTTCAATCGGAATCTGCAGCAGTAAAAGCTACAGAGCTCCACGAATATATAGTACGCACGACTAATGTTATTTTGACTATTAGGCTTCTTAGCGACATAATAATACGCCACAAGTAAAACATTATTGAAACTAAACCTGGATGTGGTGTTAGCATACAAATTGCGGGCAATGTTGATCTTGGTTAGTTAGTTGCATATTTATCCTCCTATCACGAGAAAGCGATCAATGCGCTATACGAGCTCGCTTAGGAGTTGCCAGCCATCTGTCTACCTCAACAATATGGGAAATTCCGCTAAGTGCATTTCCCTACAGCACAAGCAAATTTGACGGCTTGTTCTCCACACTGTCCCTTTTTAATGTTGAGCGTCAAGCAGGGAAGCTGTGAATACCAATTTTAAAGTCATTGGTTTGACCCGACTCAGAATCAAACCCGAGTCTACAGCTCAAGAGACAGACGCTCTATACCACTCGGCCATCTGAGCGGCCTTAATTGTGATCTTGCCTACCTCCTTCACTCTCAAGAAAACAATGGAGCCGATGTAAACCTGATCAATGTTATAATTCAGCAGAGCAAAACTCGAAAAGAATTCTAGCGCTGACCCAGGGGTTTGACAAATGGAACTCAAGCCAGGTGCGTTGCCACCTGGAAAATTTAATGAAGGGAGGGGAAATTAAAATCAGCCAATAATTACAGTAACTTGATTGATTGATTTCTTCATCTTTATCCTCCTATCACGAGAAAGCGGCGAAGGCGCTATGCGTTGAACAAATGCAGACTAGATTGACACAAATTGCAAAAAGAATGTATTATCAAAATCAGCTCACTAGTCATAAAAATGATTTACCTCAACGGTGGAAAATAATTAATGAAATTATATGCAATAAAAAGAGATACCAAGAGATGATAACCTCTATCATTGATTCAGACGGAAAAGAAGTTTCTGACCAATCAATCATTTCAAAAACTCTAAATGAATTTTTTGTAAATATTGGTCCTAATATGGATGCTAAAATACCACCCTCTAGAAATATTTTTAATATACCAAGTGTTGTTTACTCATTTGCTTACGAACCAATCACAAATGATGAAGTATATCTTCAACTTAGTCAACTCAACCCAAGGAAAGCCAACGGACCTGAAAATTTACCCAATAAATTTTGGAAGTCATTAGCACCAATAATCTCACCATTTCTAGCCAATATATTTAATGAATGCTTCGAGGTGGGAAAATTTCCTGCCACTCTAAAACAAGCTAAAGTAATTCCAATACACAAAGGTGGCCCTAAAAATGTAGCTACTAATTATAGACCAATATCACTCCTGTCACCAATATCAAAGGTCTTTGAAAAGTTAATTTATTTTAGACTTGAAAATTTTTTGACTAAACATAATATTATTTCCACTCAGCAGTATGGGTTTCGAGAAGGCCATTCTACTGAAATGGCCATTGTTGATTTGACGAATAAATTAAAATTGCATATAGACGAAGGATATTTTACATGCTGTATATTTCTAGACTTGTCGAAGGCCTTTGATACGGTCAATCACAAAATACGTCTAAAAAAGCTGGAAGCTTATGGCATAAGAGGCAATATACATGACCTTCTTTCTAGCTACCTAAGTAATCGTCAGCAGTACACAGAATGTAATGGTGCCCAGTCAGAAAACAACGTGATTAAATGTGGTGTACCACAGGGATCAACCTTGGGTTCTTTACTATTCTTGCTGTATGTTAATGACTTACCTCTTCATACTAAATTTTACGTTAATTTATTTGCTGATGACACAGTACTGATGTTGAAAAACAGAAATATTGATCACCTTTAGCAACAAGTAACTGAACAGTTAAATGGCATTAATGATTGGATGATATACAATAGACTGTCTATTAATTACTCCAAGACAACTTATTTCATTACTCAGCCAAAAAATAAAAGAAAGCTATTAAATGAAATTAGTATAAAAATAGGAGAGATGACAATTCGAGAACAAAACAATGCAAAATATCTGGGAATCCACATTGACCGAGCTTTAAAATGGAACTTACAAATTGAAAATGTTATAAAAAAAACTTGCAAATGCAGCCAAAATCTTACGTAAAATCCGACATTATGTAGATCGACAAACACTAATTAATCTCTATTATACATTTGCATACCCTCACCTAAAGTATGGAGTATTGGCGTGGGGCAACGCTGATAAAACTTTAATGCAAAAAATAACGGTTATGCAAAACAGGATCATTCGAATTATTAATTTCAAACTGTTAAAAGACCATGTCAAAATGAGTGTCCTGTACAAAGCAATGAACATTCTACAAGCACCTGACATGTTTAAACTAGAAGTTGGTAAATTCATTCTTTCTTTTCACCATCACACACTGCCTGAGAGTTTTCAGAGCTATTTCACCCCAACTAACGCTTCTCAACAAATATGTAACAAGATCTGTAACTAACGAAAACTATTTTATAAAACGAGTAAATACGCAAAGTGGGCAATCTGCGTGTACGTATACTGGAGCTAAAATTTGGAATGATATTTCACAAAATTTGAAATTAATGTCCAAGTATAGATTCGCCAAAGAATTTAAAAAACAAATAATTGCGAAATACTGATGTCACAGCCTCTACTCATCAAATGATGTCGTTTACTTGTTTTTTTTTTTTTGTGTTGTTTTGTTCGTTTGCTCATTGTCAATTTTTTCGAATGTCTTATCTTTATATGTCATGGGCAGCTTGACTTTGATGACCGTGAAACGGTCTTTCGCTGTCCAGTTTTGCAGCTGCATGGTTGCCAACCTATTGACTTAAATGCTTGTTTTTCGCTAAATTGTATCAGCTATGTGGAACTGTGTCAGCGTAAACAAATAAACTTACTTACTTACTTACTCGCGTATTGTTTCCAAGTTTTCCGGTTAAATTTTCTTTTTGCCAGATTCCACCAAGCAGAGATAATCATCGTGAAGCATCTTATCCGAGGACGCAACAACGAGACTAGGTTGAGACTTGCCCATTAACCTTGCAACCTTGCCATTAACCTGGAGCGTCGTTTTTATGACGACCATGATCGCAAGGCTAATGGTTCAACTTCCAGCCTAGTCTCGCTGTAACTTAAAGCATAAAAAAATGTTTTGATTGAAACATGTTTCGGACTGGGCTTAAAAAGTAGGTCAGTGCCCTCTCCCCTAGCTCAAGTGTATACTGTATGGTAACTCAATATCTGTTCAGGGGCTCCGATAGCTGCTTGTGGGCCCGAGGCTATTGTTGCTATGCCCTCCTCCGCTGGCAAAATTTTATTGCTTATTTCTTCCAACGTTTTTTATGGTGGACATGTGTGTATTGAGATTAGAGCTAAATCTGGTGTTGCAGGCGCGTCCCAAGTAAAAGGAGGGGGCATCCTTCAAAACGGTCGTTAAAAGTGTTATCTAAATAATAAAAGTCATCGGCTCACCCGGCGCGGATACCTACAGTTGTGCGCTCGAAGTATGGAAACAAGTTTAACAATTTTGGTGGCCAAAACGGGCAACTTAAAGACGAGGCAATCGGGCATGCAGTGTTGGAGCGTTACGGTATCATTACGAGCTTTGAGCCAGCCTGTATGCTGCTGAATTTTTCATTTGACAGCAAGGCCCAATGATTGGTATAGCCTACAGAGTACCGGCTGTTTAAAAATATTACAGCAGCATCAAAATACAAAATAGCCAAGGACCAGAGCTGGGAACTCGGTACTTTAAAAGTAACGACGATATCGGCACCGATACTTTGCTAAAAAAGTACCGTCGGTACCGAAAACGGTACATTTTTGAAAAAGTAACGACGATATCGTTACTCGGTACCGATTTTCGGTACTTTTCAAAAGAAAATTTTTTCTCAAAAATGATTTTTGTTTTGGTTTACGTCTTGCATAGCAACGAAATTAAAACCTTATCAAACTGTTTGTCGCATCTGGTGCTAGTGTAAGATCTGAGTTGTAGTCACGCGCGAATCTTGATTCTGCAAGCGAATACTTCGGTTATATCTACTAGGCGACAGCGGCACGCTCACTAAAACAAGCATTCTTATGCATGGCAACATCCATAATCTGTTGATCTCCTGCATTAGTTATGAGGCTGGGTATAATTAAGGAGTATCATTTTCAGAAACTCGCCCTGGAGAGCAGAAAAGTTCATCACGTTCTTGTTTATCTGGCTACGTTGCTACATGCGAACAATACTAAAAACGTAAAAGAGCTTATGGCCTATATAAGAAAAAACTGTTGCAAAGGTTTTTGCTGTGCGAAGTGCGAACTTTATCATTGCATTGAAGAAGAATGTTTTCGTTGTTAATGCCTCTTTCAGTAGAGGTTGGTGTATCAGTAGCAGCATACTCAGAACTTTTAGGTGAGTCAAATCTACACTTTTCTCAGAATTCGCAGGTCTATAGTTTTACTTTGATTCAATGACACAGAAATAAATTTTTTCATATTATAGTCTAAACCAGCGGCCTTCAACATTTTTTACACAATCGCCCTTTTTTGAAAAGTGTGGGTCCAAATTGCCCCGACAAAGCATTGATGAGCAAAAATAAAAAGGTCTACACGTCCGCAGATCTACTATTTTTCCTCTAAAAATTGGTGAAGAGCAAAAAAAAGATCTGCATGCGGCCCGCAGTTTGCCCAGCTCTGGCGTAGGAGAATTTTTTTAATATTTTTTTTTATATTTCGTTATTTGCAACTCGGAATTTGCCGGATAGCAAATTTGCCAGATACCGGATATCCGGCAAATCTACCTTACCGGATATCCGGCAGGTTGCCGCAGCCCGATGGTTTCCGACCACTGATGTACAATTACGTGGTTTTGCGATACTTTTTGAAGATGCTTTTTGCGGAAAATCCCGAAAATTTTTTCGCTCTTGCTCTCTGAAGTTTATTCAAAAAAAGTTACCGAAATATCGAGTAAAACGGTCTAAAAAGTAACGACGGTACCAAAAACGGTACATTTTTTAAAAAGTATCGACGATATCGATAACGGTACTAAAAAGTACCGCGTTACACTTCCGCGGTACTTTTGTACCGCGGTGCTGCCCAACTCTGCCAAGGACCTCGTATTTTGTACGTTCCTAGCTTGAATAAATATTTTTCTCGCGTGGTTTCAAGTCGTTTAGGGTGGGGCGAATTTTTTAAAGTACCCCAAGGTCAGTGGCGTGGCTACCCATTGGATCTTATGGATAAATCCAGGGCGACAAATTGTGATAACATTTGAAACGAACAAAGTCAGTCACATCAGTTTATTCTCAAGCTTAAACGAACTAAATCAAAACTGATCTAAGTGAAGCCAAAAAATTGCACAATTGACCAGGAGCGGATTCAAAAAGTTTTGGTGGGGGGATGAAATTTTAAATTTGGTTGAAAGTTAACGAAATACAAAAACTTTGGACCCAAAAAAGATGTAAAAAGCCTTTTGAAAAATGTTTTTCGGGTCTGCAGCATATTTAAAAATGTTTTTCAAGGAGGCGGCACCAAATTTTGACATATTTTCATGTATGTTTTTTTCCGGCAGAATTATTTTGAAGCACATTGAGAATAAAAAAGGCTCTATAAGGTTCAAAATTGTGGATAGAATGTATTCATTAAAAACACTTTTGAAAAAGGCGGGTGGGGAAGATGCATCCCCCACATCCTACCCTGGATCAGTTCCTGTTATTGACTATTGACAAACTACGTTTCTGTCTCATTAGTAAGCAACTTTTTAGATTAAGACTCGCAATGTGGTCTCTGTCACGGCATAATCGGTTAGTGCAATTCAGTGGTTATACAAAAGACGCCTCAGCGCTGGACGTTGTGCAGTGGTTAAGCAAGCATCGCTCATGTGAATCAACTCCTTACTTATTTTCGTCTTTTTTGAGTCTTATACCAACTTTACTTTACTGTTGCTATTTCAATCGCATGCTGCGAAAGTTTTTCACAGCTTAAGTTAATAACATTTCCCTTCAGATCGACGATGGGAGAAAATAGGCTGTCTGCGCCAGCAATAGCCTACTGTCCATTCAAAGTGGTTTTTAATTGAGTCATTACCTTTTGACGACGTAATTTCTGAGTTTGCTTCAACGAAAGCTCGATGTATATAATTTTGAACTTTCGATAAGAATTAAACAAACACTACTTCAAATTTTTTTGTCTGGAACTTTTAATCAGCTCTATGATGTTGTTAAGGGCGGCATTTCATGCGAAAATCCAAGAGCGGCATAGTGCGTTGCTACGCCACTACCCAAGATTAGTGAAAAAAGTTGCCATTTTGTATGTAAGCACCGAAATGAGCAAATAAATTTTAAAAAAATTAGGTTTTGGTCACCCTCATTAAGTTCAAAGGTCAGAATGACGTCATTTTTCGTAAAACTTCCATAACTCAAAAAGTACTCTTCGTAGAAAAGCTCGTTCTGGTTTTATAAGTTGCCGAAGGGTAATGTTTTGACTACTTATGCAGAGCATTTTTGTTTTATTTTAAAGCAGAAAAAGGTTACAAAGCATAATCTTAATTTTCTGCATTTTTATCGCTGGTACTTCTACTTACTACAAAATTGTTGAGTATGTAATGCTGCAACTTATATTCAACTTAAATGCAGGCAAGGGCGGTGGAAGGTGGGGGCTGAGGGGGGTGAAGCCCCCTACATATTTGTGAAGCCCCTGCCTTGTTACTTTAAGCACAGGTGAAGCCCCCCTTCAGCCCCAGCTTTCAAGAATTTATAACAACAGTCCACCCTATTGCACTTCAACAGTGACTTAAGGCGTCACTTGTTATTTGTTTTTTTTCTTCATTGATACCATGAAAACCAATATACTAACTTTTGCAACTTTGTAACAAAGGCGAACAAAATCGCAAAAACTGTTGGATTTCCTGGTAACTTCGTGTACAAGCTCTTAGAGCTTTAATATGATGCCACGAGAAAATTTTCTTTAATTTAAAAAAAAACTTTTGGGCAAATAACAGCGAATTAAACAACAAAATATCAGCTTAAAATTAGCTAGCTTACCCTAGGAGCAGTGGCGTGGCGAGAAATTTTGAAAAGGGGGGGGGGGGGGGGGGCATAATTTCCACATTTTGTTCAAGCGTATTTTTTGGGGGAAGAACTAATTTGAAGCTGATTGAGAAACAAAAACAAGCTCTAGGGGGGTTCGGGGTATGCTTCCCCGGAAAATTTTTGAAAATTTACATGCTGTAACGGCTATTTTAATGCTTTTTGAATCATTTTTAGGCAAATTTTGTTTAAACTTTTTGACCCAAATTCTGAATGCTTCACCTAATATGATGATTTTTGTTCGCACATTTTCGATTATGCGTGCTTAAAGCATAAGGCGTATTGCTATCGAAGAGGTTCGAAACTATAAGTTTAGAAAAATCGTAGGCCTATACATCAAAAATATTTCTGAAAATGGCTGGTGGGTGGATGCATACCTTTAACCTACCTACCCGGTTCCGCTCCTGGAATAAGCAACGAAAACCATCAAAAGAGTCTGGCATATTTGTTATCATCAATCTTGCTCTTGTTTACTCAAAGACAAAAACAAAAGGAGGGATCGCATGGCACAATGTCTCCCTAAATTCGCTCCTGCCTAGGAGCTTCAGACTAGGAGCTTGTGAGCGGATAATAAGTTATTTTTTTTTTTTTAACACCTTTATAATTGTCGATCTCGCCACTGTGTTTATGCTAGAGAAAAGCTTAAGTTCAAGCAGTCTCCAAATGACTTTTACTGAAGTAAAGTGCATGATTCGTATGATGTATGTTGCGATAACAAGGAGGGGGTCTGGGGGGCGTCTGCGTCCCCCCGCAAACAAATGCGCAAAACTTTTGTGGTGTAAAAGTGATATACGTATAAAGGACAATCTGAGGGCGTGATGACTCTGTTTTTGCTCTTCACTTGACTTTGGGCCGGAAGACTAAACTTCTACGAACGTGTTGACCTTTTTTTGCTCTTCACTTGACTTTGGGCGGAAAACAAACGGCTTCAAATTGTGCCCCCTCTTTCAAATTCCTGGGCGCGCCCCTGATATTTATAATGACTTAGTTGTTATTACCGAAAACAAAATCTGGAAATGGCCATACAGTCTTTCGATGTTAGGCTAGACCGGCATGAAAATTGCATTTGAACGGATTCCGCTGACGTTGATTACGCCCTTGAGTTAATTACGATTTAGTTCACCAAGGCTATCGGTATAACAAAAAAAAAAATTGTTAGCATTTTCTGGTGTTTAGGCTTTGAGCACCGTTTGTCTACAAAAAAGCAGACTAACTCAACACATCCGCCTGCCCGCATATTTGCAGAACGCCTAAAAACGTAATACTGTAATTAACGTAGATAGAATTAAGATGCGCAGTAAATTCGTCGGACGAGAGATAGGAGCATCTTTTTCATGACAACCACGAGCGTAGACTCGACTGTGGTTCCGACTTTCAACTAAAGTCTTGGCCTAGGTTTGTGATTTCATTTTTCTATTTTGTATAATGTAGGCAGTAGGCCTAGACTTATGGTGATAGCATGAATTCCTGCTTGGAGGATTTTATACAAGCAACAAGTTAACGAACGGACAAAAACACCACGCTTTAATTTCTGTTTGAGTCCGGCTGTCCGAATTATCGTCGGTGTTGCTATCTCGAGATCAGAATAAGGGGACAAAAACATAGCATTCATTGAAAGATGGGAATCTTTGTGCGAAAAAAAGATGAAAAAACAAACAGACATTTCATTCTTGGAGTGTCTGTGTTTTCCAGTCTTGGAGTCTACGCTCAAGTACGATTTTATGCGAAGTCACAGGTATGTTCTTCCGCAATGCATAGCACAGCTATGTCTTGAGTAGCCTGTCCAAACTAGTGGGCTACCGGTAACCTCTTAGTAGCAGGTTTTTGCGAGGTGAAGTTAATTAACTTGATAAATAATAAAAAGCCAACAAAATGAAAGAGCTTTTGCGCAAATAAAGCTGTCGGTAGGCCTAGTTGAGCGTAACTTTGCCGTATGCGCCACCGCTTGATTTGCTACGGTTGACTGAAGCTGAAAACGCGGTTGATGAATCGTAGATCAGAGATGATCAACAACCGGAGCAGGAACCGAAGTATCGCAATTTTGACCGGAGTAGGAGTAGGAGCAGGAACCACTTTTAAGAAAATCGGAGTCGGAGCGGAGCCGGAGTTTGCTTTTTTTTTAACAGATTTTCCTCATTTTTTAGTTCAGATGCGTTTTACTAATCTACTGAAACTGCATTATTAACAGGAGTCGAAACAGGAGTCGGAGTTTAACATTTTTAAATTAATCGGAGGAGGAGCGGAGGAGGAGTCAAAATTTTTTGACTCCGATTATCACTGTGGCAGATTCTATTTTTTCATGGTTGATTGGAGATCAAATGAAAGAGTGAAAATTTAATTAGTGTGGTTTTCTTGAGGGACTGGAAACTACCGGTAGTCTTTCGTAAATGCGTATAAACATGAAAATATCGAGGTTAAAAGCCTACAGACGTGGAGGCCACCTGCCAGTTTACTAAAAGTATTATTGTATAGGCTAGATCAAACTCTATGGTAGGGGTAAGATTGTAGACCTGTGCAAGTGTGCAATGTGGACTCTCGATCTCGTCCTGATAGACTAGACTAGTGTAACACTGAGCATTTAAAAGCAAGCCTCCTGTTGTATCTTGGTTGGTCCATCTGCTTATTACACTGTTGCATAATTCTTGTATTGCAATTAGGCTAGTGCAAACTAAGTTGATTGCTACAGCTGTAGGCTACTGGTCGTACTAAACACTGCAAAGTACGACAAAGATCCCTAAAACCCCAACCCTAATCGAACCCTAGCCCTAACCTAACCCTAATTCTTTTGTCGTTCTTTGTTAATAGAATGTTAACAAAATAGGCTAGATTGTTAACAAACATGTTAATAAAATAGTACCGTATTCGTTTACCATACTGGAAATAATATTACAAATCTGGGTAGAATTGGTTCAAAGCTCTCTATACCTGTATACCTCTGAAAACGCAGCTAGTGCACTCAATGATTTTGTGTCACCTAGATTACTGTTATCAATGCAATTTTTTACTATTAACCTGCATTTCTTGTACGGTAACTTGCTAAGGTTCTGTATGCCGCCGTACATTTTGATTTAAATAGACTAAGCAGTGGCTAAGGTTACGTGACCATAATTTTTGTTTTCTGAATTCAAAGTTATGTGATAGTCGTGCGATGAGCATTGGTTTATAAATGCCATTTTGTATATCGGTACGATTGCCACGACTTCCCGATAGTTCAGTGGATAGAGCGCAGCGTATGATGGGAAGTGCTGCACTAGTTTTGGGTTCGATTCTCGTCACGGCTTCGGTTCAATTCGCTTCGGTGGTTTTGGTTCAGATCGCTGCAGTTCAATTCGGATTCGTGTGACCTGGGGTAAATAATCGAGTTCATGAAGATAATAGAATAGAAAAGAAATGAGGTGAAATTGCTTATCTCGTAACTTTGAATTCAGAAAACAAAAATTACGGTCACGTGACCTTAGCCACTGCCTTTTTAAATTTGCGTCTATCAAGAAATCAATGTCATATGTTGCTGTATTTAAAGAAATTGCATTTTTTGCTTTTTAAGTACGGTACCAAATTAATTTCAAAATTGCTATGCTGACATTTAAGTGCTTGCAACGATCCTCACCACAGTAGGCCTACCTTCAGGATTTGGTTGCTAGGAAAACATCGTCAGATAGGCCTAGTATCAGCCCCCAGGTTCTGTTAGGGTTAGGTTTGGTTGGGATTAGGTTCGATTTGGGTTAATTTTAGTTAGGGTTAGGTTCGGTTAGGGATAGATTTGGTTAGGCAGTTAGGGTCAGGTTGTAGGTTAGGTTAAGGTCATCGGTTAAGCTAACAGGTTAAGGTTGGCAGAGAGAAAAAGCATGGTGGCTAACACCAGACATGACCCAAGCATTTTAGGGTGTTGTCTAGAGTGAGCCGTTCGCGTCTAGAATAACCCGTCCACATAAGGTGATGAAAGACGCGGTTGGTTTATTCTAGATGAGACCTGCATTTTACTGGTACTGTGATATATATATAGTTGACTAGATAATCTGATAATAATTCTTTGAAGTTTGTTAAAGTGCAGGAAATAGAATCTGTTTGAACAGTAGAATATTGAACCTGCATTTATGGAAATTTATCGCATTGCATTGTTGTTTCTTTTTGTTGGTGGACTTAAAGTGTATGGAAAATCAAAACCAGTTCTTGCAAGTTTAAGTTCAAAATGGGCAAACACTCCTATTATTCATGAAGCAAGGTAAGGACCAACTATATATATCCCAATTCAATGTATGGGTGTTGGCACTTACAGCTTATGCAGTATATGATTGATGTGTCAGAATTATCGGTTAAGTTATGAGGTTACCTACCGGTACACAACGCATGGGAAAATGTTTTGTATCGATCATTAATATTCTGCTATGATGTTTCTTTTGCAAATGTATATATATAATATGCAGTAGATTCTTTACTTTCCCTAATGTACGATCAGATCTTGTTATGTGAATAAACTTTCGTTTAACACAGAACAATCACAAGATTTATAATTTTCAAATCAAATTGCATATTCAGCCCATTTTCAAGTCTTTGCATTGCTTGCTTTTATTTTTAGCCTCTTGCAAAAAACAACAACCCATATAATGAGGTTGCTTAGGGGTTAACCAGAAGTTTTTGTCTACTTGGTTTTGTGTTTCACCAATTTATGAATCCATATCTATGATCTCTTTCATGTCTTTGAACATGTTAACATTTGATCAGTTGCCTTGTTACTTTGAGTCATATGCAATCAGCTGCATTTGTACTAGAATTTTGCAGGGCTCGTTTGAATTAAGCCTCTTTTATGAAATGTCCACTTTAAAAGCAAGTCTTCCCCACTAATGTCCAGACCGCGCATAATATAATGTGAGCGTCTGGCTTTATGTGATGACGGAAGTGAGCGTGATGAGGAAGTCCCACTTTAAAGTAAACGTTTAATGAGACAGGGGCGTACCCAGAAAGGGTGCCACTGGGCCCGCACCCTCCCCCTTGCAGACAAATGCACAAAGTAAAGGTGATATTCGTATAAAGGACAATCTAAGGGTGTGATGACTCTTCTTTTGCTCTTCATTTGTTTTTGGGCAGAAAGTTGGACATATGCGGGTGTAATGACCTTTCTTTTGCTCTTCACTATATCCGGCCCTGCTGGCTTGGCTTTAAATCGCACCCCTTTCCCTTTTCAAATTTATGGGCACATCCCTTTGTGAGAGGTGGCTTTTTCATTTGAGCCCCAATTTTGCTGAGTTGCTTTAAGCATGCCTAATAACATAATTTCCTGTTTTGCTTTTTTTGCTCCATATACGAGTCATTAACAGTTAAAGTACTGCATCAAAAGCATATCTTTATTATACTCGCGGTGTTGTGCAGAAGTGTGTAACAAGAGGCGGGGTCTATCTCTGCAGCTTAGTGCCTGGACAACACATTTTTGAAGAAACGTTGCAGCAATGGTGAGTCGTTGGCGGCAGTGTGTTCAATTTGTGCAGCTTGAGAATTTCATCCCAGACCTGCCACATCAAAAGCTGTGTTTTTGACCACCATGCCAGCTGGCTGGTTTGAAGTACGGCATAATATGGCTAAACTTTATTTATGCTTTTTCAGTGAGTTTATGGGTGAAGAAAACAATGAGCAATTTTGGAAATTTGTTGATCTGATCGTTTCATTTCGGCTTCATGACTCAGATTCACCTCCGCGCATGCAACATGAAGCTGTTATCAAAGCAGCTACCATTATTTTAGGAAATAATAAGCTTAAACTAAACTTGTTGAAATTTTCACTTGGACTTCGAATGTATTCTCCTAAAATTGAAATGTTCCATCAGGTAAACTGTCTTTGAGGCGTTTTGCATACACAAGATTTGTATATTTGATTGCTCAGATGACCGAGTGGTAAGATCATTCGCCTCTGGAGCTTTGGACTCGAGTTTGATTGTGAGTCAGGTCAAACCAATGACTCTAAAATTGGTACCAGTGGTATTCACAGCCTCCCTGCTTGACGCTCAGCATTACAGGGCCAGTGTGGAAAACAAGCAACAAGTTTACTTGTTGTTTCGTTGGAAAGGCTCTTAGTGGGATTCCTCCATCTTAGAGAGGTAGACAGATGGCCGGTAACTCCTAAGCAAGCTCGTTATGGCGCTTGATTGCTTTCTTGTGATAGGAGGATAAATAGGCCTATGCAACTAAAATACGAAATAAATTGTTTTATTCTTTATTTTTACATGAGTCAAAATCACTTTTGCAAAGGCGACATTAGCCGAGTAATTCTGCTGTTGTTTCTTCTTGCTGTATTTGTAAACTTATAATTGAAAATGTCTAACTTGCTGTCAGTCAATGACCATTACTGCAGCACTTTCTACGTTTGTATGTAGCTGTGTTGCGCAGGTGCTAAGTTGCAGAGATGGCACTGCAGCTGGTTACGTGCTTCGGCGAAAGTGGTACCAGGCATAAGAGGTATGAAGTTTAAAACTTTAAAGTTACAAGGATTTCCGTTTCACAGCTTGCTAAACACAATGCTCCTGATTGTGATGTGTTCTTTGATGTTCATGGAGCTGTAACTTGTGATCATAAAAAAGTGAAAGAACTTTTGGAAAAAGCTGACAGCGACCAAGCCACACCAACCTTTCAATCTGATCATGTGTACCCAGGTATTGAGATTTTGAACTAGATATCCTGTAAACGTTTTACATTTGAAAGAAAATTGTTTTTGCTTTGGTAGAATTCTTGCACTGGCAGTTTTTGGGTGTCTCGTTTGAAAGTAAATGATTATTCCAACTTTATTGCTATTTTAAAAATTTTTCGGCAGGTTTTGGTTCGAAAATTAATTCTTAAAATATGTTTTACTGACACTCTAGAACTTTTGTCGAGCTATGTCCATTTCGATTTTTTGCTTAGAAGAATACTTAGAGTTACATTACTTTTGTCGAGCTATGTCCATTTCGATTTTTTGCTTGGAAGAATACTTAGGGTTACATTACCCGTACTGTTTGTAAAGTTCTGTAGCTGCTACTATTGTTGATTAGAACAATAATGAATTTATTTGGTAAAAATTTTCGGTTTTGCTGAATACTGCTGAACTGAAACTAACGTGAATCATGCAACATGTTTTTAATTTATGATTTTTTAATAATCACGGCGATATTTTTATCTTTTTTCCAATTTTCAAGTGTAGATAGCTTTTGCAAATAAAAAAGGCTGCTGGTGATTTTTTTAATCTTGTCATCGTTTTTAACAGGTGCAGCTTCTGGTTCTGGTGGTGTTATTTTATATGGTGACATGACTACTAAAAAATTTAAGGAATTTCATGAGATTGCGAAACATCTTGCAGAGGAAGGCCTCTGTACGTACGTACTACGTCATTATACCAGGCCAAAATCTCAGGATAAAGCTAAGCTTTCAGGTATGTGGTGTTGTGCCAAAATGTGCTCCCATATCACACTAAAACATCATAAATTTTATAGGTTAATTTACGCTATGCACCTTTTCCAATCAAACTTTTGCTTCTGACTGGTTGGTGTAGTGGTTAATCACGTTTCTATTGGTGCGGGAGGTGTGGAGTTTGACTCTTGGCCCGGTCAAATGGGACGCAGTGTCGCCAAAAGCATGACACCGGTGCGTTGTTTTATCGAAGCTGTGTTGCCCAGGCGCTAAGCCGCGGAGATGGGGCCCGCTACTCGCTTCGGCGGAGACGGAGTCGTAACACGCTTCGGCTTAGTACCGCGAGATAATGAAAATTTGATTTTTATGGATAGAAGTTCTTGATTGTATAATGTTTTGAAGTTATTAATTGGTTATTTTTATTGGTTATGTTAGTTGTAACCGATTTATTAAAGTTGAAACTCGAAATGGTCAATGTTTGCTCCAATTAATCACATTATTACGAAAAAATATTCAAATCTTCAGCATGCTCGTAGTATAACACGCCAAAGCGTGCAACGATTTGCGAGGTCCATTTCCGCGGCGTAGCACCTGAGCAACACAGAAACGTCGCAGCGGCGACGAGCCGTTGAAACTCCGTGAATTCAGCGGCAGCGTCCGATTTGACAGGCCCGGGGATCGAACCCCAGACCTTCCGCGCTAATTACCATGTTTTAACCACTGCGACGACCAGTCGGCGTGATTGGATGTCAGTTGAACCAAGTATTATGAGATCTTTTTCGAGGATGAGTGTAGAATGGTAGCAAACGGCCTTAGGTAGTCGGTAAAAGAAAAAAAATATTTCCAAATCTTTCTTGTAAGCTTAACTAAAGATTAACCAGTTGAGCACCCTGACCTCATAATATCGGTTTTGACCTACTTGTGTTAAAAGATACTCTTCTGTTGCAGGATATGGAATTGAACTTGCTATTAAAAGTACAGAATACAAAGCATCGGATGACAGCCATTTAAAAGGTAAATGCATTGAAATTATATAATCGTATTTAAAACCAGTTACGTATTATGTTTGTTTCGTCGTAATAACATGTACTTGTGGATATCAACTCCGGCGAAACGGGCTTTTTGGGCAAAAGTATATGGTTATAGGATTTGGGTTAAAGCTTAGTGCTTCGGGTAAGAGCTAGGGTTCGGTATCTCAACGCCAAGTCATCCCGCACCGAGTCGAACACGTTTAATAGGCCTAGTCGCGCACTCAGATGGTGGAGTGGATAGAGTGTCTGCCTCTGGAGCTGTACACTGGGGTTTGATTCCGAGTCAGGTCGTACTAATGAGTAGTGACTTTAAAATTGGTGTTCGCAGCTTCCCTGCTTGACGCTCATCATTAAAAGGGACAGTGTGGAGAACAAGCCGGCAAGTTTACTTGTTGTGCTGTTGGAAAAGGTACTTGGCGGGATTACCCCATCTTGTTGTGGTAGACAGATGGCTAGCAACTACTAAACGAGCTCGTTATAATTCTTTGATCGTTTTCTCATGATGGGAGGATAAATATGCGTCTAAATACAATATATTCATCTATACATCAGTTGTAAAATGTTTTGGATTTTAGACGGCGGTGATGGCAGTTCAGTCACAGATGAAAAAGATATTGAGATCGATGGATTTGATTTTGCCAAACTTCGCAGTTTGCATCCAAACTTATCTGCTGAACTCACGGAGTTTCAAAATCATCTTATTGACTCAACTAATGAAATGCAACCAATGAAAGTTTGGCAATTGCAAGACCTAAGCTATCAGGTGAGTTGTTTATTCATAAGCTGACGATATAAAACAAGCAGTGTAGTTGGCCTCGTTGAAACTATCAAACTGATCTGCGCGGTTTAGCGGCTGGGCAGAAGCTCCGGAGCAGCACTACAGCGGTTATCACTATCTCCGATGTGGCGCCCCGTAATCGAACCCCAGACCTCTCGCACCGATTGCGATGTCTTTAACCACTGTTGCAATCGACCGGTTAATTGTATTGCAAAAACATTGAAATTAGAAAGACTTCTGTCCGTGCTTATAATTTTCTGTTCTAATTACAATCATAGTTTCGAATTGAGCAGCATTTGCATGCGTCTTAACACTATTGTACAGTTATGTCTTCGCTGCTGCAAAGCGTGTACTTGATGCGAAAATATCCGGTTGCATGACGTAAAAAGTCGTGAAATTCTCACCAGAAACACTCAATTTTGCATTGTGTTTGCTGACGTGTTACTTGCAATCGTATTTATAAGAA
Organism: Trididemnum miniatum; assembly: GCA_964006365.1. Classification (NCBI taxonomy): domain Eukaryota; kingdom Metazoa; phylum Chordata; class Ascidiacea; order Aplousobranchia; family Didemnidae; genus Trididemnum; species Trididemnum miniatum. The sequence goes on along the minus strand of OZ023249.1, from coordinate 20,850,958 downwards.
GGAAAAATAAATCCACATTAAATCTTAAAATTGAACGTTTCGACAACATAGATTCATCTGCCATCATCAGCAGTGTAAGCAAGACAGTACAAAACTGAAAGAATGTTGTTAAAACTTCCGGTTTTGTCTGCCTTGCGTACACTACTGATGATGACAGCTGAAATCTATGTTGTCGAAACGTCTAGTTTTGAGAATTACTGTGGCTTTACTTTTTCTTTTTGAGCTATTTTCGTCCCTTATTTATTGTATTTCGAATCGCATTTTTTGTGTGTAGGCTGCTGCTCGTGTTGTGAATTCTCCACTGGAGGAACAAATCAAAGTTCTGGAAGATATTAGTCAAAATTTTCCGTTACGAGTCAGGTAACATACATTGAAGTTAGATTTCAGATGCTCTTCGTTTAAACGAGTCATTTTACATGATCGAATGTGGAAACTATAGGTAGTAATCCGCTATTTTGTCGGCAACGTGACTTAGTGTTTCGCAGAGCCGTTTTTACGCCGCCGTGATCGCAAGGTTAATGGTTTAACTCCCACCCAAGCCTAATCATTGCTTCCTTGGATATAATGCTTCACGATAATTATTTCTGCTTGATGAAATCTAAAAAAAGTCAACCAAAGCTCAACTGGAAAAGAAGAAGCGAGTCTGGATTTGTCCAATGTATTGCGCCTACGTCGCTTTCTCGTGACAGTAGGGTCAAAATGAAAAAATTATCATTTAGGGAACGACCGGGGCAACAATTTTGCACCGGGCCGGGGAATTGCGCCTGCCATGGCTGGGGTTTATACGATTCCTTATGTTGTGTATAGAATGCATAGGTAAGTACGTTTTTCGATGTCACGCCAATGCTCTTTCGTAATTGTACACACTTTTCATTAGCGCATGACGAACCTCAAAAACGCTTTAAGCATGCACGTTCTATATTTTTACGCACCAACGCATTTTTCATACCAAATAAAAAATCACGTGAAACTTAAGATACGACTTATATATTGGTTGGATAGGACGACATCAATTTTTAAGTGTGGGTTTTTGCACCTTAAGGGTCGTCTCATGCCCAGGAATACTCGGCAAATTAATTTACGATTCAACCCCGGCCCTGGCCAATTTTTATGACCCTCCCCGGCCGGGCCCGGGCCCCGATCCATCCCTAATCATCGTCATCAATCACACCATTCCGCTAAGGGTGGTTATTATGGGCAATTTTTTGTTTTGCGACACGCAGGCATAGACCGAGCCCGATTTTTTTAGAATCATTTCGAAAAAGCGCTTACCTTATAATGATTGATTATTACCAATCCAACTTTCAATGCAACGGAGTTACGTATATATGCTACTGATACTCATAGTCCAAAAATTTTATGCTGAAACAGAAAACCTATTTACAATTACTCTCTCCTCATCTCCAATTTATATTGATGTGAGCTTGTTGCTGTGGGTTTTCTGCTTCACAATTAAATTTTTGATATCATAATTTAAAAAAGTGATTATGACATTAAGCCCACATCAATGTGGGTTTAAAGCCCACATAAATTAGACATGTGGACAGGGTAAATGTATCGTTTAATTTTGGATGAATAAGGTTGAATTAGAAGTACTTATATCTGGCTCTTCAAGATCTTAGATCTAAAAAGGACCGAAAGCAGCATAAAAAAAAAAAAATCAAATCTTCATCATACTCGCGGTATTACGCCTAAGTGTGTAACGAGTGGCGGGGCCCATCTTCGCGACTTAGCGTCTGGGCAACACAGAATTCTCCCAGCGGTGACGAGACGTTGACGACAGTGTCCAATTTAACCGGCTTGGAAATCGAACTCAAGACTTCCCTTAGCAATGTCTTGAACAACATGGTGGTTCTAAAGGTAACATACTGTATTGTTTTGGAGCGGTACAGCGCTGTTTTGGGCTGTTAGCCCTCATCAGCCGCTCTCATCCTTCAAAATGACCTTGATCAGCACCTTGATCATGACCTTGATCAGCCAAAGTCCTCTCCGGATTTGTATACCCCAAAAGAAATTTAGCTTTTGTGGTACTTAACAAGCTGGAATACTACTCCAGTCAAATTCTTTTATAGTTTATTTTATTACTTTATTTTATAGTTTATTTTTATAGTTTGTTTTACTTTACGCTGTACTATTATTTTATGGTTTAGGTCTCTTGTCAAGCAACAAGTTTCCAGTGAACTGAGGAAAGAAATCAAAAAGAATCAGGAGGTATTTTAAGAAATCATAAAAATGGATGAACAGCCGGTTGGCGTAGTAGTAACGATATCGCTATCGGAGCGGGAGGTCTTGGGTTCGATTCGAGGGCCGGTCAAATGGGGCACAGTGTCGCCACTGCTGCAACACTGGCCCCGCTACTTGTCACACGCTTTGGCCTAATACCGCAAAACCAAACGCAAGAAGGAAGAACTTCTGAACTACTTTTTCAAAGATATATTTATCCAGCCCCCATGCCGCTTTCTTTTTAAATTTTTTCAATCTTGACGGTAAAATTATTGTAATGTAGCCGACCGCCAAAGTTGAAATTGGGATGGTTAACTTCAACCAAAGGTCGAACTGAGACCATGTGGCCAAATGTCCGTAACAATCCGTTTGCTCTGTGAGTTTTTAATTACCCAACTCTCATGTTCAATGTTCGTGGTCTTTCGATCACTGTTGTTGGTTCTAGTTTCTGCATCAGAATAAATTTTTGGGTGTCATAGTCACCATTTTGGCTATGACATCCAAAAATTGATTATGATGCAGAAACTAGTACCCAGAGCCGCGGGCCTACAACCCACTAAAGTTGGACATGTGGCAGGCTATTATGTTTTTATCTACAGGCGTTTGCTGACTTAGATATAGAGCCAGGCGACTCCTTGTTCATGTTGAATGGCATGCTTATTGACTTCGCTGATACAGATATGTTCGAGTAAGAAGATCTTTTTGCTCTAATCATGTCAGAAGGTTGCAAAATTTGCGGTTGATTAATATTGTTGTGCTTTAACAATTGAACAGTTTGTAAGCTAACCAAGTTCTAAATTTCAAAATTTTTGTTTCTCAGTGCAGTTTTCTGTTGTTTTGTAGTTTGTAGTTTCGGCCGCTCAGGTCTCATCAGCGCACTATGATTATTTTGTAAATGCTGGACAAATACTAAATTTTGTTATAGCTTTTTTGCTACTCGAACAAACTGATTCGGCAGATGAGTGTTTGTTCGTTGGACTGCCGCAGTACCCGCAAACCAAGCTTTACATTTTTGAATTGTTGCTAAGCGAATATCAGTCTCACCAGCTGCACTAATGAGACTTGAAAGCTCTAAACGGTTTTTACTGTTGGCATTGCAAAAGTGCTATAATTTGAAAGTTGGTTTGGACAACAATATTCTCTTACTTTCTGACATGATGGACACTGAATGTTAATTTTGTTTAATTTTTGGTCTATTAACTTCAGCATCTACGTCGGTGGCGGATCGATCCTGGTGATTATTTTGTCACTATTAACCAACTTCCAGTTGATTTTAACCAACTGGACTTGTTTTCGTGAGTAAAAGGAGTAGATTGCAGGTTGTCATGGTTAGCAAAATGGTGGCGAACCAGGTGGTGGGTTATCCGACTTTTTTCTGTAGGTGTTTAATAAAGCTTAGTCCAGTGCTACTCAAAACTTTAGCATAGTGTGCCAGCAGTGCACTTTTTTCAATTCGACGTACCAGTCATGCATTTCAAACAAAAAAAAAATATACCATAGAAAGTTTTATTTAATAAACAACTACCATACAATAAACAAAGTTAAAAACGCATTTATTTTAATCCCTTCAATGAAATGCCATGTAGTCATGAAAGCCAAAGAAAATAGGTAAAATTACGCTAAAAAATATTCTGTCCTCTGTCTGAAAGCATGTTCCGATCCATTTCACATAATGCTCAGCAATTAGCATATATGGTACTTGCATATTTTCGAACTGACCACGAACTGGCGCCTTTACGCCTACCAAAGTTTACGTAGCACTGGCGTGGGACAAGCACCGCGTCTTTTATGATGTGGCCTACTTTTCTGTTCTTTGTGAGTTGAAACTTGTCTCCTATTTGTACTATGCTGAAAGCCCGCGGTCTTTGTGCAACATGTTTTACAATTCTGTTTAATAATTTAATTCATCCTCCTTAAGAACACGGCTACTTAGTTAGTAGTGTACAATATTTTTCATGGCAGTTTAGTAGATTCTAGATGTAGTGCTTGGCAGTTGGCATTGGTTTGAAGCAAGCTGTGTAATATTCGTGTTTTAAAGATATTGATTGTCTTTGAAACACTGTGTTAGTGACATTTCGGCATTCATCGGCCATGAGGCCCGATTAGTCAGCGACATGGCTTAGCGATACCGCGCGGGTTACAGAGCTACGTGGCGGGTTCGATTCATGGCTGGAACCGATCGTATTTGACATATTTGCTGGGTGGCTGCTGACTCAAATAGCGCAAGCTCACCGCGCAGTCTCCCTTAAATGCTGTTGAATTTTATGATCAATATAATTTGAAAAATAATTCGATTTCCAATTTTACATTTTGTCTATTCATTTCTTATTATGTCATTTCTAACTTCATGCAGAAAACTGACTCAACTAGAATGTTGTTTATGCTTTCGCTGACTTGGGAACATGAACTGCTGAGTTGTTTGGCCTGTAGCATCCACATCCACAAAACCGTGTTTTTTGGGGTGGAATCAGGATGTTAAAAGCTATTTGGCCCTATCCTTTTGGAGTACATGATCACGCCTTTAAACAAATCAGCTGTCTTCACTTTCGATTATTTTTTTACTGTTTGGTGTGTTTTCGTGAGCAGTAGACTTAGCGTGTTTGTGACTTACGCGGCTTCCCTTTTACGCTTTTTTGGGTATTGGTAAATTTTGATGACGTGGCCTTTGGCGAAGTGATTTGAGACATCGCTATCAGCTTCGAAGATTGTAGGTTTAATACTCGGGATGGTCAAAACTTGACGCAGTGTCGCCTGCGCCTTGCCGCCACTGCGATGCTTTTTCATTGCTTTGTTGCCCTGGCGCTCAGCGGCGGGGATGGATCCCGCCGCTCGCGACACGCTTCGGCGTAATACTTCTAGTATAATGAAGATTTATATCATATTCAGATTGGTTGATATGCTCCGTGCTGAAGGCAAATTGATCAGCGGTCTGAAGAAATTAAACATCGAAGGAAACGACTTGAACCGAATTGTCAAACTCAATATTAATCCCGACAATGTGGAGAAATATCTACTCGATTTTCGTGATCCTTCTGTTATTGTAAGTCGGGCAGTCACTTGTTTAAATGATGACTTATTTATTCCAAAATACTTAACCTTGCTTACTGGGCTAGAATATTAACCCTGGCGATCACTAATTGTGGTTTATGTAGTTTAATGATTCGTTTAAACACTAAGCCGTCTTAAAAGAATCTAATTATATCGCTTCATGGGTTTTTGAACTCCTAACTTGTGGGTTTCCTCTGAGTTGCTTTACCATTGAGCTAATGCTGGTAACACACGAATCTGAACTATTTCCCACTTTTTAAGTATATTGTTTTGGAGGACTTATGCAGCTAGAAGCTTGTTGATGAACTTTTTGTCGCATTTGTTTAGTTCACCCTAATGGTTGGTGTGGTGGTTAACGGCATAGCTGTCAATGCGGAAGGTCTGGGTTCGCTCTCCTGGCCGTCAAATCGGATACAGTGTCGCCAACGGCTCGCCAGTCGCCACCGCTGCGATGTTTCTTCGTAGCTGTGTTGCCCAGGCGCTAAACCGCGGAGGTGAACCCCACCACTCGTTACATGCTTTGGCGTAATACCGCGAGTACAGTGAAGATTCTTTGTTTTATGAAAACCAGTGCTGATAAAATTTTGTAGCAACGTTTGATTCAAACTACTTTACACTTTAGTGGGCGAATGATATTGAACTGGACGATAAATACGGTCGCTGGCCGGCGAATATTCACGAATTATTGAGGCCCGCGTTCCCTGGTACCTTGCGGAGAGTCCGGAAGAACATGTTCCATCTTGTCTTCATGATCGATCCTGAGCACGAAGATGCAAGAAGCCTAGTTCTAGCTGCTGAAATATTCTGGGCAAATGATGTACCTTTGAGAATAGGTGAGATTTTGCGAGCAGCATGGCGTAGTGGCTAAAGACATTGCTGTCGGTGCGGGAGGTCCAGGGTTCAGCTCGTTTTGTCGCAAACAGCTCGCCACAGCTGCGACGTTTCTTCGAAGCTGTGTTGCCCAGGCGCTAAGCCGCGGAGATACATTCGTCACTGGTTACACGCTTCGGTGAAATACTGTGAGTATAATGAAGATTTGATTTTGGTGATCAGTGAGCAAGTTTTGTATCCTCTTAATCATAAGTTATAACTTAATCTCCGTCCTAGATGGGTTTACCAGCACACGGCGGTTTTTTCGCTTTTGTTTTTGCTTACCGTCCTCGTGAAACTGCTACTTTTACGGTGTATGCACAGTTTTCATGCTTTGTTTTGATGAAGATATTTTACAGACATATGTCTTTTCGCCTGATTATACAAAAAACGATAAATAATTCACTTAAGAAGAAAAAATATAACCACTGCAGTTCTTGAGACTGGGCATTTTTTTAGTTTTTTACTACCTTGCTTACACTGCTGATGATGACAGCTGAATCTATGTTGTCGAAACGTCCAGTTTTACGAATTACTGCGTCTTTATTTTTCGTTTTTATGATTTCTTGTCAAACCCTGCAATTTTCATCATTTTTGCCGGCATTAGTTGGTGTTTCCAGTTATTTTCCTCAATTCCAAATTATTTTCCAGGATTTTCATTTTTGGTCGACGATGATGACGAAATAGATGGGAATGATGACGTAGGTGTGGGGCTAGTTCGTGCTTACAATTACGCACGTGATGAACTGGACGATAATGCTGAGTCATTCAAATTCCTGATCGGCGTAAGTTGATTGGCCATTTGTAAATTTAGGGATGGGGTGCTCAAGGCCACCTTAATTTTTAGTCATACGTTAATCAGAGATGACGCGGACTGACTTTTTCGCAACCCGTACCGGCCCATGGCCCGTAACCTTCCACCCGGCAGCTTATCCCAAAAATAAAGCCTGGTCAGCTCAAAACCCATTCTTTTTCTGAACCTTTATTCAAATTCAACCTAAATTTAAAAAGAAATTATTTCTTATAAAAATTTAAAGGTGTTTCAAGAATTGTTAGCGGTTCGTTAGCGGCCCAGTAAGAAGCACAAGATAGAACTGAGCCGTAAGCGGACCAGTAAAAAGACCGGTTAAATGCTCGTTGGCGGGTCTCTTAGAGACCCTTGCCATCTCTGATCTTGATACGTTAGTGCCTGCAACTTGCAGACACAAAACCGCAAGATCTTTTTTCCGACTTTTACCCCCTCCAAAAAGGGTACTTGATCTCCCCTGATGGTCCAGCAGTATCCCGCGCTGATTACCGAAGCTACGTGGCAGGTTCGATTCGCGGCAGGAGCCAATCACATTTGACAGATATACTACTGGCTGACTCGTCGAACTCACTTTGCAGTATTCCTCAATTACTGTTCACTTTTCTGTTCAATAAATTGATACTTGTCTTGCGTGAGCCTAGATTTGGTCGCTGGAGATTAAAAAAAAAAAAGTGTGAGTTAAGGGGCTAAGTTTTTATACTGCCTTGCTTACATTACTGATGATGACAGCTGAATCTATGTTGTCGAAACGTTCAGTTTTAAAATTTTCTGGGGTTTTATTTCCCTTATTAAGCTATTTTTGTCCCATATTTATCGTATTTCCTAATTTTGTTTTATTCTTAGATTTTTAAATCTCTCGGCGAGGATGAAGTTTTGACGGTTGATCATCTGAAATCAAGATTTAAGAAGAAATTTAAAAGTGCTGACGTAGATGAGATATTGGGAGTAAAGTAAGAAGATTTTGCTTATAAGACTGATTTTACCGCCTCGCGACAAGGAGCTAGAATTACCATTAGGCTTTGCTGGTTGAAGCCTGAGGCTTCGGAGAAATGAGGGGCTTCGTCATGATTATGAAAGGACTTTTTTTGGAGATCGATTATGATGACCTTTATTTGTCTAAACTTGTTTGTTTTACCGTTTGTCTATGAAGACCTGTTTGTATACTGTTGGCCTCCATGTGTATTACATAACCGCCTGTCTCTTGCTTGTAAAAGCACCTTTTTCCGGTAAATTTTACAAATAAGCTTTGCGTGTTACATTCACGCTAGTGAGCTTATCGCTGAAATTTTGTTAAAATCACTTCAGAAAAGCTAAAAATGTGGCAAAAAATAATAGTTTTATTATATTTCGCATTTTTTTTTGGCAGTAATTATGTATATGTATAGTTTTTTTTGCTAAACATATTTTTCATCCACTTTTAGCTCAGAATTCGATGAAAATCGCAGATTAAGTAAAGCTTTTCAATCGAAAGCTGGTTTGAGCGGTCCTGTCAATGTCTTGTTCAATGGAGAATTATTAACCGACGAAGATCTCACAGATGAAGATTTTGAGCAGGTAAGTTGCTCCCTCGACCCACCCTCCTATTTCGGGAATATATTAGTTGAAAAAAATTGTCCCGCCGATTTGCAAAAATTCAATTCTTTTGAGTTAATATCGGTATATTCGAAACCTGATGCATTTTTTGCGTTAAGCGATTTGGGTTGCCGAACAGTGGCAGATGATGAGGTATGCCTATATTAATTTTGCTCGGTTTCACTGAAAATAATCGTATTGCATATTTCCAAGCTTTTCATCAAGTCTTGTTGTAGAAGTCTTTCACCAGATCGAATAAAATGTGCGAAAGTATAACGTTAGCGCTGACATTCACTATTTCCTCGGCTGTATGGTTATGCGCAGACGTAATGCCTGCTATGTCCCCGCTTTTTCACCGGCGAACGGGTTGAGCAGGAAGGTTTCTACAGGTTCTGGTAATTTGTATAGTTACAAACCACAAGCAAAAATCCTTCTCGGGCATATATTCCTTTGAGTCAATGTTGGTCACATCAACTGCACCGATGAGACCTGAAATGTTGAAACAGTGTTCACTGTCTGCGAATGAGATCGCATTTTGTGTAAACCATGTCTTCGATTAGCCATTGCGAATGCTGATTACATTTCTAGGCCGTGGTCGAGCGTATCTTGGACGGGTTTCCACTTCTTCAACGTGCTGCGTACTTAGGGCAACTCACCAATGATATGAATGTTTTGGATTTTCTTATGGAGAGACCTAACGTTGTGCCACGCTTCAATGATCGCATTCTGACGTCACAAAACAACTTTGTCGATTTCCTGGGTGACTATAAATCCGGTAAGTCCGTTGAAGATATTGACGATTCGGTACATATCAGCTTTGTAGCAGGGTAAGTTAGAAGTTTCTTGGTCAGATCATGTACCTGTCCGTAACTTTCGTGAGCCGTGCAACAACCAGGCTTTCTTCATAGCGTTTGATTTTTAATGTAAAACAATACCAGACAAGAACTAAACGTGTACCTGAACGTAGATTTGGTCCACGATATTTTAAAAGTAGGATTTGTCAAACAAAAAATCAGATCTTCATCGTACTCGCGGTATTGCGACGAGAACTATAACGACTGGCGGAGCTCATCTTCGCGGCTTAGCGACTGGGCAGCACAATCCCGAAGAAAGATAGCAGCGATGGCGAGCTGTTGGCGACACTCTGTCCGTTTTGACGTGCTGGGAATCGAACCCAGAGCTCCCGAACCGATAACAGAGTCTTTAACCATTAGGCCAACCGGTCGGTATTTAAGCAGGATTTATATCTATCCTTGTTCGACGTTCACTGGAGTGCAGATAGACGAGCGGCTTTATGCGTGTACCCAGCAGTCCTTACTGCGTATATGAGCTGTTCCTGAAACTAGCATGGAATGGCTTGGTGCTTTGTGGAAATTGACTTACATCAACGCCTGCAAATAGTTCCTAACTTTTCTAGACCCGCTTATCTTTGGGGGGTCGCGGGGGAAGCTGCTCGAGTTGGAACCTCCAAACATCTCTATCCTCTGCGACGAAGGGTAGATGCTCTGGTGGAATGTCAAGGCGAGACTAATTAAGGTCTTTAACGTTATCTCGCCATCGAGTTTTGGGATGGCCTCTCTAGGCCTTCGACCAACGGGTGTTGACATTTTTTTGGCTGTTCCTTCTTGATACATTCGTGTCACATGTCCGTACCAGCGTAGTTACGATTTGAACTTCAAAATTTTACACCAATAGGCATTGAACTGAGGGCTGGGGTTTGCTAGTGCAACGAACAGTAACGTACAGTTGTCTCAAGTAGCAAAATCACGGTCTCATTAAATTTTTTAGAGTCTACGTATGAAAATGCTACGGAATTCGGAAGATTAAACTCAAATGATAAGAGTGCAACACTCTCAGAATTCATGAAGGACAGGTTGGTCAATTAAAACTAAAGATTAGTGTATATCACTATATTCCCCCTTACGACCTAAAACGAAGTTGACACAGAAACTGCATTTTACAGCTTTACATAGTTTATAACGTAACCTCATTTTTTAGGCTGATTTTGATGCAAACTGCTCGAACTCCGCTTTTTTGAAAACTTACAGAATTTTTTTAAAGTTGCTGTCGATGTGTCCTTTAAAAGCTGAAGACTCGGTTCGAATCCCGGTAGCAAGTTTTTTTATTTGACTTAGCAAGTTGCAAATGAACATTGGAAACCTATAACAGCCATCGACATACAAAACAAGTAGAATAAACTTGTGCTGATGATGACAAGATTGGATTAATTATTGCACTGCATGTAGCGTCATACATCGTCTCAAATGTATCGTATCCTGTTGTCAGCATTGTTTGAAGCGAAATCTTCATTGTACTCGCGGTATTTCGCCGAAGCGTGTAACGAGTGGCAGGGCCCATCTCTGCAGCTTGGCGCATGGGCAACGCAGCTCCGAAGAAACGTCACAGCGGTGGCGAACCGTTTGCGACTTTTTGTTCGATTTACGGGCCAGGGAATTGAACCCCAGACCTCCCGCGCCGATAACGATGTCTTTTGTCACTACGCCAACGAGCCGGTTTGATTGAGGCAACGAACGGGTGGGCGAGCTAGAAACGAGTGTTTAATTGTATTTTCCTCGAGGGTGAAAGGCTGTTGGTCTAAGTCAGGGGTCTTCAAACCCTTTTTACACAATCGCCCCTTTTCGGAAAGTGTGGGTCCAAATTCCCCCCACATAGCCTTCATGTTCGTAGAGCTAGCTACTTACTATTTTTCCCACTGAAAACAGGCGAAGACCAAAAAAATAAGGTCTTCACGTTCGTAGAGCTACTATTTTTCCCAAAACAGGTGAAAACCAAAAATAAAAAATGTGAATTTATTTCTATCATTTGTTCAGTTGTTAATAATATTGGCAAGTCTAAAATCGCCCCCCTGAAAGGTAAAATTGCCCCCCAATTTCAAGAATTGTTACAATCGCCCCAGTTGAAGAACCATGGTCTAAGTTCTAGCATGTTTTCACACAATAGCATTCCGTGTTTTAGATACTTGTCCAAAAGTGACCAAACCAAATACGTTCGTCCCATTACTGTGTGGATTGCAACCGATGTTGAAGCTGCAGAGGGCAGAGCTGTGCTTTATGCAGCTCTTAAACTGGTGGTAAGTTCTGAACGGCACTAATAACAAATCATTTGGTGTGTTGACCACCTGCGCTATTTGGCGGATAAGGGGAGAGTAGTTTCACAATACCTGGCTCTCTAGCAGCCTCCCAAAAGTAAGACCCTGATCAAGTAAGACCCCCCCAAAAAATGCAGTTTTTTTTCCGAAGCGTGTATATAATGAGTGGCGGGGCCCTTCCTAGCGCCTGAGCAACACAGCTTCGAAGAAACGTCACAGTGGTGGCGAGTTTTTGGCGGCGCTTTGTCCGATCTTTGACCGGCCCGGTATAGCGAACCCCAGAATAGCGATGTTTAGCTCTCCGGCTGGTACTAAAGGCCACTTCGCTTGTATAATGATCACCCAGCCGAGCAGCTCCATCAACTAATATCAATTTAACAATGAATAGTCAACGGCTAATGCTGTTTCGTCCTTCGGTCTCGTCAGAATTGTAATACTAATATTTAGGGAAATTTGACTTGAGTGTGACCAAAATTCTGTTACGTACCACAAAGGTTTAATTTTCTGAGGCTTACAAATCCAGATGGGTAATTGTTTCACTTACGCTCAATCATCCTGAAAGGTTAATATATTTTTCCCCAGTGCGATGATGTGGGCAAATAGCTTGAAGCAGCGCTGTCTCGCTCTATAGCACTATATTAACGTCCAACTTTTTTCAGAAATCTAGCAGTTTAACTCGAATTGGCGTAATTCATAATCCAAAAGCTACTTCAAGTACGGAGGGTAAACCGGCCTTGAGGTTTATCAAACTGTATGAAGCGGCTTTGAAAAGTCTATCTCAAAACCATGCAAGAAATTTTATAACCAAGCTGGTAAGACGCTTTGATTTTAACTGCCGTCGCTCTTTATTCGCTGCTGTTTCGACAATATTTAGCAACGATCATCATCAGGAATTTCCTGCGCTAATATGCACTGTTAACAAATATGTATTGATGATTTCGCATTTGATGATTAGCGTTTTTAATGAAAATTTGCAAGTCGATTTCAACTCTTAATTTTCAACTTTGCAACTTGAAAAATGTTTTCCGAGTTTATGTTCTAGCAGTTTTTTTCGGATTTAGGCTAAATTCGAGTAATTTTTGTCAAGTTTAGAATAAGTTTAACACTCAAACAACTTTTTTCGAGAACGAGTTGAGGATTGCTGTTTTTCGAGTTGGCCGCCCTGGTTAATGGTAGTTTCAATCATGTCGAAATGTCTACTGCTGTTTTTAAAAATTTACAAATATTTGTTAGTTTTTTAAAAAATGATTGCTTTTTAAAAAGAGATGCGGCGAAAAGTTTCGGAAAAGATAAAAGTTCTTAGCTTCTGTAGAAAAAATACTGCGAAGTTCTACGTCATTGGTGACGTCATCAGTAAATTTTTATCTTAAAATCAGATTGAAGGAGAAAATGCGAATAAAATCGTGTTTATTTTTATCTTGAAATCAGATTAAAGGAGAAAATGCAAATAAAATCGTGTCCGGTGAAAAATCCTTCGCGGATTTTTATGTCGGTGGAATGGATGAGAAAGCTTTCGAGGAGGCATTGAAATCCGATTCCGACCAAATAACCTCTTACGTAAAATCCCACTTGGAGTGGTCGGCTGGAATTTTGAAGTTGAAGCCTGGACAAACGGCTGTAGTTGCCAACGGAAAGGTAATAAAACAATATTAAATGAAGTTTTGGTAAAGAAAAATGATCAAATCTTCATTATACTCGCGGTATTACACCGAAGCGTGTAACGAGTGGCGGGGCCTATCTCCGCGACTGAGCGTATGAACTACACAGTTCCGGGGAAACACCGCAACGATGGCGAACCGTTGACGACGCTGTGTCCGGTTTGTCTGGCACAGTAATCAACCCCCAGACCTTCCACACAGATGGCGATATCTTTAACCATTACACGGGCCGGGCCTGCAAGAAAAATATTGGTAGGCCACTCAAAAAGCAATTTTCAATTTTTTTTTGATTTTTAGCAATCCGAGTGGGGTCTTTATGACGTCTTAAAAACTGTTACAGTGCGTTTACCGATACGCGACAGGCGACTTGCGATAAAAAACAGTAAGTAAGAGTAGAAGATTTTCGCGTGATCGCTAAACAGTAAAATAAAACGAACAAGGTGCGATAAAAAATTGTCGCTTGTCGCGTATCGGTAATCACACGGTTAGTCGTGTAATATAGGCTCCTGTTGATTTTTGAGCTGCGAGCAAAGCAGCTCCTTTGAATATGATGAATTTGGTGAAGCCGTTGGGATCTGGAAATTTGTTTTCTTATCGACCGTGTGCTTGATTTCTTGTAATTTTTTTAATTGATTAGGATTTTCCGCATTTCGCCGCAATTTCAGTACAATTTTGAAAAAGAAATTTCAACACAACTGCATTTGAAAAAATTGCTGAGAAGCAAAATTTTAAGACAAGTCTGTATACTAGGCCTGGAATTTTGAAAATGATTTTAGCTTTAAGTTAGCCAAGTATATTTTTCAAGGTATTTGGTCCTTTGAATCCTGGTGAAGTGCTAACAGCGGATGATTTTCATCTCATAGAGAGTTTGCTCCATTCATCAGCCACGGAATTAATTCAAGAATCAACTAAAAGAATGAAATTTGATCCTCCAGCGAGTAAGAACTTCACTTCGTTGTTAGTTCCTAATGAGTTTGCCTCCGCATCGGAGAATGCGTTAAATATAACGACCTCTAAAAGACATATTTTCAAAAAAATAGTTAATCTTTTGTAAACTTTAAATTGCAGAATAATATTTAAGTTATAAGCCCCCTACAGACTGTTTCGCCGCAAGGCTCGTCAGGGGGAGACTAAAATTAAGATGTCATTCAAATGACATCGAAATTAAATGTAATCGAACTAGCTGCAGTACGGTTGTTCTAGCAGCCGAGAAAGTTTGTCATGGAGTATGACGAGTTGACTGGCTGTGTAGGGACTAAAAACCATAGTGGTTAGTTTATTTTGCACCACCCATATGTGACAATGTAGCAATGGTTGTAAATGTTTAAAACACGTCGCAACCCTTATTCTTGGAGTAATGGCTGGGAATCCTTTATCTGCCCAAACTGTTCAATTACATGTGTACTGAATAGAGTTTGATATTCCTTTTGGGACACCGTTAGAACCACTCTAGTGAATAATTAATTCAAAGTAACGGAGGTTTATTTCAACAGATTGATAACTAAAAACTCAGCAAATTGCTGGAGACTGCGAAGTGAGCTTGCGCTCTTCGAGTCAACAACCACCCGGTATAAGTCGAATGCGATCGGCTCCAGCCGTGAATCGAACCCATCACGTAGAATCTGTAGTACTAGGAACCATTAGCCATGTCGTTGACTAATTGATTTTATTTAGTGAGTGATTTGATCATGAAAACGACCTCCCACCTGCTGTCCCAACCTTCCCTCAACTCCCAACGTCGCGATTTTTCTCCTCCATTATCCGAACACAGTGTCATCAGAGCGCCCAGCACTGATGGCGACAATTCAGCGTTTAATATTGTGATTATACTCGACCCCGCTACTGATAAAGCTCAAGAAATAGTTCCGGTCGCAAAGGTAAGTTAGAAAATGCAAAATAGTCAAATCTTCATTATACTCGCGATATTACGCCGAAGCGTGTAACGAGTGGCGGGGCCCATCTCATTGATCTGATTGGCTAGAGCATTTGCGAGAAGAATGATAGGGCTCGACCGAGATAGCTATAAGTAGAAAAATTGTACACAGGAGCGACAACAGCGACGTGGTGTGGTGGCTAGTATGCTGGGCTGCAACTCATTAGGTCTGGGCTCGATGCTGTTCTAAGTTTTGATTTTATTCTCAATGAACTTGGTTTTTTATGTGTAATTCGGGATGGGGTACCCGGTAGAGTGATGGTGATAGAAGAAACAAAAAGTTTTCTGTTAAACCATTCTGAAATATGCAGTTTATTGTTGATTACTGGTGCAACTGCTGTAGCCAATCATATCGCCGGAGAGCAAAGTCGAAATTTCGCAACCATTCCGAAATATGCTACCGGCAACTCCCTAAGCGAGCTTGTTATAGCTCTTTGATCACTTTCTCATGATAGGAGGATATGCAACGAAACTCAATGTGATGAGCAATGGTTGTAGATTTTTAGTGCATTGTGATTTGTAGCCAAATAAGGAATTATTTTGTAGATTTTACACGAAGTTTTGGATGCTAATATTCGTATCTACTTGAATTGTCGCGAGAAGTTATCAGATTTGCCTGTGAAGAGATTCTATCGTTATGTTCTGGAACCTTCCATGGCTTTCAAGGTAGCAGAATGCAAAATATTGTAGTTTGCAACTGTTGTATTTTTTATATTGAGTAAGAAAAAGCATGTTTTTTAACCAAGCCTGCGCTTGTCTCTGAACACTACCTGCCTCTATGAAGAAAGTAGTTTTATGTCAAATAGCTTACGTTGGACCTGGCGGTTACGCAGTTGGTTGAAGACATCGCTATCGGTGCCGAAGATCTGGGGTTCGATTCCTGCTTTTGTCAAATTAGAGGCAGTGTCACCAACACTGCCACGTTTTTTTGGTACTGCAGTAATATTGCAGGAGTTTCCATAACAGGTTTGAATTCACGGTAATTAAACTTGTTTTCACGAAATGCAACTGTTCAGGTCGATAATTCTCATTCTGATGGACCTATGGCTAAATTTCAAGACATGCCATCGAAATCAATTCTTACACTCAACGTCCACCCGCCTGAGGGCTGGATGGTGGAAGCAGTGAAAGCCATTCATGATCTTGATAATATTAAACTGGAAGAAGTATCAACGAAAATGGTATCAGCTTCATACGAACTGGAATACTTGGTAGTAGAAGGTCATGCTAAAGATCTTACGACTGGTATGTTTTGGTGCGTAATAATAAGACATCACTGCTAAGTGTGGCGATATCACAAAATCAATAAGGTCCGTAAATTCTGCCCTAGTTATATGTTATACTAGAATTTAAAGTATAGCAAACTGTACGCTTTCAAGTGTTTAGGTTTTGATTTTTTTGTCCATTTTGGTTTGGTGCTACAAACTTTTCTAGTTTTGTCAAACTTTGCTGCATCATATATAACCGAAGTTTATACTATCTAGACCAGGGATGGGCATTGGGCAACCCCTGGCACGCTAGCGATCGACGGTAAAGAAGCAGCAGAAGTCTCACTGGTCAACATATACGGCACTTTTATTTTTTTTTAGGACATCTGAGTACGTGAAGACCTTTTTTTTGCTCTACTCTTATTTTCAGAGGAAAACACGAACTGTAGTGGACGCGCGAAAAAATTTGGCCTTTGATTTTAGCTGATTTTGGCACCCAGACCGAATGCCCAACACTGGTCTAGACTAACCAATTTTCAAAAAGTGTTAATTCTGCGGGTTGGCCCGGTCGTTAAACACGTCAGTATTGCCGATCGTGGGTTCGAATTCCAGATGAGTCAAATCGGACACGTAGCCGCCAATGGCTCGCTACCGCTGCCTCGTTTCTTCGGAGCTGTGTTGCCCAGGCCCTGCGCCGTGGAGATGGACTCCGCTACACGCTTCGGCGTAATAGCACTAGTATAATGAAGATTCTGTTTGTTTTTAGGCAGCCCACCACGTGGTTTACAGTTTACACTTGGAGAGACTCGCGATAGCGTGACTGTCGATACAATCGTGATGGCCAATCTTGGATACTTTCAACTAAAAGCCAACCCTGGAGTTTGGTATTTAAATCTCCGAGAAGGAAAATCACGTGATATTTATCAAATTAGTAGCCATGACAACACGGAAAGCGACACCGATGACGTCATAATTCTTATGGATAGCTTCAAAAGCAAAGTCATTGTCGTGAAGGTATCTTTAGCTAAACTTTTAACTGGTATATTGGCCTCTGCTCAGTAAATTTTGATCATTAAACGATTTGTATTTGTTGTGTAGCTTAAATAGTTGAACTATTCATTGTCATTCTAAACTGTATTCAGCGTCTTTTTTCAGTGATACAAATTAATTTGTTTATAGCCATGGACTCAGCTTTGTCTTGTTTTAACAATACTACTCTTACCGGTACCATGTAACATATCTCTCCAGTCGCATGGAATTCTGCATTTGCCCCTTCGAGATACTTTATGCAATATCTAACTGCTCACTGGGCTGAACCTACTTTTATAGGGGGTTCTTGTGCCTTTCTGTTTCCGTACGTTCATGCCAATGAAACAAAACATCAGCTTGGCTGGTTTTCGATTATCCCGGGCAGTTTTGACGTTTGTAACGAACTATTGTTCTTGGTTAATAGTCCTTACTAAAGTTGTTGAAGTTAATGTTTCTTCGGCTTCGTTTTATGGTTTAATTTAATGTTTTCTTCGGCCTCGGTTTGTAGTTCTAGTTATTTTGTAGATAATTTCGACTTCGATTTCTGCAGTTGACTTGATTTGCGTTTCCACGCGCGCATGACACTTCGTTGTGTACTGACCCACAGCGCTTTCTGTTTCGCCGTGCTTCTGCGTATTACGTAATCTTGATTTTTGTAATTGAGTTCTAAACTCCGAGCGCTTTCTGTCTTGTTGCGCTCTTCTGATTAGCAAACTGTATGTAAGCTTCGATTTTGGTTGGCATTTTCACGTGCGCATGGTGCTTCGCTGTCTTAGCTAATTGTGTTCTGACCCACGAGCGCTTTTTGCTTCGAGGTGCTTCTGTGGTTTACGTAATCTTGGATTTTGTAATAACTTTTGAACCTTTAGCGCTTTCTGTCTTGCCGCGCTCTTCTGATAGCAAACTGTATATAAGCTTCGATTTTTGTTGGTTTAGTTAGAGCTAGTTTTGGCTCTCGTAGTTGTGCACCTGATGAGTCTGGAAGGTAAAAATGATAACCGGTTACCCTTTTTCGTGCACTTAGCGTTAGCGTACACCCGGCCCATGTCGTGCTTGCATTGCTCGGTGTCGCAAACAATCATTACAATATCAAACTGCTGTTTTTATGACGTAATAGTTAGCTGTATTAAAAAAAAACTTTTTTGTGCTGTTTATTCTAGGCTACTGCCTCTGCAGTTTTTGCACTGATGATTGTGTAGTTTTTATTGAAACGTTTATACAATGATTTCTAATATACTGGCTATAATGTTTTTATTAAAGTTGATTTTGACAAAGTGCCTAATAAATAACAATGGCTGATACCTTTTGACCACGTGACTTTTATCCATTTGAGGAGCCGGTAGCGACGAAACAGGCTTAATCGTGTAGTGCAGTTTTTATGCGAATAAAAAGGACTCCGAATAAATCAAAAATCTATTTACCTCCATAATTTTTTTGATTGTAGCCTGATTTTTATTTTCAGGTACCCGAATAGGGTACCTAATACTTAAATAGGGTACCTGAATGGGATACCTGAAACACTTTAAAAACTTATGGTTCATGTGTTGAATAGGTTGCTAAAAAATCGGACAGTTTGGATGCGTCTTTACTTGAAGAAAATGAAGAGGAGGGAAAATCTGAGGAAGAAGGAGGATTGTGGGATTCTCTCACCAGGTTAGTTAATAGCTAAAATTATGCAACTCAAACCCTACCAGTCGGTCGGCGTAGTGGTTAAAGACATCGCTATCGGTACGCTATCGGAAGGTCGTTGGTTCGACTCCAACCCACGTGTCTTTAAACACTACACCAACTGGCCGATTCGAAGATATTGCACTTTGAAAATAAATTATAGTAATTTTAGAATCACCCTTATTTATAGCTTTTTGAGTTCTTACAACAGACGTTTCGATGTATATTCAGCTGTTATCATCAGCTATGTAGGCAAGGCAGTGCAAAGCTGAAAAGGGCTGTTGATGATGGCAACTGAATCTGCGTTGTCGAAACGTCCAGTTTTAGGAATTATTGCGGCTTGATTTTTCTCTCTTATCGTCCCATATTGGCTGTATTTTAATGCTTTTTGTTCAGTACCTTTACTGGAGGCAGCAAGGATGACAGTGCAGTTGCTCCTAGCAGCGATTCTGACGTCATAAACATCTTTTCCCTTGCATCCGGACATTTGTACGAACGTTTGATGAGAATTATGATGTTGAGTGTTCTGTCAAAGACAAACACCAAAGTGAAGTTCTGGGTGCTTAAGAATTACCTTTCTCCTCAATTCAAGGTGAGGACCGCCTGGCGTTTAATTTTTTGTTTTATCACGAGAAAGCGATCAAAGTGCTATAACGAGCTCGCTTAGGAATTACCTGCCATCTGTCGCAGATGGGGGAATCCCGTTAAGCACCTTTCCGAACAGCACAACAAGTAAACTTGCCGGCTTGTTTTCCACGCTGTCCCTTTAGTGCTGAGCGACAAGCATGGAAGAATTGAAAGATGTGATTGTAAATACCAATTTTGAAAATTGTTTAGACCCGGCTCGTAATTAAAGCGGAGTCTACAGCTCCAGAGGCAGACACTGTTGCGGCTCTGTCCATTAAGCAATCTGAGTTGGTAAATCAGCATTAAAACTTGCTTTTAATTTTTCAGGATTTCATTCCTTACATGGCCGAAAAATATGGGTTCGAATACGAATTAGTCCAATACAAGTGGCCGAGATGGTTGCGTCAGCAGACAGAGAAACAACGCACAATGTGGGGGTATGCTCTTCAGTTGATACAGTATTTGTGATACAAAGTACTAACTATAAATAGCAACATCAAAACATGAGAAGCAAAAATAGAGCTGCCTGAAGAGCCTTATTGAAATGTAAGTTGGTTGACGTAATAGTTAAAGACATTGCTTTTGGCGCGGAAGGCTTTGGATTCAATTCTCGGACTGGTCAAATGGGACTGAGCGTCGCCACCGCTGCAATGTTTTTTTCGGAGCTGTGTTGTGCAGGAGCTAGGTCGCGGAGATGGGCTTCGCCTCTCGTTTTATTGCTTCGGGGTGATATCGCGAGTGTCATGAAGATTTGATTTTTTTTATGTTTCGAGAGATAACGATGGAATTAAATGAATTCCGACTCGCTTTGAAGAACTTTTAAGGGTTTTATTGTAATCCGCTGTAGCGAAATTCGGGTTGGAGTTGAACCAACGAAGAAAAAGTAAAACTGTAATGTCGCATTTATCCACAGATACAAGATTTTATTTCTGGACGTTTTGTTTCCTCTCAGTGTGGACAAGATCATCTTCGTTGATGCAGATCAAATTGTGAGGGCTGATTTAAAGGTGCGTACAAATATTTCGGTGTAAAGTGGGCCCTTGGTCTGAGGCAGAGATTCGTAACTGGAGGCCACGGTACATTATCAGGGGAGCTGCAAGCACAAGATTTATAAACAGTAAACCCACCGAAGACCAGCGTACGGTTGTAAGCTTCATGAATGAAATACCGACAGAAGAGTTTATTGCTGAGCAGGGGCACTTTTGTTGAGATTCTCTAGAAGGAGGCCAGCCACAAACCATGAAAGGTTGAAAACCACTGGTTTAAGGGATTAATTCTTTTTCGTTGGTCGTCGGCATGTGGCTGAGCTTCCACTCCTAATCAAATGCTTGGCGCCTAATTATCACCTTAAGTTGTTGCACTGTCCGAATCATCTAACAATGGAATTTAGGTTTGTTGAGGAGTTTTAGAGACCGTAGTTGGGTCCTAGAAGTAAATACTGGGTGTCTAGAATGAAAATTGCATAAAAAAGATTAAATCTTCATTATACTCGCCGTTTTACGCCAAAACATGTAACGAATGGTTGGGTCCATCTCCGCGGCTTAGCGTTTGGACTACGCACTGTACGTAGATTTGAAGAAACGTCGCAGCGGTGGCGAGTTGTTAGCGACATTGCGTCCGATTGGACTTGCCCGGGAATCGAACCCCAGACCTACCGCACCATTAGCAGTGTCTTGAACTACTACACCAAACGGAGGAAAAAACTTTTTGCTTTATATAAGGTGCCTAGAGATCTAATTTTTTCGTTTAAAAACCCTAGTTGTGTAGCCAGCTTGTGGTATTGACGTTCAGAGTAACATACATCAGACCCGCTAAAGCGGTTTTGGTAATACGGCATTGGACGTCACAGCAGCTAGCAAACTCTGCATGCTTTCCAGGAACTCCGGGATTTGGATTTGGAAGGAAATCCTTACGGATACACTCCGTTTTGTGATGATAGAAAGGAGATGGACGGATTTCGATTTTGGAAAGGAGGATATTGGGCAAGTCACTTGGCGGGGAGAAAATATCACATCAGGTGAACAATTTTATTCAATTAAGGTTTTTGACCGGTTGATGTAGTGGTTGACGACATTGCTATCGGTGCGGGAGGTCTGGGGTTCGATTCCCGGTCCTTCGAATCGGACACAGTGTCGCAAACAGCTCGCCACCGCTGCGATGTTTTTTTGGAACTGTGTTGCCCAGGAACTAAGCCGCGGAGATGGATCCCGCACTCGTTACACTTCGACGTAGTGCGACGAGTATGATGAAAAATTGATTAGATGTGGCAAAGTAATTGCATTCTCGAAGCTTTTCGTCTGACACTCTTAAGAAAAAGTTGTCACGAAGAAAGAAAACTGGAAACAACCCGTTATGTGCCTAGAAAGAAGCGCACTGATGGACTAGATTCGAAACAAAGCCGATCAAGTGTAGCGACGCCTCAACAAACCAATTAGACTTGTGTTTGAGCAGCCTTGCTGCACTTTACAAGAGTTACCTGCCGTCTGTCTGCCACTTTGACGTGAGAGATTCCGCTAAGTGCCTTTGCCAACGTCACAAGTGAAGTTGCCGGCTTGCTTTCCACACTGTCCTGCATTCTATCATGATTTTAGTCTAGTTTGCGATAACCTGTAAAATTTGAAATTTAATCATACCAAATACAATAACATCCTTTGTTTATTCAAGGCCGGGCGGCCGGGCTTCACATTCCATCCAGGGGGGGTTTCCCCTCTGTTATGACATGCCCTAATGTATGTTGGAAAGATTCTTGTGAAATAGCGTAAGCTTTGATCTGTCGGAATTGGTGCCCCTCCCTCCCTTCTTACATTTTTTGCTTCCTCACGCCCCTGTTTGCGACGTTGCACAAAAAACATGTGATTTACAGTTTTCGTTTTTTGAATTTCGCTCTGCGTAGAATTAGAAGGGCAGTAAATTTTGTGCAATACGGCTCTCCCATTTTTTGTTTTATCTACAAAATAACGTAACAAAATTACGTAATTTGACAGCGCCATTTATGTGGTTGATTTGAAGAAATTCCGAAAAATTGCTGCCGGTGATCGTTTGAGGGGACAGTACCAGGGACTTTCTCAGGACCCCAATTCGTTGGCCAATCTAGATCAAGATCTTCCGAATAATATGATTCATCAAGTCGGGATCAAGTCACTCCCCCAGGAATGGCTCTGGTGCGCCACCTGGTGTAGTGAGGAATCAAAAGCAAGAGCGAAAACCATTGACTTGGTAAGTAATAAGTATAGCTCTGAGTCTAAACTCGTAAGTGCAGGTGGCTAATTAGATGGCTGAGTGGATAGTTAGTTAGTTTGTCCAATGTTCCGAGTTTCGTGGCGTTAGATCTCCGGCTCTTGGTTCAAGTTTCTGCATCAATATCAATTTTTTGAGGTCACTATTAAAAACAGTGATTTGACATCAAAAAGTTATGCAGCGATTGGAACTTAGAGCCGCGGGTCTAAAGCCATCGTGGACTAATGGACACTGGACACAGTGAATGTCTGCTATTGGTCCCGTAGACTGTGGATGTGTCGTTGGAAAAAATCTTCAACGAGTTTCCTCCACGTTTGAGAGACGGGCAGATCAATCAATCAGTGCTTTTATTCTTAAAAATCCGAATATAACATACGGCGCGTGGCAGAAGGAAAATTTAAGAAAAGGAAGACACGACAACGAAAAAAGACGTTAAAAATGCGAAAAAAAAAGACAACACATGCTAATTAGGCATGGCCAATTGGCCATGGCTCGTGAAATGGTTCGCGAGACTGACATGACCGGCAGCTCGTAAGCTAGCTAGGTAGCGCTTCTGTCGCTTTCTCATAATAAGAAGATAAAAATGCTAGTAATGTAGTTTGAAGCTATTACTGCCTTCACGTGTAGTATAAGAGGCAGTTTTCCAATTTAGGTCGAAGAAAGTAAGAACCACTTCTGACTTTAATTAAACTGTTTTCTACCCAGGGCAGTGAACTCGCTTATACGAGTTCACTGAAAATTTGTTAGCCGTATTCAAGTTCAGTAAAATTTACCGAGTCTATACTTTGTTTAAGTAGTTTTTAACGAGTTTAGGCTCAGTTTAATCAGGTTTTGTCAAGTCTAGGATGAGTTTCAAACTCAATCAATATTATTCGAGATTGAGTTCAGTTATTTTTTTTTCGAGTTTGGCAAAAAAACGACGGTCAGCGAGTTTATATTCGCAGCCCTACTTTGACCCCTTTAATACAGTGCGATATTCACTCAACGAGAAGTATATTACAGTGTAACAACCCATTGACGAAAGAGCCCAAGTTGAAAGCAGCTGTGCGGATTGCTCCTGAATGGACAGGATTCGATGAGGAAGTGAAATCGCTGCTTGCTCAATTTAATAATGAAACTCAACCCAAAGATGGTGAGCTTTGAGTGTTTCACATGCTAAAGGTTTTTTGCACAAACTTTATGATAGTCTAAAAATGTGTTTACACCAAATGCGACGCGATTTTTGTGCGGAAGTGATGTAGACCACGAAGTTAAGGGTTATGACATAGTCATTTTGCACAGAAAACAATCGTAAGGTGCTTTGCATAACAACCGATCGAAAGCGAAATTGTTTGGGTTCGAAATCTGCGGAAAATATTTTCATCTGCTTACGTCAAAAATCGGATAAAATTTTGTATGCCTGCAAATCGGATGAAAATTGCATTTTGTGTAAACTGTCCTTAAGTCAGTGATTTTCAACCGGGATTTCGCAATCCGCATGTATAATTGTACACACTCCAGGAGTTCCGCCAGTTTACATCAAATCCGAGAATCTACATTATTATCATATGCGCAGTTGCACACTCTATTGCACACAAAATACGTAGTGGTGCACCATTCTGCATAAGCCAAGGATCGTATTTTGATTACGTTTGATTTGGCCTGAGATCTTGAGGGGTTAGATTCAAGTTCAATTCATTGATGGAAATTCTTCATATTGATTTTAATGTTTTTTGCATGAGACAGTTTTGCTCATGGGTTGCTTGAAGTCTGAAATGTTTCATTAGGATTACGTTATATTAAAAAGACTAATAACCTCTGGTCTAAGCGGTTTAAAATGCCTGCTTATATTTTTTTTTAGAAAAACCGACCGATTTCGAAGCTAAACCAAAACGTCCCGACGACGAGTTATGATAGAAATTAACGAAACCGTCGATGTTTTCATTTAAGAGTTGGTAATTAGAAGGATTACTCGTATCTTATGCAGTTATAGCCATGATTGCGCTTGCTGTGGTACTGAAAATTAAGCAAAGAGTCTTTGAGACTTCTACTTTTTAAATTCCTTGATTGTAAAACTCGTTTTATTTTGCGTGCAACATTCGAGTCGTGTGTAATTAAGTCGACTGCTGTGTTAGCGTTCTAGGATGTTTGGCTTTCTGATCGTTTCAATAGCTAGCTTTTTCTCCAGTTCCTTGTGCTAGTAGGTTTTCGTTTCTGCACAGAAGAATGCAGCGATATTTAAATGCAGATCGGAATGCATATTGTTGTGCAATAAATGAATTGTCGTAACATGGTTGTGTGTTAGAAGTTAATCGAAATTATTTTCCCAAGTCATATGGCTTGCGAATTGTAACCCTCAAGACGTGACAAAACTTCATATTTTGCTCATCTTTAAAAGTTATGACTCGAAAACTTGCTAGCATGATATTGCACAATATTATATCTTGCTAGCACAATATTATAAACTGAATTTTGTTTTGATGGAAGCACGTATTT
The DNA here is from genome assembly GCA_964006365.1 of Trididemnum miniatum. Classification (NCBI taxonomy): domain Eukaryota; kingdom Metazoa; phylum Chordata; class Ascidiacea; order Aplousobranchia; family Didemnidae; genus Trididemnum; species Trididemnum miniatum. The sequence continues at coordinate 20,825,493 of OZ023249.1, read as the reverse complement.
GCCGCGTCCACATGTCGAGTATTAGTGGGCGAAATAAGCCCACTAATATTGGACATGTGGACAGGGGAATTCTGTTTTATCAAATTCCACTACAGGTGTACCATTTCCACAGTTATATCTGGTTACAAAAATTGTATTTCGATGAAATAATAGCACAATCCACATAAATCATGAACAAAAACACAAAAGTGAAAAATAAAATGCCTCTTTTATGGACAATCTATTATATTGAATAGGCAATCATTGCCTTTACAAGTTACTCAATTTACACAAGGAAACGTCAATTTCTCAATATCGTAACCTGGAGGCTACTGAAAATTTCTTTGAAATCATAAAGGGTTGCTTTAAAAAATGCTAGTGCTGAGTAAGATATCTTAAATGATTTACTAGTGATAAAGCTCAAACAGCATTTGGCAAAAGAATGATAAACGGACACAAAGTTGAAAAACCCGGGCAGCACATTTCAAAATGGTTTCATCATGTTCGGAGTAGATAAGAGATCCATTGCGGGATTCCCAATCAAAAATCTCCTCAGTCTCATATGAACCTGCTGGCAGGTTGAGAAGCACAAGGGGTTCCAAAGCCAATATCTGAAGAATAGGGCCCCAAACAACCGAAAGTATGAGAACCACTGTTATAGGATGATAAAGAGAAAAATTGAACGATGAATGCGAAAGCGCATCGTACTCAAATTGTCAAGTTAGGGTGATAGTAATAGACAAAAAATTCTGTGCAACCATTTTGAAACATGCCATCGGGCACGCAGAATGAATTACTGTGTCCACTGTCCAGGGTCCACGTTTCACAAAATTTATGGTTAAAGATATACATACAACATATTACGAAAACGCTTTGCTTGCACAGTTAAACCGAGTTTACACCAAGTTGGGCTTAGTTATGTTAATTTCTAATACTTGAATGCAGCTAGACTTAACTTTGCCCAACTAGTGCAGCCATGCTGCAAAAAATCAATGCTTTGTGAGCTAACTCGCCCCTAAGTAGGCAAAAGCAAATTACAACTAGCGTTGGCAGGCAAAAGCCTTAATAAAGTGATTACTACAGTAATTCCTATTTCATACAGAAATTTTATGATCGGTAAAAGCCCGATGCATCTTGAATCAATAAAATCTGTTAACACTCTAAATCGCTTCGAAAAGAGACAATTAAAGTAAATCTGCCTTGGCTACTGCGATGAGTAGCTAGTTTGAAGGAATATGATTGACTACAAGGTTGATGACGTACTAGTTTTTGCTAACTAGTTTTTTCTTAAGTTCATCAGCAACGTTTCGTTGTTTGTTCTTGTCAGATAAAGGAATCATCGACCTGAAATTAAATGAGAATTTTCAAAACACTAAATTGAAAATTCGACAAAAAATAAGGAAGAATGCGAAGCCAGTTTGCGCTCTTCAAGTCAGCAACCATTTGAAATAGCCGGAAGGTGGGCGCAGAACACATTGTTACCCGTGCGGGAGGCCTGGAATTCCATTCCCGAACCGGTCAAATCAGACAAGAGTCGCCAACGACTCGCTACCACTATAGCATTTCTTCGGAGCTGAGTTGCTCAGTCACTAAGTAGCGAAGACGGACCCCGCCACTCGTTACTAACTACGGCGTAATACTGCGAGTGTAGAAGATGCGAGTTTTTTACAGGAAATACAATCTGCTCTACGCTGAATTAAAATGATTGGCAACTCGTGGACCACTAGGGCAGGTCGCTGAAATCTCGTGTGATGAAAGCTCATCCACTGTTAACCTATAGTCTTTCGGATTTACTAAAAAGAGCACAACTGTCAAAACAAAGATTTCACGAGCTTCAGGAGGAAAAGTAAAGCCACCGTCATTCTTAAAACTAGACGTTAGAATAGCATAAGATTCAGCAGTCATCATCAGCAGTGCAAGCAAGGCAGTACAAAACTGGAACATTAAGTATTAATTTCTTAACTTCCTTTTCGTTTCACCTAAATCTATCCTACAAAACGTCCAGTTTCAAGAATTACTGTGGCTTTAGCTTTATAAGCTATTTCTTCCCATGTTAATTGTATCCCAAAGATTTCAATAGCTTTAACACCAAATCACTTACCTGAGGTCGTTAACGATGTCCATCGTTTTGCCGAAGTAGATTTCATTCAAAGTGTTCCTCATTTTGTTTTCCATCTCTTCAACTTGTTTTCCTATGTTGGCGATGTGGGTGTTGCCATCATTTAAAGGAGAATCCTTTTCAACCTATTACGAAAATGAAGCTGCACGCAGGGTCGCATTAAGGGGGCTATAGCCCCAGCCCCCGCAAAACGTTAATACGGCCATCGCAGCAAGTTTTCATCAAAATACCAAAGAAATTGTGATTCACTGACAGAGCAGCTCAATTTGTAAACACGCTAAAACATGCTGCCTGCTAATCATATCTCCGCATCTAAGCGTGATGTCTATCGGACATAGGGTATGCAGCACAAAAATATAAGTAACACCACCGACATACAGCTACGGAGACAACTTCTCAACCAGGTAATACGCAAAAGAGAGTGAATCGGAGCATAACACTTGGAACTTCTAACCAGCTTCAGCAGAAAACATGCAACCAGAATAATAATTGAAAACATTTTTTAATTACTCGACGTTTTAACATGTTTCTCATCTCATTACTAAAAGAGTGAATCGAATCGCATTTGCAATAGTTCGAAAAAAGTTCAGAGCAGGCGGCAAAATTTCAAGTGGAGACAGGACTTTTTGTCGTAAGGACAGTTCGGCGTTTAGACAGGGTTTTAGTGTTCGAAATAGGATTCAGGTTTGATTTTGGTCTCGATAGGCGCAAGAGTTGCGGCTAAGAGTTCGGCCAATTTGTCACACGTCGAGTCGGTCACGTAGAACAAACCCACGCTCAGTTCAAATATACGGGTAGATTATTGCAGTGTCTACAAGGAGAAACCTCAATTCTGTAAATTTCAAAGAGTAATGAAGCCAACATCTCATTATTCGTCAATTTTCAGCCTCAATACCATTTCTCTGCTTGAAGTTTATCTGAAAATTACCAGGCAAAAACTCTACCTGTCTTGTGAGACTTCCACCGAGGTTCATCGTTCCAGAGGCTGCTTTGTTAGTTTGAAGCCAGAGCATTACAGTGGAAGTCAATTTATAATGGGCATTTCGACCACCAGGTTTTTCCTGCAAAAACGTATCAATTGGGTCAACTGCAAGGCTGGCTTTAGACAACGAGAGCACCTAGCCTATTTTGATTTCACAAATGCTGCTAGTTATTAACCATCGGTGATAAGGCTCATTACGAAATAAAGGTCTTCACGGCCGATCTCAAATGTCTTTCCGTAACAGTCTGTTTTGAAAACGGTCCAGCCCTTTTGTTCGCGGAGAGGCTTCCAGCTTTAGCCTGCAAAGCCAACTGGTAAATCCGGGAATGACTACAGGCCAAAAGAAAAAAATGGTCAATCTTTTACATACATTGAACAAAAATACAAGAGAAATCGGATTTAGGAAAGGATTGGTCTACGTAACTGACGCATCCTTCTATTTGCCTTGATAAATCTAGGCATTTAGCCGTATACAAAAAACATACAAGCTCCAGAAAGAGACGAGATTCAAAAACTGCAGCTAAAATTTTGCTCCAATTAAAAGTTTACTCTGTGAAAATTTGCCGAGCAGAATAATAATTGCGAAGAGTAGCTTGTACGAAGCTAGTAGAAACCCAATTAAAAACTTTGGAACATAAGCTTTTTGAGCATCGTCACCAGTAAACCCCAGGATATTTTACTCTACCAAGTATAAGCATATGCCTTTCTAGTAAGTTATAATTACTGATTTAAAAAGGCTGACTTTTTCTCAGCGTAATTACTATTACTGACAGCCATAGTTATTAGTTAGATGGTAAGATAATAATAGGGTAAAGGCACCCAGTTGAGCTACTAAATACGCATATGAATTTATTTTTCAGACGACCAAAATTTTAATCAGCCACAGCTACGATTTAGCCGTAAATCTAAAACACAAGCAAATTACGCTGTACCTGGACTTCAATCACATGTATAGAGTCCCAACATCCTTTGATTTTTGTGGATGAATCGCCTGCTTTTTTGATAAGAATTGCCCCTGCGAAACCATGGTCGAGATCCCATAAGTAAACGGAAGAAATGCCGCCCTCGTAATACCTAGAAATAGACAAGTATTTAAGTATATATAGGGAAGACATCAATGCTTGCACAATAAAAAAAATGACAAAAACTAGTTCCGGTTTTTTATAATATTGATTTATAACCTTGAATCATTCTCGCTGCATAGCTAGACTGGATAGATTTGATGAAGCCTTCGTTGCTCAATCTCACTGAAAACCAGATTCTTCTACAAAAAATTCAACAATGTGACTGTGGAAAGTTTAACTTAAAATTTACACACTTTAAATCAGTCCAAGTTTACCACATTGAAGTAAAGTGCAAAGCAAGAATAAACTTACATCTCTCTGTAAGAATCAAAAGCAGAATTGGCACTGACTTCCAAGTCTCTTAATCGGTCTGATGGCTTAGCTCCATCTGATAATGGCGGGTCATATGTGTTACTCCACGGTGATCTGAAATAAATTACTCGAAGTATGAATCACCTTTTTTTAGATATTACTTATCAACCTGACTTGAAGATTTTGTGCTAACAAATAGTTCAGCAAAAACTTATTAAAATCTGTATTAACTTCTATTTGAATTTATTAACGTTTGATGGGTAAAACAAGGTGTCATTTCAAAGGCATAACAAAAACGTGGCATTCACAACTGCTACGTATTTTTGAAAATAGAATGTTGCAAATTAACTCAAGTCTCATTATGCCTTTCCACATGGCACACAGAACTAGGGCCAAATTAAAGAGGGGCTATAGCACCTTGACCTTTTAGTCAGGGACGTGACACATTAAAAAAATGAAAGTAAAGTTGTGTCCACTGTTCCTTCTAAAATTTTGGCAAGTGCGAATTTGCCCAAATATAAATTTTAATAAAAAATTTGCCCAAGGATATAAAGAGTTAAAAAAAAGTCTAATCCAATTTTTGCCTCAAAGTTGAGTTTCCAGAGTACAAAACTTCTGTTTTGCTCCAAAATATTGAGCACTTTGATTAAAATTCGGTCAAAAATCAACATGTCAGTTGGCAATCTAAAAAAAATCAAAAAATTTTGCCAAAAATTTCTCATCTTTCTCAAATTTCGCACGTTAAAGGGAACAGTGGTCGTCTCCTCTTCGAAAAAAGTCTGTTGCAAACAGTAAACCCAGGTAAACCAAGCCATGCAACAAATTTTATGCTTTAATAAATAAATTACATATACCATCAGTGGTCATGCAGGGATTGCAGGCCTGCATAATATCAACAAAACAAATTACAGTACAATCACAACGCAAGAATACTAAAGGGTGTAACAAATCCATACCGATATGAATCTCCATCTCTGTTATAATCACACAAAAGGTAATCCTTTCCAGTTTGCTTATCTCGTAACACGCGCAGAGGTTGGTCCACACTTGCCAGAAGTTCTTCACATAAATCGGGAACCAAATCAATCAAATCAGAAAGATTTTTTTCTACTTGTTGAGGGGGAAGACGCCTCATTAAATCAAGAGCAGAATCCAATTGTTTATCCTGAGTATAAATAGAAAAAATTCTACTGTATTTTATATACAGTTAATCAAGTTTTATTTATTAGTTCCAGCGATCACAATTGAACAATCAAAATTTACGCAAAAACAGAGCCACAGGGTGACAGCAATGGGACCACAAGGTCATAAATAGGCACCCTATAAATGAATAATAAAGTAGATCGGCTCTGCAGACTGCAGCAGCACACCTTGATATCACTAAGTTGTAAATCAATTGCCCTCTTAAAATTAGGAACATGATTCATCTTTTATCAAAATGATAAGTGTTTGACAATGCAGGTGAACTTTGCTTCACTATTTCTATTTTCCTTTGCTTTTTTGTGATAAACAGAATTAAATCAAATTGGGAATTGAAATTACTTGCATTGTTTATTCTCTTACTATAAAATGCTGAGCATACACAAGTAATTAAGGAGAAAAAACAATGTTCAGGGTGATTAAAGTTTAAATAAAACCACCGCATGGGCACTGAGATTCAAAACAAACCTGTTACACCGGCATCACTAATAATAATAATAATAGGATAATAATAATAATAATGCCTCTGAGGGCATCTCAACTAAAGCACTATTTGTAAATCACTTGGGAAGTGACTTTGACAAACAACATTTAAGCAAAAAGAAAAAAATAAACTTAAAAAAACAGAAATCTCTGGCAACTAATACTTACATTCATGTTGCTTAGGTGGTGAGCAGTGAACTAGGATTTATCTGTAAGCTATAAAACTAGAAATTGACCATAATCTGTAATAAAATGGAAATGTATCCATTGTACAGAGTTTTTATTTCATTCATTCACTATTCATTAGAATTTATTTGTGGTTGTAAAAAAAGGAAAATGCGCAGAAACAAAGTAATAAAATAGAAGTTTAAGCCACAGAGAGATAACAAGTAGACCTTTTGGTCATCTAGTCTGCCAGCCACCCTTTGCTCTCCAGAGCTAGTTCTCAATAGCAGTGCTTTTGGTATATAACGTAAAAATGGGCGATTTCGATCAGCGCAGTGACTTCAATCAATGAGGCAACTTCGATCATGCGTTATTTGAGGCTTAGTTACTCAAAATCTATTGTACAGCTGGCCAAAAGAGTGAAAATATCTTCAACAAACATCTATCAAAAAGGAATGGAGTAAATAAAATTTAAAAACGGAGTTGTAATAGTGTTTTTGGTGCTAAAACTCCCACCAGATGTAAGCTGAAAATCACAAACAACAATTCTAAAGCAGATCAAAATACACCAATATGCCATTACAAAGATGAGCGTACTGTGACATTTTAGCCTTTATTCCAGTTCTGCTTTTTCAAATAAAAATCCGATCCAATTCGGCTCGAAAACAATAACTTAAAGTGAGAATCCAGAGTCTGACTCAGTCCAAAACATACTGAAAATAGTATGCAATAACTGCATGTAGCAAAAAAGTTTTAGCAGCGAAAAACAACTTTTGGTAAAGAAATTATGACATGAATGAAATTTGCGTAGGAAACAAATTAATAAAAGGCCACTACAGAAACGATTCTTTTTTGCATAACATTTGATCTGTATATATTGCTCTAGTTATTTGATTCTTTCAACTGTCGCAATTCCTGCCAGAAACTAACAAGTTAAGGTCAAGCAACAACACCATAGCGTTTTTCAAAACCCTTATAACTTCTTGGATAAACTAAAATTTGGTTGAAGTTACTTAATGATATGGCAACTACATTTAAAATCGATGTTTTAGTGCAGTTTAGTGAGAGTTTTGCTACTGATCGAAGTCACCTTGAAGTAAGGGCGTCTTTGATCAGGCTTTAAGTGTGGATTGGCTCAAAATCTGTGATGTCACAGAAAAAAAGCGACGATTGGCAAATCAGATGAGGGTTAGAATGTTCCTATCAGAAAGCCAGAAGAGCTGTAACAGTATGAACGTAAAAAACAAAAGCAAGTTGAACGGGTGATCAAAGTCGCCCGGTTTTATGGTAGGCCTATAGCCCCACACCACAGTATTCAGAAAAAAAAGGCAGAGTCTAAAGCACCTGCTCGGTTTCCATAATCAAAACGCTGCTGCCCCAAACTGCTTTGCTTGTTTTTATATATGTCGTTGCTGTCACGATGGACCAGTTTCCACTATCAAAACGCTGCTGCACAGGACCTGAGGACTGCTTGTTTGTTTCTATAAAGGTTTACCTGTGCTCTAGACACTTTAAAAAAACTCTTATCCTGCTGTCTCAAACTGCAAAAAAGCTGTGGCAGAGAGCTTTAACATGCTGGCTGTCTTGTTTCATGGTAGGCTAGTCTCCGCCACAGGCTACCTCATATTTTTTTTTGTATTCAACATCATGTTTTCTGCAGAACCACATGATAGAAGCCGCTTAAGCAGCCACTAAAATCTCTGAGTGGCTGCTCCACTTGAAGACATTAAATGATCACTTTGCAGTTTTACTAGAGGTTTCAGTTGCGATTGTTTTTAATTTTAACTTTTTTATTTTAACTTTTTTATTCTTTTTAATTTTAACTTTTTAACTTGTTTTTGTGTTACTCATCTAAATTCTTTTGCTTCCATTACCGAGAAATAAATTACTTACCTACCTACTTATTACCTACCACTTTTCAGCTCTAAGATGGACAGATGGAGCGCAGAGTCTGAGGGTGCGGTGAAGGCCTAGCCTAATTTCGTAAACAGGTCAAGTGTGCTTCCCAATCTGCCAACAGCACTACCAGCAAACTTCTTAGCATCTTCTTCACCCTATCTATCCCATCAACATGTTTCACGCTGAGTGACAAGACAACTGTGAATACCAATTTTGAGTTAGTCTACCATGTTGGTTTGACCAACAACAGACTTCAAACTACTCTCAGTTTACTGCTTCAGAGACGAACTTCATTAACGCCTAAGGTACCATGTACCTGGGTACCCTATCAAGAGCAGGTACTACTTTACATTCACCTGGCGAAGATATTTATAACTAAAGGCTTGTGACAATACAGCCACATACCCAGCGCACCAGCAGTATCCTAGAAATTATACTAGACTAAAAACATAGTCCTATTTCCGCTATGAGGTGAATCCGTAGCAACTTTCTTTTGGATCAAATTTGTTTTATCCACCTGAATGACTCCGTAAACTGCAACTCGTAGTCTTCTCTTTGGTCTTCTACTGTTTGTACATGTAGCCTGGGCCGAACTGAGATTTTGGGGGCATGCTTTTTGTAAGACCTAAATTTAGCGTAAGCAGGAAAATTTTTTCTAGAGGACGCCATTTAACTACTTTTGTTAGGTTTGGTCGAAGATGGGCATTCCGCAATTTGCAGCGCAAAGTGCAACTTATCCAAGTTCCACAATTGCGAACTTGCGAAGCACAGTAACGTATTATTTTTGGTCGTTGCGCAACTTACGCTGCGCTTCAAACGAAGTAAATATAATGCTTGCGGTTTATTGCGCGGCAAACTGCAAAAAGTTGGTTGCGCTCAACAGTGCTCGAGTTGTAAAAATACTTATGGGGGAATGGTACAACTTTTCACGCAGACGTTAAAAGAGATGGTCATTACACTTGTGAGGGAATGGTTTACACTGAAATATTTTATGGGTGGATGGTGTTGTTTTAAGGGGGGATGGCATTCCCCCGCATCCCCCTCAACTCGAGTACTGGTCGCGTTTTGTAAGCGCAAGTTGTTCAAATTAAAAAAAGTACCGTAATGATTGTTTTAATGAAATATCGGTTTGTTCACTGAATAAAGGTCAATTGACAGTAAATGCAAATTTTATTGGACTTTTATTGACTCATTGACTGTATTTACTTTATAAGGACATAGGCCTGTCCATCTTTTGATTTTACGCACTCAGTTTGCCTAGTCGTTGTCTATTGTAGTCAGGGGCCCCTTGACTTAAAAACCTTATGGTTAGATATTGGATTCTGAAAGTAAATTGTGCACTCTGCAAGTAAATTAAAACTTAATAGCGCACTCTGCACTGTTAGCGCATTCTGCACCATTAAGTTTCAATTAAATAGTGCACTCTGCAAATAAATTGAAACTCATTCATCATAATTATATGAATGACATAGGCTATCATATCGCAGTTTAAGAGTTGCAACTTGTAAAATGCTTACATAGCAGCCGTTATGGTAGCCTAAACACTTAACTCTACAAAAATATACCTCACGCAGCTAATACTTGTGGTTAAGATGATTTTTATGTTCTATCACGCATTTATTAAGCAGTAGGCCTATAGACCTTATACACTCATGTAAAAATTTTGCCGTTGTTATACGTAAAAACGAAGCTTTTCTTGTTATTTGCCATTCATTTTTATTGTACTGTAACGTGATTGCTTCATGGCAACTCACCCAGCTTTGACGGGCATGCGCTCTAAGCTACTGTGCAAAGAGTCTATTGATTGATTGTTGCCCAACGAAATTTCCTGCAATTTTTGACGCAAGCAGTCGACGAAAATATTTTCCACAGAGTTCAAATCCAAACAGTTTTCTTTTTATTGGCTGTTCTGCAAAGCACCTTACGATTGCTTCCTAGAACGCCATGTAAAGTGACGTAGCGTTTCGCCGCTTACCTTCGCATCTAACCGTCACTTTCCTGCAAAAAATCGTAGCCTATCGTAGTCGGTTTAAATGTTGCTTAATAGCGAAACTGATCGAGGCGCCATTTGGGAAAAAAATGATGTTGTTTTTTCCACATGTTTTTTCGGCCAATTTAAGCTACATTTTGTTCATTATATTATATAGGATATTTCCTATTTATACATAAGGCAAACGTGTGGCTTAAAATAGCCGAAAAAACTAACACAAAATATATGGTAAATTTATGAGTCGCCGTTTGAAAAAAATAATTTAGATTTTTTCACATGTTTTTTCGGTCAATTTAAGCTACATTTTGTCCAACATATTATATGGGATATTTTCTATTTACATATAAGACAAACATGTGGCTTAAAATAGCCGAAAAAACTGACACAAAATATATGGGAAGTTTATGAGTCGCCGTTTGGAAAGAAATAATATTGGTTTTTCCACATGTTTTTTTGGCCAATTTAAGCTACATTTTGTTCAATATATTATGTAAGATATTTCCTATTTATATATAAGACAAACATGTGGTTTAAAATAACCGAAAAAACTGGCACAAAATACGTAGGAAATTTTCTAAATATGTAGTATGTAGGAAATATGTAGGAAAATATAAAAATATGTAGGAATATAAAAATATAAAAAAACTAGTTTGTTTATTAATAGGCTCTGATCACCTGATCATCGAGCACTGTTTTTGCTTATGCAAGTTATTTCTAACTTATTCTGATAGGAAATTTTCTGTATAATTTATATGACAAATTATTGCATAATTTTGATTAATTTTCAGAGACTTTTTTTCAGCGGAATGGACTAGCGGAACCACGCACAGATTGCAGATGCTACGTGACGGGTTCGATTCACGGCTGGAGCCAATCGCATTTGACAGATATACTGGGTGGCCACTGACCCGAAGAGCGTAAGCTTACTTCGCAGTCTCCCTCAACTTCTCAACCACTGTTGGAGTTTCCAGTTTAGTACTGCGTAACATAAAAAAAGCGTGGCCGACAGTGGCGTACGCACGGGGGGGAGGAGGTTTTGAGGGTTAAACTCCCCCAATGACGATTGGAAAAGAAATGAAAACCTATTTTTTTGGAATGATCCGCCTTTTTTGATGCAGAGATTGCCGAAATTGCTTCAACGTATTGTTTTTCTCTGCTATCCAACTTGCTTATGTAATCTTGAAAAACTTTCATTGTGATGCAATAATACTGGTAGTCAAACTTTTCTGGTGCGTAGCGCTTGAGGTTGACGGTTACAGAAAAAGTGAAACCTTTCTTCTTTGAAACAAACCGACTTTTCTTCGTGCGGAGCGTCTCGAAATTGCTAAAACGTTTTTTCTGTTCTGTTCAAACCAAACTTGGGAGTGCATTTTGTATGTATTTTGTATATATTTTTGTGAATAGTTTGCTTCAGCGTATAAGTAATCTCATGTTGCTCAATGATTTTGCATTTTGCTTTTGTTTTTTTCGTTCTCGTTGATAATTTTTGAAGATAGCACATTGTGATTTCAAGGTTTGTGGTGGCAGTTGCCTCGGTGAGCTTTGCTCTTGCGCTGCATTCCACGGGTTTAGATTATGTAGCGCATTTTTAACGTGTGATGTGTTACTGTGTGCTATATTTTCTACCTGCCGAATAAAACATGTTCTGTTCTGTTCTTCACGACAATTATTTCTGCTTAGTGGAATCTAACAAGCAGGAAATCAAAGAAGTCAAAAGCAAAATACTAGCGAAAAACTGAGAAGCAAAAGCAACTCCTAAGCGAGTCTAGATTTGTCCTACGCATAGCGCCTCTGTCGTTTTCTCGTGGCGGGAGAATAAAAATGAAGAAATCAGAAATTGATTAAAATAAACTTCTTTATTTACCCAAATAATTGTGCAAAACAATTGTTTTTAGCTTAGGGGAATCCCCAGTTTAATGTTGCTTAGCGACTTCATGCGACAGAAGAGGCTTTAGTCGAGATTGTAGAATGGCATAAAATGTAAAACCTGGTAGACTTTAAGCGCTCTCAGTTTTGTTACTTAATCACTAGCACCATGTTTTCTTAAAGTGTTTTCAAGATTTTTTGAAATCTAAACTAACTGTAAATATGCTTTTATTTTCTTTTATTAGCCCGACAAGTTGTTGAAATTTATTGGTAATCTCAAGAACATCAAGATCAAGCTCTGATCTAGCCTACCTGTATTCTACCGATCTAGGCCTATCACTGAAATATTTTGGCAAAAATGCAAAGTGAAATTGCTGACAGCATTCGCCCATTTGAAAATCAACCAAGAATTCACTCTCGAACAACTGGAAAGCTTCATCGAGGTACTATAAAAACTGTAATTGATAGACCAATGCAAAATGTACTGGTGTTAGACTATCGGTAAAAATCCTGAGTCTACTGGCAGGTTAGTTTAAAGGTAGTGGATTGTAAAAATAAAGACTTTATTTGTTTCGTTATCTTTTTAGACTCTCCCCGGTGATACTGTTGTATGAGAGCATGACAAAGGAATAAAGTAAACTCAAGCAACAAATGTTACGGCCCATAAGAATAGACTAACTGGTTCGTAGTTTAAATGTCTAGATGAGTTCAGTCTAGGAGGCTAGGTTAAGGCACTTCAATTAGAAAGAGTGCTGGCTTAGGGATTGACAAACTTAATGTCATGTAAAATTAAATGTGTGTCAGTACTGCAGACGGGGTATTATGTTATAGATCTGGAAACATAAATCCAGCTACGATCAACAGACACTGTCTTGTAATTGCCACAGAGTAAATGGTTTAAAAACTGCATTAGACAATCTGGTTTGAAGCTGATCTTGCTATGGTGAGCTTATGATGAGCCATTCATGTAACTGCTGATAATGATAATGAAAAATCTTGAAAACATTTTAGGAAGTGTCTAGTTTGAGGTTTACTGCAAAATACTGAGTGGCTAATTTTCTCACAACTGAGCAGACATATAGGCGCAAGCCAATCAACAGTCATGCATGCACATGCCTATATATTTTAGCCAATGAGCAGTATTTTGCCATTAACGGCAAAAGTATTTGTAAGTATTTTGCCATTAACGGCAAAATAGACAATGCCAACATTTTAAGGAAACATACTGCTGATAATAACAGCTGAAACTATCGGTATGCTGTCCAAAAGATTCAACTTCAAGCATTTTTTTGGCTTTATTTTTCCTCTAGCAGTCACGTTATTATCATTTTATATTTACTGCAACATAATTGTGTTCTGCAATTGCTGGTGCATTTTATAATTTTTTTTCACAGTTCATTTAAAAATTTGTTTTATAGAAAATCAGCATTATTACGCATTTTTTTTATCAAATTTTACTTTCTGTAATAGTTTCATAGTTTGAACTCAAAAGAACTTGACTTCAAATTTTTGTGTAGTTTTATTTTAATGCGATAAGGTGGGTGTAGTGAAGGATTGGCTGTCCCTGACTTTTCTCGTTTCATGTTCTTCTGATGTCATTTCACATCGAGCGACTAAGAGTTATGGTTAACCCTAACCCTAAAAAAAAATGTGAAAAGAGAAAAGTTACAGATGTTCGATTGTTCACTTCACCCCAATAAGTGTACAACTGCATCAGTAATTCCAAATTTACAAATAATTTGCTTTAAGTAAGGCAATGTAAAATGGGTAATTGATGTTTGATTTAAACAAAATTGAATTCATGATTTTGAAAAACAAAGTAAATAAACTGTAAAGGAAGCCAAAATAATGTACCAGTACCTTAAGGAGGAAAATAAACCTAGAGTACCAGTAATTCAACAACATAGATTTAGGGTTCAACAACATAGATTTAGCTGTCATCATCATCTGTGAATGCAAAGCAGTACACAGTTAAAATCTAGGTCGTATCTAAAGCACCGGAACGGTTTGCACTATTGGTATGAAAATGCTGCTGCACCTGACTGCTTGTTTGTTTCTTTACATGACGTTGGTGTGACCTTACTATGATGTCATCAGCAGTAATTTGAAGTGTAAAAATTAGGGGTATGAGAGTACAGTAGGGGGTGGGGAGATTGGGGATAAGTTTTGTGACCTAAAGTTAATGATACTTAGTGGTTGGAGTGTACAGAGAGTAATTTCATTAGAAAAAGCCAGTCACTGCTCTAGACACTACCAAAGATTTTGAGATAATTTAAGTTTGAGAAAAATACCTCAAAATTTATAAGGGCTGGAATTGCATAATTTTGATGTTTTACCATTTGTGTTTTAGGACATGGCATGACAGCTGCCACCACTTCAATTCCAACAAAATATCAAACTATAGTCACAAGCAATGCAGATAAGAAAGGATTTTCATGTCAGGCAAAACGATTTTCCGATGATTATTACATGGTAAACAACATACTAAGAGTATTATGGTACATGTGTGTGTGTTTGTTGACTTATTTACCCTGTCCACCTGACCTGTACAATATCAGTAGGGCAAAAGCCCAGGGGCTTGCTGCATCATTATCAAATTTGTGATTTCATTATCGCTTATTTAATTATGATATCACAAATTTGATTGTGATGCAGAAAGCCGGTAAGGTTTTGAAACCACTTAAACTGAATATGTGGATTCTTGTGGACAGGGTCCTGTGTTTTTTTAAAGTTTGGCGTGAGGAACCATTAAGCAATTTTGAAAGACCGCCAATTTTTTGAATTTGGGTAGAACACAGTTTTCGACACTATTGTAGAAGCAGATTTTGAGAGACCGCTGGACAATTTTGAGGGACCATTACGGTTCTTCAAGACGCCTTAAAAAACAGTGAACAGGGTAATGCTGTAAATGCATTCAGTAGTTTAGCAAACTTATGCTGTACAATTTTAAACAATGAATTGTAAATTAAGACACCAAATTAAAATATAAATACTCCCATAACTTAATTTGCCCCCACTCTCCTAATGTCAGTGGAAAACATGCAGCCAGAATAACTGAATACATTTTTAAATTCTTGACATTTTAAAATGTTGCTCGTCGCAGTGTCAAAAGTAATGAAAAAGTATTGTTAGTCATTCTACTACAATGACTCCGTGTTTTCTTCTGAGACTAGTAAGAAGTTCCTGATATTATTCCTCTCATATCATTGTGATTATCATGCAATATTCAATAGAACGCAGCTCTCTTTACTCTGTAAAATCAGAAATAGGAAACCCGTCATAACTTTACTATGATCTAATAAATGAAATCCTCATTTAGTTGATGCGAAATGATGTTTTGATGCCAAGTTTTGATCTCCAAGATTAAATCATTTATCTGTATAATATATAACTTATTATATTACTGATTAAAGTTTTGATAGTGTAATAACAAGATTAAAGTTTTGCAGTGTAATAACTTTTTAAGAAGGAAAAATGAAGCGACAATAATTTTTAAAGTGTGATTTTGCATGCCTATCAATTCTTCAATCACTTTTTATTCAAAAACAGGAGCCATTGCTTAATATTGACTCCAAATCCGCTCCCCTTTATTAAATTGCTAATTTTACTCAGTTTTAAAAAATATAGTGGCTTTGATTTTTCTGATGCTATTTTCGTACAGTACCGGCCGGTTGGCGTAGTGGTAACGACATCGCTATCGGTGCGGTAGGCTTAGGTTCGATTCCCTGGCCGATCAAATCGGACGCAGTGTTGCCATCGCTGCGACGTTTTTTCTGTGTTGCCCAGGCGCACAGCCGCGGAGATGGGCCCCGCAAACTCGTTACACGCTTCGGCGTATTACGGCGAGAATAATGAATATTTGATTTTGATTTGATCTGTGGCATTCCGAATTGATATGGAAACTGAAAATTCAACAGTAATTGAGGAGACTGCGAAGTGAGCTTGCGTTTTTCGAATCACAAGCCACTCTGTGTATATGTCAAACGCGTTGGCTCCAGCCGCGAATCGAACCCGTCATGCAGGATCTGTCACCTGCACGCGGCATCGCTAAGCAATGCATTAAGTTGTTTTTCATTTCTTCTTGCAAATTTATTGACAGAGTGACAATCCTGGTCCTGGTAATTATCAAAACAATCACGTTGATATTGAAAAACATTCAACTTCATTTTCGAAGAAAGGCACTGGAGGATTTGCCTCAAAGGTAACCAGTAATTTTGTACAGATTAACAAATGAGCAGGGCCGCATTAAAACATTAGGTGCCCGGGGCTAACCGTTCTGTGGCCCCTGGTTTATGGGTGAACTGATTTTGACGTTGGCAGTGAATCTTTTTGATGACGCGATTGAACGACGTTTGCGTGTGGCACTCCCCTGACCGGATCACATCGGTGTTGTAGCCTCCTTACCCCCTTGGGTCGCACCAGCAAATGAGGATGGATAGTAGGTGATTTTGGTTAAAATTGCAAGAGCGGTTCAGCTGTCAATGTAACACTAATGTCCCAGTTTTGCTGCGAATTCGAAGCATTTTTGATCGAGTTGACTAAAAGTTTGCAAATACGAGTTCTTCATTTTCAATTTTTCCTAGTTTAATAATTTTTATCGAGTAATTACTCAGTTTAAGTAGCTTTCATCCAGTTTAGGTTTAGTTCAAAATATTACATTTTTTAAATTCCAAGTTCAAATTCATGGGTTTTTATGTGAGTTTGGCAAAGAACGGCGAGTTTGCAGCCCTAATTCAAACAAACGTTGATCGAGAAAAGGATTTATGTTCTATAGACAGCGCGGTCCAAGAAGGCTTCATCTGTCCCATACCCAGGTGCAGCATCGTATAATCTTCCTTCGCTTTTAACAACTCGTAAAGAATTCAACCGCGCGGCGACCACCAGCTGCTTCCATAATCCAATCGCTGTCAACACTGATCATTTACTGAAAGGACCAAAACGAGTCCCCGCGCCAAACCAGTATAAAGTAAGTCGTATTTGTACTGTATTGAGTTGCACATGTTTCCTCCACCAACGGCACAACAAGTAATCTTGCCGGCTTGTTCTCCACACTATCTTCTTAACGCTGAGCGTCATGGAAGCTGTGAATAGCAATTTTAAAGTCCTTGGTTTGACTCGAGTCTGCAGTTCTAGAGGCGGACGCTCTTACCACTCGGCCATCTGAGCTGTTAAACTTCAAGAATTAGCTTACTTTGAGAGGCAATGTTATAACCACTTTGCTTGCTTAGGTCGAAAATATCAAGTTAACTCGAAACACAACAGTAGCTGCTGAAGCTGCGTTCAAATCAGGAACGAAACGTCAATCACTGCCAGTCGGAAAGCTAAGAGTTCCTTCTCCGAGTAAGAATTTGTTTTTGTATTCAGTGTGTGATGTACGTTTGTATGTTATAACAGTTAGCTCAGCAGTTAAAAACATTGTTATCGTTGCGTGAGGTTTAGGGTTTGATTCCCGGGCTGATGTAATCCGCCACAGTGTCGCCAACAGCTCGCCACCGCTGCGACGTTTCTTCGGAGCTGTGTTGCTCTGGCGCTTTGCCGGGGAGATGGGCCCGCCGCTCGTTACACGCTTCGGCGTAATACCGCGAGTATAATGAAGGTTTGATTTATTTTTTTGCATGAAGCACCCCGACAAATCATTCATGACGTCCGTGCAAAGTACTGTGTACATAGCACGCCACAAATTGTAGGTTGCTTTTAAGTGCGACCACACTTGCTGTGAATTGTTGGAACAGTTGACTTCGCAATCTCTACGCTGAACTATAAATTACCCGCATATTTATCAACTATGTGTATCTGAATATTTTTATGCGTCTTTGCTGTTATACTCTGCGTATTATCAAATTAGAAATCAAATCTTCGTTATTGTCGTGGTATTACGCTAAAGGGTGCAATGAATTGCGGGGTCCATCTACACCATGGTTTTTGAACAGGGGCGATTGTAACAATTGTTGAAATTGGGGGGCGATTTTACTTCTTGTGGGACGATTTCAGAATTACCAACAACATATGTAATGATCTTCCAAAAGAAGCTTTGCGGACATGAAGACCTTTTTTTTGCTTTTCACCTGAAGGAAGTGGAAAAATGGAGCTTTGCGGACGTGAAGACCTTTTTTTTGCTCTTCACCTGCATTTAGTGGAAAAATTACATGAATGCTCACAGGGAGCAATTCGGTTCCACATTTTTCAAAAAGGAGCGATTGTGCAAAAAAGGAAAGAACTCTGATATACACGGTTCAGCGCCTGGGCAACGCAGCTTTAAGGAAACGTCGCAGCGGTGGCGAGCTGTTGGCGACATTGTGTTTGATTTGATCGGCCCGGGGAGACGAACCTACGACCTCCGGTACCGATAGTAAGGTTTTTAACAACTGCGTCGACCCTCCTATGTTCAGGTCATTATAACATTCAAGAAGACAAAAGGAGCAAAGGTCCAATGTCGTCTTTCCACTCTCAAACCAAGAGAGGATTCCTAAAACCTACTGATGTACCTGGACCCGGGACATACAAACCTCACGAACCTGTTGAAGCTGCGTCAAAACAACTCTTTCCGTAAGTTGCCACGTACATTGTCTATAAGCAGGGCTCTGGACTTGAGAGCGTTTTGATAGAGTTCACTAAATATTTGCAAGCTGAGTTAAAGTTCACGTTTTTCATGTTTAATTTTGCAAGTTTGAGTTCCGTCATTATTGTCGAGTTAATGCCAAGTTCCAGTGGTTTTTGTTGGGGTTAGGTCAAGTTCTAGCAATTTGTGTTAAAAGTGGGATTAGTTCCAAACTTCATAAACTTTTTTTAAGATCGAGTGCAAGTTCGTGTTTCAAGGTCTGCCTAATTGTTTGAAACATGAAGATTACTTGAGTAAGGTCTGAAGTTGGTATAACTTTTAAATGTGCTCGATTAGTTCTACCATGTTCAGCTCTAAACTACAATTCGATTTTCCTGACCTGCGCACACAATGTTTTGGGACTGATTTGCTTGTTTGCCTCTTCCCAGCCAACCTTTTAAAGTCCTTGTGTAAATTCATCACTATTTTAATTTTGAGGGCAAACTGTGAAGCTAAAAACTCTGCAAATGCCTGCAATACGTTACTTAGTTTTAATTTCTAGTTGCTTTCAAGTAGTAACTCTTAGAGTCAATCAAAATTATTTTGTTGCTAGATAGTAGTCTTTTACCTTGCTTTGACCATATGGAACCGACCGTTTAGCGCGGTGCTAAAAGCATCGCTAACGGCGCGGGACGTTTTGAGTTCGATTCCCAAGTCGGTCAAATCAGACCCTTGTTGCCTATGGCTCGCCATTATTGCGTCATTTTTGTGTTGCCCAGGCGCTAAGCCGCAGAGATGGGTCCCGCCATTCGCTACACGCTTTGGCAGAATACCGCGAGTATAATGAAGATTTGATTTTGCTCATATATTTTGATTGTTTAGGCGGAAACACTATTTATGTATCAGCGCCCCAGCTATGCCTTTGCCTCCTGCTGTGCCGCAACCTGGTCCGGGCACGTACGAAGTTGTTGACTACGAAGGACCATCTAAGCATTACATGTCGTCCAGTGTCTTTGTGTCCAACACCTCACGGTGGAATTTGGATGGCCTGCCCACCAAAGACAACCCTGGTCCATCCTCCTATAGGCCTGAAAAACTAGGCCGACAAAGTTTTCTTTATAACTCCCAGAACCGTTGGATACCTTGTTAATTTCGTTGATGTTACCTTTTTTATTACTTTATTTCTCGTTTTTCCTACTTTTACGTTAGGTGCATTTAGACGCTGACACATCATGATTATTTACGAAATAAAATTGTTGGTTTGCAATAGGTGCTTATGAATTGAGAAGGAGTGCAGTGATAGCCTTAATTAAGAGGCCTCTGTGCAAAGTAAAGTAGTAGAAGCAAATAATATTGATTTGAAGTGTTTTAGAACAGGGCTGGGCAAACTACGGCCCGCGAGCCGCATGCGGGACGCTTTTATGCGGCCCGCGGGCACTTACAGAAATATAAACTCCTACCGTGAATCAAGACTTTTTTTTCTTTAGCTCTTCACTGATTTTCAGTAGAAAACGAGGCATCTGAGGACGTGTAGACCTTTTTTTGCTCTTCCAATCAGTGCATCCCTCGGGTTCAAAGTTTTTTTAAATGTGGGCCCTTCGTGTGAAAAGTTTGCCCACCCCTGTTTTAGAACGATAAATCCTATGGGTGGGACAAGTGCATTTGCAAAGTTCGCATTTCCTTAATGCCACTGCCGGATCTTAAGTTAGGCCTACCATGTTTTATGCTTTTGTTGAACATTATATCGAATACAGCTGAATGCATTTTAAACAAATTACCTTTCATACGTGTAAACCGTGGTTAAAATATCCATCCCGGAATGTTTTTTTAAACTCCATTGCTGCTTATATCAATGAGACACACTAGTCATGAAAAATTACTAGCTGAGTATCGAGCCCGCGAAGGCAGCTCGGAGTATCATTTTTTGTTTAACTGGAATTATTACTATTTAGAATATTGGATAATGGTTGCCTTCCTATAGTCGCATGGTGAATTAGTTTTAAGATATATCCGAGAAATTCGACTGCTCCGACATTAGATTACGATGGCCCAGTGGTTAAGGGTGTGTCTCCGGCAAAGACTCGCCGCAACCGGTAAAGACTCGGCGTGAGTTCGAATCAGAAAAATCTGATTGCGTTCAATTTAGCTTAAAATCTTGTAGGGTTAAATTCATGAAATAAAATTCTATATTTAGAATATTCTACCAGAATTGTTTATGTATAGTTTTTTCGTTTAAAAAGTTTTTTGTTAAAAAGAGCCTTTTAGAGCAATAAATCCTATGGGTGGAGCATGTGCGATTGTGCATTAATACGGTTCGTACTTTTCAAGGCCAACACAAGTTCTTACTTCTTGAGCTGCTGATGTTTTTGTTTGATGTTGAAGCGAATGCAAGCAGAATGCCATTTGAGGAAATTTTAGGGCCCCGACACTCGTCATACGCTTCAGCATAATATGGCGAGAAAATGAAAACTTGATTTTGACCTTCCATGCGCACAAATCATCTAAGAAAACATAGTTAAGCATCTACCCGCGAAATATTTTTTTCAAAACTTATACAATTGCAGCTGTAAAGATATATATCAGTGACGAATCAGTTATGAACGATGACCTAGTTGAGCATCGAACCCGCGAAGGCAGCTCTGAGAAGTTCTTCCACATAACGCCTTCAAGCGGCAGTTAAAAAAAATGAAATTGTTCTAAGCATGGCGCTAGCGTTACAAAGTTTATAACAAATCCCAAAATAAGATTAGCAAAATGCAAGTTTCTCACTTTCAAAACACTAAAGATACGGGACAGCAACTGCTTTAACCACACATTGTATAAGCTATTTTAAACGAGGGCCCATTACAAATATCAATGATGAATGATCGAACGCTGTTAAATGACATACAAGCCAAACAACACATATACACTTAACTCTTCTCACTTCCGGCTGTGCCGAGCGCCTGGCGGAAAGCTTCGAATAGTAATTTTAAACTCATTGATGTGACCCGACCAGGAAAAATACCCCCGCCTCCCGGGTACCCAGCGGACACTCTTACTTACCTTGTCCACACGTCCAATTTATGTGGGTTTGTTGCTGTGAACTTTCTTCATCACAGTTAAATTTTTGGTGTCATAATTTAAAAAAGTGATTATGACATCAAGCTCACGTCAGCAACAAGCCCACATAATTGGACATGTGGACAGGGTAACGATACACCAAGCGCCGGTTGCGAGGTGTGACTCAAGCACCCAGTTCACCTGTCCGAGTTTCTTGGACTGTGGGCCAACGGTTTTTGGTTCCAGTTTTTGCATCATAATTAATTTTTTGATGTCTTAATTACATTAGAAAATTAATTGTGATGCAGAAACTATGAAAATCGGTCATGTGGAAAGGGTAAGTTTGAAAGACGCCATTCTTGACCTCGTAGTTCAGGCTACATTTGTGGGTTCGATTCCAGTCGCCTTTTAAGTTTTGGCCTAGCTTACATTTTTGGAACTAGTTTGCAACCTCAAAAAAAAATTTCTTGCAGATTTAAAAATAACTTTTGCTGGATGAGCATTTCTCCGAACCTTAAAAGGGACGAAATTCGTGGAAAAATTAAATAGTTTATTCAAAGTTTTGCAAAGGAATGCAAATATTGTATTGTGGGTTTGCTTAAATCTGTTGCTTATACGCGAAGATGCGCCTGTAGAAATTCTCGCTAAAACCAAGCTTAGTCTAATCCGTCCTTTTTATAAACACTTCATATTGAAAGAGCTTTATTTGAACAATTTCTTGAAATTTGGCAATAATTTTTTCGAAGAAGACAAAAAACCTCAAACGCAAATTCCAATGCTTGCTCCACAAGCGTCGAGAAATTGCAGCATTTATGTATCTCAGTGTTTAAGCAAGCTATTGACAGATACAGGGAGTGGGGGAGAGAGGTCCAAGGAGATGAAGTTTTTCTTGCTATAGATACCGGTACTGCGGTACTTTTTGGTGTACAAAAATGCAAAATCAGCACTTTTCGAATCTTCTCCTGTTAAAATTTCTCTATTTGCCCCTGCAAGCGCTAACCACATATCTAAGTTAGAAATTAGCATACAGGAACAGCGAGGCAAACAGGCCGACTTGGTCAAGCCCAAACCCAAATTTGCTTGAAGTTCTAAATATACCCGAAAAAACCTAAAATTGGTTTGGTCTGGAACACTGAATGCATGTATCTACTAGTTCAAATTCAAACCAACGTTTTTCTCATAACTTTGACCCAAATCCCTTTGGAAAATACCAGCTTAAAACAAATAACTCTGGGAAAGAAATAAATCGAGCAACAGTAAAATTGAACAAGAACGTTTGGAACCTATCCGTCCCAATGGTATTTCATATTCCAAGTGGTTATTCAAAAAACAATCTTGTCTCTGACACGACCCCGCAAAATTTCCAACATTTTTGCCCACATTCTGCAATCGACAAATCTATTTATGTTTTAGTTGTTCACACGCCCATTAAAAGTTAACGGTTCGCCCCTTCAAAAATTAGTAAAATGAAACAAAAAATGGCTCCCCATTCACCAACAAACATTACTCTAAAACAATAGGGAAACACTTGTCATTGTTTTGTAACAATAGCAAACACACTTGACTTTATTTTTTAATAAAAGTGTTACTATATTAGGCGCGACACTTACGCTTCAAGTGATAAGGTTTTGTATTTAAGCTCCTTGTTAGCCCGTGCTTGTTAAAATGCTTCTTTAATCTTTCACAACGTTATGTAAGCTACAAATTCTCTGCTCATTATCACTAGCTCAAAACGACAAAGTTTTAAAAATTGAATCCTGCTTCAGAATAAACGGGGTCATCAATTTTTACAAGTTAAAAGTGCGATTACCACTCGCGAAAACATTTGTCAAAAAAAAAAAATCAAACCTTTATTTTACTCGCAGTGTTAAGTCGAAGCGTGCAACGATTGGCGGGGTCCATCTCCGCGGCTTAACGCCTGGACAATACAGCTCCGAAAAAACGTCGCAGCGGTGGTAAGCCGTTGGCGACACTTTGTCTGATTTGACCAGCCCGGGAATTGAATCCCAGACCTCCCGCACCGATATAGCGATGTGCTTGACAACATTGCAATGTATGTAAAACATAGCAACAACGTTTTCGTGGTAATCAGTAAAACGTAACCAGTAAAGCGACAAATTATCAAAACATTTTGTCGCGTTACAGTCTGCCGCGTGTCGCAGACTCCCTTCTACCAAAAAACAGTAAGAAACACAGCGTTATTGTGGCCGACTCAAGAATTGAGACCAGGTCTCCCAATTTCTAGTCACGAAGAACGACTCTGTAGTTGCTGAATTACCAACAAAAAACTTTAAATAAAGTACAGGCGACTGCACATATACAGGGTGACCCAAAAAAAACGGGCCCCAATTCTAATTATTTTAAATACACGGGGCCCGTTTTTTTTGAGTCACCCTGTACAGCCCCTTTTGATAGACCATCATTAATCTACGCGAGGCACGCGAGCCCCAGGTTGAGAAAATCTGGCCGCTAATAGCCAGCAGAATTTGAGAATTACCACAAAAATATGCAAAATTTCTAAAAATAGCTAAAGTAATTCAATGTCTAAAAGATTCAGAAGACCATATTAAGTTGCCACGCCTATTTGCATTTTGCAAATTTCATTTTTGTGTAAACATCTTAAGGTTAGACCCGTCATAAAAGGATGATAATTTATTATGGTTTAAATGATAAACAACACAATTGGTTTGTTTATATTATACTCGAATGCAGATTTAAGCATGATTGTGTTTCTTTATGTTCTTTTATCGCTGAAACCATTTATTAAAATTTTTGGTTTTTTAATGAACTTCAGTTTCAATTTGGTTTGCACGCGATGTTGCTATGGCAACGTTAATGCACCTGCAAAAAAAAAATAATCTGGATCAATCGACTCAAAATTCTACGAAAATTCAGTTTTTTGGTTTCAAATTTTCTGGAAAAGGCTTATATAAATAGGTTTCCATTTTATGATTACAATGGTGTTTCTAAAGTGTTTCCAGCAAACTTTTAAGCAGATTGTTACCTGTAAATGTTATAATTACAATCTGTATTAATTAAATGGAAATGCTAGACGTAATTAATTAACTTGATTGGCTAATTAACTTCACTTAAAAAATTACGCAATAAAAACTAACGAGTCTTTTCGAAACCCGGCGAATAGTCTATGGCAGGGTTGGGCAAACTTTTTGCATGAAGTGCCGCATTGGAAAAAATTTTGAAGTAGAGGGCCGCACTGATTGGAAGAGCAAAGTAAAAAAGGTCATTAAAGTCTGCAGATGTCCTATTTTTCGATCAAAATCAGTAAAGTACGAGGTTTATATTCCTGTAAGGGCCCGCGGGCCGCATAAAATGATCTCGCGGGCCGTAGTTTGCCCATCCCTGGTCTATGGCTAAATATTTGCAGTACCTTAAAACGTACGTCATCACACTTATTATAAGACGTGTTATTACGTCTTATTAGTGCGATAATACGTATTATAAGACTTATTAGTATTATAAGACTTATTAGTACGTCATCAGACTTATTATTACGTCATAAGACTTATTATTGAGTAAATATCTTACGCACGGGACCAATATTCTGGGGCCCATGATTTTTTGCAAACCTTATTTAAACGTCATCAGCATACCTTTTTTGGGGACGGGGCCTGATTAAATTATAACCCACATAGCTTCTCCTTACTCCGGCCTTGATGATACCATACTTTTTAGATACTTGGATCTTGCAGCACCTGCACTAATTTGTACTAGTTTCAATTGTATCGCATTTTACCATTTTCTATTTCATTTTCTACATCAACCCTGATGCTCAGCGGCTCCACGTTGGTGGCTATGGTACCATTTTTTCAGTCTTTTGCCTAATTTTTTTTCAGTTTTTAGGCTTGCGGTGCTCCGTCTCGATCGTTCGCTCTTTCCAAATTTGTTAATTTTAGTATAAGAAAAAGAAAACATCTGGCAACAGTGTTAGATATATTTTTTTTGACACCATGACCAAAAAGCTCTCTTTTTACATTATTGCTGCGTGCTTTTGAAGGAAAATTTCGTTTGTGGTAAATTATTGAAAAATTGATGTAAAGAGCTTGTGTAGAGTAAGAAGAGGAAGATTACGCGTAATTTGGAGAAGTTTCTATGGTGTTTCTTGGACTGAAATTAAAAGGGGCTTATCCTCTCTGCTTTGTGTGAAGGAACAGTTTTCAGATTCGACATCAGCATTTGTGTCCTCTACCTCCGAGGCAAGATAGCCGCAGGCTCACTTGCGGAGTCGGACTAAGGGAGGGCCACAACCCCGGTCAGAGGCGTGCCAAACTTCGAAAAAAATCTGCTATACTTACGTCAAAATCAGGTTTGACCCTCTCCCCCGAAAAATCAGCATTAGCCCCCCCCCCTCTACCCCGAACCTTAATACAGCCCTGCTCACTTGCTCATTATTTCGAGGCCCTTTAGCTGCTTTTTTCGAATCTAACCACCCCAATCACGAACAATTTAGGGCACGCTAAAATTTTGCTGCTGGGATGCTGCAAAAATCATTTTAAACTTCAAAAGTCTGTAAAATATCTCTTTGGAAACTGCCTAAAAAAAGTATTGCCGCTTTGTCTCTTTGAAAAACTAGAGCCAAGCTGAAATAAATTTCCTGACGTAACCTGTTTATCAGAAACCCAGCACGCTTTCTCAACAACTGCAATTTCTAAATGAATTTGTTTGCTGTGCTGGTACCAGCACTGTAATGGTTGCACCTGTATTGCGCTTTTCTCGTCTAATTCTGAAAAATACGTCTGATTTTACTTGCCACTGTGCTGTGCTAAATCGCAGTTCAAGGACTCGAAAGCGTGCATTTTAACGAAAAGTAATTTTGCGTGTTTAGCAAAATTGTTTCGGAGTACACAAGTTTGAAACTTGGCAAAAATGATGATGATAGAATTCTTCATCTTTATCTTCCTCTCATGAGAAAGCGGTGGAGGCGCTACGCGTAGGACGAATCCAGACTCGCTTAGGAGTTGCCTTTGTTTCCAAGTTTTCCGGTTAAAATTTCTTCTGACTTGTTTAATTTGCTGCTTGCCAGATTCCACCAAGCAGAGATAATCATCGTATCTTATCCAAGGACGCAACAACGAGAGTAGGTTGAGAGTTGAACCATTAATCTTGCGATCATGGTCGTCGTAAAAACGACGCTCCAAACCACTGCGCCACGCTTTTCTTTTTCCTTGAAGTACAACCAAGATCTTTTCGGCATGTGAGGTTCACAAATGAGCGGTCGGTAAGCTCAGTTGTTAAGCGCACACGCTATCGGTGCGGGAGATCAGGGGTTCGATTCCCGGGCCGGTCAAATTGACAGAGTTACACTGACCACATGTCCAGTTTTAGTGGGCATTAGGCCCTCTATTCTTGATTCTAGTTTCTGCATCATAATCAGTTTTGATGATGTTATAATCACTTTTTTAACTATGACTTCAAAAAATTGGTTATGATGCAAAAACTAGAACCAAGACCCTTAGGCCTAAAGCCCAGTAAAATTGGACATGTGGACTGGATGAATGTCGACGACGGCCGCCACCGCTGTGACGTTTCCCTTCAAGAGCTGTGTTGCTCAGGCGCTAAGCCGCGGAGATGGGTCCCGCCAGTAGCTACACAATTCTGCGTAATACCGCGGGCACAATGAAGATTTGATTTAGGTTTACCAATTGATGCATGACAAAAACTGGTATACAATTGGTTTACGTGTTTTTTTAAGTCCATTTTATTGGATAATTTTAACTGTAGGCCCTACCGCTCAAAGGGGAACTCTAATGCTGTTGCCGATACTGCTTGGATTACGTTTCTTGCTACAAACAGTTTTACTGTTCTTGCCTGGCCTGTGCAAAAGTTTTGATATACTTTATGATCTTTATTAGAACAAAACAATAAAAAAGCAGTAAATGATAATACGCATAAACAGAAGTAATGCTGGTCACGCGTTTGCTTGAAAGAAGTAGTTATTTTCCGAAAGTTTCATTTCCTATTTGAAAAGGCCGCAGATTCTAATCAAGGAATCATGAAGTCAGTAATTAAAATGAAAAGAATTTATCATCGCGTGCGAAGTCTTCTACAAGCCTCTGTCTCAATCAGAAAAAATAAACAGAGTTTTAGCCTGAGGCTCTTTGCCGCGATTTCATTGTGATGTCATAATACCATTTTAACAACTGATTCACCTGTGGTGGCTGGCACCGTCTTGAAAAACAAGGAAAAGCGTGGAGTAAAATAGAAAAAAAGACTGAATTGTCAGGTCTTTCATCAGTCGCCACGTAAACATTTTATATCAAACTTAACTGTAGGCTACAGTAAAGTTAGTCACGCTTGGATTAATATTGCGATACGCTTGAATGATCAAGTTCAAGTCAGAATTAATTACAAGGCACCTTGGGTAGAAGCATGATCACGAAAAACTAGTTTTGCACATTACACGAAGCAAATTGGAGCTCAAAGATATAGTTTCTAAAACAATTTTCTCTTCACTGAAAGCGTTAAAGCACGAAATTTCAAAAGAGAAACAAAGATTTGCACCGAAAAAGCTTGTGCTTGCTTCAAAAAAGAAAAAAAAAAAAAACAAAAATTAGCAAAATGTCACAGCTCAGCGAAAAACGCTTCGTCATCTACGGGTCAATGACAAAGAATATAATTTTACAGAAAATCTTTCGGCAGCAAAATGTTGACAGCCCAAATATGAATTAATGCGATAATTTTTGAATTATTTCAGGTCAAGCACACATAAACCTCTCGTTCGCAAGCATTTTAGCGTAAAATTTTAACACGAAGCGTTCAATTGAAGCAACAAAGTCAAAAGTAATATTCGTTAGTCAAAATCAAAATTTCTCCCCTGAAGAGGGTCGTTGAAAATATTAAGCACCCAAACAGTAAGAAATTAAAAAACTTCATTGTCGAAAAAAGCACAAAAACAAAAAAGTTTATATAGCAGGTAGAGGTAAGGGGGAAAAGTATTCCAACCCACTTTTCAATGGGGAAGAAAATGGAGGGGAAGTCCCCGGAACTAGTATATAAGCAAAAGGATTTTGAATTGCTTCTGTTGGGGATCTTGTTGACCAGGAAGCGGAAGTGGGAAGTACGTAACTTCCGCTCAATAGCGCTGCGACCGCGGCGGAAGTTGAAGTCGAGGACAATAATCCATTCGCAGCTGGGTTGGGAGAAGCTGTAAAACAATTGGCCACATGATCAACTTTTCATCAATTTTGATGACTCATACACGACGTCAATGTGATAGGTTAGTTGTAATCTAACACCACGTTAGTGTACAGGATGTTTCAAAAGTCTTGGGCATACTTGAAGTCCCCGTATCTCCTTAACTATGTATGGTAGTAAGATAAAAGTTGTGTCATTTTAAATCTAATAATCTAATTACATCAAGTTTTTTATAAAGCTATTGATTAATTTCTTACAAGTTTTTATGTCCTTAATAGTTTTCGAGATATCCAGTGTCAAAATGTGTTCAAAATTTTTGGAATATCATGCATTTCTCGGATTAAATGGTAGGCCTACTGCGCGTGTGAGTTGTTTCTGTCGGTATTCGTACCAAAGTACAGTGTATCGCACTTGTTAGTATCAGTGTGTAGTTTTGTACTTGTTGGTAATGGTGTTACTTCAAACCTAAAGTACAATCTCAACAACAAAAGTCTAGCAATGTTATCCCACCTCCCAAGGAAATAATGTAAAATTAAAACACCGAGGCTTATCGCATGGGCAACACTATGTCCGGTTTGACCCGCAAGGGAATTGAACCCCATACCTCCCCAACCATCTCAGCAGCTGAGCTAACCGGCTATGTTCACAAACTAACATATTAGGCTCTATTTTACTACAAATGTAAAAATGGTGAGCATTTCCTACGTTTAACTATTACTACACATCAATAAAATTACCTGATGGGGAAACTCTTGATGTTGGGTAAAGAGGCGAACGATAAAGGGGGGATGTTGCGTTCAAGTCACATGCTGCAACCGCTGCAGCAGCTATGCGGCTTTGCGTCAAGGCTGCTGCGAGACTAACAGCAGTAGGTTGCGTCGACAAATTGAGGGGGGACAGGGATGCAGTTGTCATGGCAGGCTGAGCGGATGAATAAAATGCGGAAGCAGCAGCACGAGCTTTCTCAACCGCTACAGGATCAACTTTTAAAGCACCTAAAACGAAACCGGTTTTAGGAAATACTTCAGAGTAAAGCAAATTAACGCAGGAGTTCATACTGAAAGGCGATGGATAGCAACTTGACTTTGAAAAAGAAATAAATCAACCGAAGCCTGAGGAATATTTTTTCACTTTATACAATAGTTTTATCCCAGAAAAAGTTGACTGCCCGCTATTTAGACAGACTCGTAAAATCAAACCCAAATACATCTTTTTTTGTAAAAGTACAGCAAAACAAAACTTTGGGTAAGTCTTTCGCTATCAGAAACACTGGCTAATAAACGCAAGAGGAAAGCCATAGCTCCCCGTGATTGTCTATAATGCCAAGAGCTTGTTTCTCGCTTAGACTTCTTTCGTAATAAATAACTGAGGTCATTTTCAAATTTTCTTGAACTGAAAATTCAACAGTAATTGAAAGAGACAGCGAAGTGACCTTGCGCTCTTCGAGTTAGAAGGCATCGGTACATTTTTAATACGATCGGTTCCAGCCGTGAATCGAACCCATCACGTAGGATCTGTAACCTACGAGCGACACCGCAAGGCTATGTCATTGATAAACAATAAATTTCATTGTGTTTTCTGGCGTACCTTGCTCGGGAGTTCGTTCTCGCTGAGGTGGAGAATTCGGAAAAAGTGGGTAAGGGGTGAAACGGTCCTTGGGTTTCATCAGGGTCTTGGGTTTTCTTCGGGGTCTATATTTATAATCAGGGTGTTCTTTCATATGTAGTGCTCGCAATCTTTTCGCTTCATCGATGTAAGGGCGTTTCTCGCTCTCAGTCAATATTTTCCACGACGCCCCGAGTCTCTGTACATAAACAGAAATTGTGAAGTTGAAACACAAAACAGGGTTAAACAGAAAAAAGTACTAATAGAGGAATTTTAGCTTCACCACTAACCAATATTGACTATGTCGAAGGTCAGTTTTAAGTGCTATTCTTGTACAAAAAGCTGCAACCTTTGTAAAAATGTAGCTTTCAGTGGGGTAGGCTACTAATTGGGACACATAGGATGAAGACGTCATCCTTATAACCCTACTGGTAAAGCACAAGGCTTACGTCAAGAATTTAACGCGCGCTAATTGTCCTAATTTTCACCAAGTCAGATGTACTGTAACTTCTCATATTTGCCACCGAGCCCATAAGAAAATGTATAACACAAAAAGTGTTTTATTCAACTACAGCTGCCGCTAAAGCAAATATCTGATTCCAATTCCAATCTATATAGCACGGTGCTAGTACCGACACCAAGTCATTTGCATTGAGAAGTTAACTTGTAATGAAAGACAATTAATTGCACTACTAAGCAAGATTATAAACTTTACACTGTTCCAACATACTTTGATGTTCAGCAGACCAATGACGATCTAATGTTCAATTTAAACCAAAGAAAATCGAATAAAACAAGACAACCTACCTTGGAAATCTCTGAATTGTGCATTTTTGGATTCTCATGCGCTAAACGTCTTCTTTGACCTCGTGACCACACCATAAATGCATTCATGGGCCGCTTGACATGGCCTGTGTCTGTAGTGGTCTTTGTCACACTGTCGTCTGACATAGCAGGGCTCGGAGAATCGCGGTGAACCTCGATGTTTTCCATAGTAAGCTATTTCGTCGCTTTGAACAAAACGTTGTCAACTTGCTTATACCCAAATTCGGGAGGTGTCTAATAGATACAGCGTCTAATTATTGCGTTTCTTCTTCTCTTGTCACGCTTCAAGACGTTTTAAGCACAGAATAAGTTTTTTTGTTTTCTGCAAAAGCACATAAAAGTACCATTATTCGCCTGAAGCAAAATACCAAACAACAGCATAACCACACCTTCGCAACAAGATAGTCTAAACTAGCTTAAACAATATCTTAAATGCTTTTCTAATTTTCTATGACTCATCCTATTCTTAACATAGACCTAATAACTAGTTCATTTATCATATCTTTTCAATAACATCAGCAAAAACGACTCAAACGCTAATGAAAAACCTATGCAACCGACAACATAAAAAATGATGCCAGAAGGAAACAATCGGCTCTCCGGGACGTTTTTCGTTTTGCGATCTTCTGAGGGTTAGGATTAACCCAAACCCTTAATCGCTCAACATCACAAGAACGCGAAAGAGAAAATTTACGGACGGCCGATTGTTCACTACACCTATAAATTCTGTAAAAAATTGGAAAAGCAACTAAGTTAAAAATTTAGAAAGTGACAAAATAGTCAAACCGAAATTAAATTACGACGGAACTTCGAAAAAGAAAAAAAGCTGAAGAAAGCAAAAATTTATTGTTTTCGAAAGAAAATAGCTTTGTTTCAAAACTGGTTTTTAATCACTTTCTGGGGTTCTCTAGAATCATAAATAAAATATTAAAGTTAGTACCCTATAAAAGCTTTCCATAACGTAAAAAAACGTCGTGGTTCTCAAACTTCATTGTAAATAAAATCTTCACAGTATGCAGTGTTGAAAAATAGACGAAACACATTTTGCTTATTCATTTACAACGAAGTAGGTTTACTAGTATACGCATGTTAAACAGTTTCTGTATTATTATATTTAATTCATGCAGAAATATAGTCAAATTCAATCATACGTATAATTCTTTTTTCTGTTAATGTTTAATTCTTTTTTTGATTATTTTCTGCATCTATTGTAACTAACTGAGCTGCAAGTTTGCTTGTCTGTACGCTATCGACGCTACATCGGAAATAGCTAAGGAGACCTTTTTTTCTGAATATGGTTGACACTGCCTTCTTTGTTAAGCAACAAAAGAAGGCGAAGTTCAATTACAGAGAGTATTTTAACAATTTTCAATTTTGTACCAAACGATTAGGTAAAACGAATCTTTTAAAAACGATCTTCTTAACTTTCAACCACCTCAAGAATTTAATAAATGCTGTTTTTTTAGATTAAATTCTTGTCGCTGAAAACTGGTATTTTTATCTTAAAAAATTGCTGTTCTGACAAAAAGTTAACGCAAAATTTCCCGCCTCAACTGAAAATAATTACAAACAAAATCGTTCGTCATTTGTTTTTGTTTAGCAGATATACGCTTGTTTTTGAAAATCATAATTTTTTCATTCATTTAGTGAAATTATGAAAGAGCAGCAGCGCTTGTTTTCAATAAAATAAATTCTGAATTAACTGATTTCTTTTTGCCTTTCATAACTTTTGGTTTGTTTTATTATTGCATCACAACTGCGCCATGATGACGAAACAAAAAAATGTGTCACTGACATTGAAGGCGTCTCAGCCAGTGCGACAGGGATTGCGTTTTTACAGTACAGAGGCAGGCAGACGTAGAGTTCGTAAAACAAAACAAAACTAAATCAGCGAAATTTTCGAATGTTTTTCAAGTTTTAATTATTCGCATCAATTTCCCCACATCGGCAGGGGAATCCCCAGTGGAAATGTTTAGGGGTCAAATTACAAAATGCAGAGGCGTGGCGAGAAATTTTTAAAAAAGGAGGAAATGAACTACAAAAAGGGGGAAGGAAGGGGACATGAACTACAAAAGCCATTAAAAGAGTTGCATATTTCAGTCACTTAGCAACATTTGTTCTTTTTAACAAAAAGCCAAAAAAGGGGGGCATGGCACAATGCCCCCCTAAATACGCTCCTGAAAAAAGACCAAAGATTGCAAGTATTACGTCATTTTCTAAAAATGTTTTAAAGCGCACTTCAGATTAGGGTTCGTCAAAAAGGAAAGGGGAGTCCGATGCCTCCCGGCAACGCCACTGCCCATTAGGGGTGCGGGTAGAGATTGCTGGGAGACCGGCAATTCTTCATGATGTAAAATTACAAACGTATATCAAGCAGAGGGTTCAAGGATGCAAAAGTAGGCCCTACACATGAATACAAAACAGAGGGCGCAAGATTGGCTTCATCAAATAGGGGGTGCTGGGTAAAAAACAAATCGGGAAGCTTTGCTGCAGATATTTTTTACGTGTGATCGTTGTTCTAATTCTAACAAAATAGTTTCACTTTTTATTAGATGCAATCATCTTTTCAAAGCGGTAGCGTCACGTGATCATTCGTCATAATACCCTCAAGCAGCTTCCTGCACTGCTTAAATTTCAATACACATAATTTTACAAATTAAAGCACACTTTACTGCCACCTGACAGATAATGTTTTACCACGGAAAAACACGACGGCTCAGCCCGAAAAGTGTTCTCTCCGAAAAAGAATTTTCAAAATGACTTTTTTATAATTATTCAAATTAAATCAAAACCATTTTCTCGCAAAACTGCTTGTAATATTTCCAAAGCAATGAAAATGACAGAATCGCATTCATGAAGATACAATAAATTTTTGAAGAGCACAGAATCAATAGACGCTTTAAAAAAAGCATAAAATTATGTGCAACACAATCTAAACTAATTCAGAACCGACATTGTTATCAGTGCGGTAGGTCTGGGGTTTCAATCCTGAGCCGGTCAAATCGGATGCAGTGTCGCCAACGACTCTTTTTTTTTTATTTATTTTAATTTTTTATTATTATTTTTTTTTTTCGTTGTTTATTAGCTCTTGCCATCTGGAGAGACCACCAGTTTCCTGAAACAGTCTTGCCCCCAGATTCGCAAACAACTTCATCTTGTCAATTTTATTACACAATCTCTGTACACACTCCTGCATGGGATGCATAGTCATAGTGCATTGTTAAAATCCTAATAAAACTATTTCAATTACGAGATATAATCTTTTTTTTATTTTCATTTGTGATAGTTGTCGTAAATCTGCGGTCATGCTGGACAGGATTTCTTTAGGTAGGTTTCTTTGCCTGTCTGGCTTTTTGTGGTTACTCTATGGTCTCAACGGCGCTTGGTATGGGGTTAGGTTGGGACTCTTTTTCTTTCTAGTTGCACTGTGACGACATTGAGTAACCTCGAAATGCCGTACACTGTTATGGTTCCTACCATTGCACTATATCATAGCGGTGTTGGAGCTGTGGTCTCTCCAGTGTCTTTTTTATCTCGCCGTCATATGTTTGCTTTTTGTTCTTTTTTACCCTATTTTAAATTAATCGGGTGTTGCGACCATGCCTACTAATCCCCTCATCTTCAAGTTTCACTCTCGCTAGCATGTTACAACGTTGATCGTTTTGTCGCTTCTTCCCTTTTCTGTGTCCGTTTGTATTTGAAATCCTATACTGCTGTGTTAATTTATTTTGACGGTGCAGAAATAAAAGACACTACTACTACTACTCGCCACCGCTGCGACGTTTCTTCGGAGCTGTGTCGCGCAGGCGCTAAGCCGCGGATATCGGCCCCGTCAGTAGTTCCACGCTTCAGCATAATACGGCGAGTGTAACGAAAATTTGATTTGATTTCAAAAAAGATTACAGTTAATCATGGAAAAAAAAACTTATTCACAAAACCAGAATTGCTTCATAAAGCAAGCTTATATGCAGCAAAAAATATGTCCTTTGTAACTTCCTGATTCCAATGTTTCTCCCCAAGTGGGAACGCTTCCAAATTGGGCGACGTGAGTTTGCCCAAATCGATGGGCTGTCCCAATTTGTAGCCAATCTCTATCAGTATCACTGTAAAAAAACACACAAATACAGAGAAAAATCAAAATTTTGCATTAACAGGTAGCCTAATTGAAAATTTAGCTACAGCCAGAGATGGGCATTTATCGCGACAATTTATCGGCGATAGTTATCGGCGATAATTTATTACCGATTATCGTTATCGCTCAAAATAATTTCGATTTATCGATTTCCGATATCGCTTTTGTTATATATTTTGTTATCGCCAATAAATTATCGCGATAAACAATGTTTTATACACGCAGTGCTTAAAGTTTAAAGTTAGTGAGTTGGCGCTGAGGAAAAAACACACGGTGTCCATTAAGACTTGTTGTAATTTTAAAAAATTATCTCTTTGTTTTGTTTAATTTCACGGCAGAGTTTGTGAACTGTTCTCTTTTCTAGAAAAATCTAAAAAAACATTTTTGCAATTCGACTTACAAAAAGAAATCTCGTCAAACACATTGAAAATTTACCCGCAACATTTATCGGAAAAATTTATCGGCGATAATTTATTGATTACCGATATCGCTTTAAGAAATTGAGATTTATCGATTATCGGTATCGCCCAGGACTTTTTTGAAGTTATCGATTATCGTTATCGCTGTAGTACAGAAAGGTTTATCGTGCCCATCACTGGCTACAGCCAGCAATATGACCTAAACGCAACTATAGTCGAAATTTAGAAAGATGAAGATTGTTCTTCTTTGGCTTTATTTAAGTACATTGATTAATTAATTATGGCCACTTAGGTAGGTCTTGTATTGGAACAAAACCACTATAAAAAATTTCACAACAGGTTTTGAAACAGGCTGTAGTGGTTTTAATACAATCTCCGCAGCTAGCGATAGTTAATGAGCACGCAGCCAGAAGCGATTGCACAGCAGCACATCGACTTGCAATTAGCCTGAATTTGGTCTGTCGTTAAGATGGTAAGAAACATTAAAAAAAAATTAGAAGAAATTTTCCTTCCGCTGCTCAAAGCAGTGGCGTACGCACGGGGGGGAGGGGGGATCAAAAACTCCCCCATTGACGATTGAATAAGAATAAAAATCACTCTTTTTGGAATGATCCGCCTTTTTTTATACAGAGATTACCGAAATTGCTGTTAATGTTTTATTGCTATCCAACATGCTTAAATAAATCTCGAGAAACTTTCATTGTGATGCAATAATTCCGGTAGTCAAACTTTTCGGGTGGGTTGCGCTGAAACCAACGACCAACTCAAAATGCAAGCCTGGACAAAGTCAATGGGTATTGTCAAAACTGGAGTCGTGTTGTGGTGTCATAAAGCCATTGTTCTCAAGGGCTATCATGGCTGGACAACGCAACGTTCCAGCGCAGAAGGTATTCATGGAAGAGAATGGACGCAACGCAGGCAGATGTTCCGCTTGCGATGTCATGATTTTGAGTTAACCAAACCAGCCGGTTGGGGTTAACCATAGACATCGCTATCGGCGCGGGAGGTTTTGGGTTCAATTTCTAGACCGGTACCGGCCGTAAGCTTAGTGGTTAATCGCACAGACTATCGGTGCGGAAGGTTTGGGGCTTGATTACCGGGCTGGTCAAATCGGCACAGTGTCTGCAACGGCTCGCCAACACTGCAACGTTTCTGTGTTCCCCGTCGCTAAGTCGCGGAGATGGGCCCCAGTGGCGTATGCAAGGGCCGGGAGTCACCCCCCCTTGGCGATTGCGGAAAAAATGAAACCTTTCATAATTTTGAAACGAACCGACTTTTCTTCGTGCGGAGCTGGCCGAAATTGCTATCATGTTTTTTCTGTTCTGTCCAACTTTCTAATGTAACCTCGCGAAACTTTCATTACGATGCGTCAAGTGCGATATGCAGCAATACCGGCAGTCCAGC
The DNA here is from genome assembly GCA_964006365.1 of Trididemnum miniatum. Lineage (NCBI taxonomy): Eukaryota > Metazoa > Chordata > Ascidiacea > Aplousobranchia > Didemnidae > Trididemnum > Trididemnum miniatum. The sequence goes on along the minus strand of OZ023249.1, from coordinate 20,788,317 downwards.
TTTTCTGATGCGTTTTGCTTGAATTGCATTTTTGTCATTGATGCTGCTGTGAAGCAGTTGGTAAGTAGGAGTTTCCTTAAACACGGTGTCTTTGCAGTAGCTATGGCTGCACACAATTTTTTTCTAAAAAATTAAAATAAATCTTCACTGTACTCGTTTCATTTAACTCGCTGTAGTACCGAAGCGTAATAGCGAGTCAGAGATGGAAACCGGTCGGGTCGACCGGCACTGATCGGGTCGACAGGCCGGTCGGGTCACTGGTCGGGTTGAGATTCTTTGACCGGCTGGTCAAGCCGATCAAAACACCGGTCAAATTCTCCTTTTTTGCAACTAAAATACGCCTAAACACCAATTGAAATAAACATACTCATATGTGTTTTTAAATAGTTTATGAAAAACGGCATTAACAAATTACACCTGAAAACAAAAGTTTGTTTTCTGTTTGCTTTCATTTAAATGCTCTTTTTATTAGATCAAATTTACACGTTCAATATATGTAGCGACAAAGTTAGTGTAAACTACGGTTTGTTATTATGTTTATTGAACACTGAACGTAAACCTTCACTAAAAAACACCGGTCGACAGGGCCGGTCAGTGACCGGTCAACCGGCGTAGATTTCGAATTTTACCGGTCGGGTCGGGTCGAGAAAATCTTGACCGGTTCCATCTCTGGAGCGAGTGGCAGGGTCCGATACCGCGTCTTAGCGCTTGAGCAACACAGGTCCGAAGAAACGCCACAGCGGTAGGAGCCGTTGGCTCCACTATGTTCGATTTGACCGGCCTAGGAATTGAACCCCGAATCCTCCGCATGGATAGCGACATCTAGCCCGGTTTGATGAAAAATTATTATAAACGTTAAAAATCTAAATTGACACTGCCAGTGACGTCACATTGTGATGACGTATTCTACGTGATCACGATGTGACGTCACTGAACCCCCCATCGAAAAATCCTGCGTACCCCACTGGCTCAAAGTGCTCATTTTTTGCCTGAGAACGTAAGCATAAGAGGGAAAAATAAAAAACACAGTATTTGTTGCAACTAAACGTTTCGACAACATGGATTCAGCTGTCATTATCAGCAGAATGTAATCACAAAAACGAATATTGAAAATCAACAACTCACCTAATTGGAACCCAATGATCGCCTGCGTGTTGCCCGACGCTGTACGCTATACCGCGGTGGATAATTCGATCCACTGAACAAAGTGTCATGTTCCAATCACGACAAGTTTGGTCTATACGAGTCCAAGTGACTAGTTGAGAAGGAAGATGGTAATGGTAGATTTCTAAAATAAACCAAGAGGCATATCAAATCAATTATTTGTTATGATACTCGCGGCATTACGCCCAACCGCGCAACGAGTGTTGGAATCCACCTCAGCGGTTCAGCAATATCAGCTCCGAAGAAAGGTCGTAACTGTGACTACACTGTGTCCAATTAGATCGGTCTGAAAATCACACCCTAGACCTCCCGCACCGATGGTGATGTTTTAACAAACAAACCACGCGAACAGGCCGATTTTAAGAGGCAGATTAGAGCTTGTCAAGCCTACAGGTGGCATTGCCTATCACTGTATTAGTTTGTGATTTGGTCCGATTTAGAATTGAGCCTAGAGTCTATCGCTACATTTCCTCAGCACTTTCAACCAAAGCATGTTAAGTAGTCGAATAGGTTTCGCTTAGATTAGTGCTTCTTTACCTTTTTACTTGCTGCACCCCTTTTGAATCACCTACCATTTCTAGTAGCCCCTTTTAGAATTGGAAAATATTGGTGAAGAGCAAAAAAAAAGTCTACCTGTCTTCAGGTGTCCTATATTCCAACTAACATATCAGTAAAGAACAACGTCTTCAGGTGTCCTATAAAAGAGTAGGTCTAATCAACCTTAATGATCATCATCTCCGCACTCCCTAAGAATATGTCTCGCACCCCATAGAGGTGTGGGCACCCCTAGTTAAGAAACCCTAGCCCAGATCATAAGAGTCTTAATAAGTTACAAAATTTCAAGAACTTTTCAACATACACATCCCTAATAAGCTATCACAGCATCATAGGAATATCTTAGTTGTGAATGCGACTTATGCATGTCCCACCTTATTTTCTTTACCTAACCCATATTAACCAAAAGGGGGCAGAATCCTCGCCTGGGGAAGAGTGATTCTGCCCCCTTTTGGTTAATACGGGTTAGGTAAAGAAAATAAGGTGGAACATGCATAAGTCGCATTCACAACTAAGATATTCCTATGATGCTGTGATAGCTTATTAGGGATGTGTATGTTGAAAAGTTCTTGAAATTTTGTATTTTATTTGAATCTTGTGCTTTGCATAATTTAGTCTTAATAAGATTTTATGCCAACTTACAGGTTGCTGAATAAGACGTAGAAGGGGGTAAGCAAAAATGAGAGGGAAGCTCGGTTAAAGGAAAGACGCGGTATTTGTAAGAATCTGAGCGAAAGCGTTTTTTTACGTTGCTGGCAGGAGACTTGGTGGAGGCATAAGCGTTACCCTGTGTAGCCTGCGTCACTGTAACAAAAATAGCATGTCAACATCCTAATTACTTGGAATTTTATTCAATATTTCTTGCATCTCCCTCAATTGCTGTTGCATGGTTGTTACCATTTCTTCAATGGTTATGACGTCGTTTTGCAAAACAGTGACGTCAGCAGCATTTCCTTTGGGGCCAATAGGGCCAGGATTTCCGACTGGACCTTCCGGTCCCCGCTTTCCTGGGGCCCCAGGTTCACCTTTGACTTGTTGCTCATGTTCACCATCGCAGGTAAAAGTAACTTGTCGCTGGGAACAAGTTAAACTAAACAACACAACAACCAACAAAAAGCTGATGAAAGCAGAGTTCATTTATTTTTATATTTAACGATTCTTTCACGTCGGCATTATTGACCTGCAATGTTGTCACATTTTATATTTCATCCGGGAAAAAATCTTTCTAAAGGTGCGTTTACCGATACGCGACAGGCGACAACGCGACAACTTTTTATCGCATTTTGTTTGCTTTATTTTACTGTTTAGCGATCACGCGAAAAACCTTCCACACAGTGGCATACGCACGGGATGAGGGGGAGGGTTGGGGGTCAAAAACCCTCATTGACGATTGAAAAAAGAATTAAAACCACTCTTTTTGGAACTATCCGCGTTTTTTTTTATGCAGAGATTTCCGAAATTGCTGTCATATTTTTCTCTGCTATCGAACTTGCTTTTTAATCTTGCGAAACTTTCATTGTGATGCAATAATTCCGGTAGTCAAACTTTTCTGGTGGGCTCCGCTCAAACCAACGACCAACTCAAAACGCAAGCCTGGACAAAGCCAATGGTTGTTGTTAAAGCTGGAGTCGTGTTGTGGTGTCATAAAGCCATTGTTCTCAAGGGCTATCATGGCTGGACAACGCAACATTACCGCGCAGGAGGTATTCTTGGAAGAGAATGGTTGCAACGCGGGCGGATGTTCCGCTTGCGATGTCTACCTTTGAGTTAACCAAACCAGCCAGTTGGGGTTAACCATAGACACCGCTATCGGTGCGGGAGGTTTTGGGTTCAATTTCTAGACGGGTACCGCCGGTTAGCTTAGTGGTTAAGCGCACAGACTATCGGTGCGGAAGGTTTGGGGCTTGATTACCGGGCCGGTCAAATCGGCGCAGCATCGCGCTGTCGCCAACGGCTCGCCACGGCTACAACGTTGCTGTGTTCCCCAGTCGCTAAGTCGCGGAGATGGGCCCCAGTGGCGTATGCAAGGGCCGGGAGTCACCCCCCTTGGCGATTGCGGAAAAAATGAAACCTTTCATAATTTTGAAACGAACCGACTTTTCTTCGTGCGGAGCTGGCCGAAATTGCTATCATGTTTTTTATGTTCTGTCCAACTTTCCAATTTAACCTCGAGAAACTTTCATTACGATGCGTCAGATGCGATATGCAACAATACGGGCAGTCCAACCTTTTTAATGTGTTTTGCTTGACCTGCATTTTTATCATTGACGCTGCTGTGAAGCAGTTGGTAAATAGGAGTTTCCTTAAACACGGTGTCTTTGCAGTAGCTATGGCTGCACACAATTTTTTTAAAAATTAAATCAAATCTTCACTGTACTTGTTTTATTACACTCGTGTAGTACCGAAGCGTAGTAGCGATTGGCGGGGTACAACTCCGCGTCTAAGCGCTTGGGCAACACAGGTCTCAAGAAACCGTCACAGCGGCGGCGAGCGGTTGGCTACACTATGTCCGATTTGACCGGCCTGGGAATCGAACCACAAATCTTTCGCATGGATAACGATATCTGTAAAACTACGCTATAACAACCCGGTTTGATGAAAAATCCACATAAACGTTAAAAATCTAAATTGACACTGCCAGTGACGTCACATCGCGATGACGTAGCATTTTTATGTCATCACGATGTGACGTCACTGAAACCCCTTCCATTGAAAAATTCTGCGCACGCCACTGCTTCCACATTCACTGACATTATACTTTTTCTCGCGCTTTCGCATGTCGCCAGTCTCTCATCGGTAAACGCACCTTAACGATTCGGACTTCGATGCAACTTATTCAACCAACCAGTTGACGTAGAGGTTATGCAATCGCGATCAGCGTGAAAGGCCTAGGGTCGGATTGCTTGGCCCGTCAAAATCACCACTGCGTCAATTTGACCAACCTGGAATTCCTGCGCCCATTGTAAGGTCTTCAATCATTAACAGCTCAGATGGCCGAGTGGTATAGAGCGTCTGTCTCTTGAGCTGTAGACTCGGGATTGATTCGGAGCCAGGTCTAACCAATGACTTTAAAATTGGTACCCACAGCTTCCCTGTTTGACGCTCAGCATTAAAGGGACAGCGTGAAAAACAAGCCGGCAAGTTTACTTGTTGTGCAGTTGAGAAAGGCACTTAGCGGGAATCCCCCATCTTGGTGTGGTAGACAGATGGCTGGCAACTCCTAAGCGAGCTGGTATAGCGGATTGATCGCTTTCTCGTGATAGGAGGATAAATATGCAACTTCTGTTCTGTAAACTGTAATCACAACGCCAACCAACTAAAGTAAAACACAACTCAAAATTAAAGGTACGCAGCCATGAAATGCACCCCGGAAAAGCTCAGGATTAATTGCAACTCTATGCTAAAGATCTCGGATGGCACAACCAAGTTCAAGCTATAAGCCTAGGAAAAATCATCCACCAAACGAAGAAAAGGTTCCTTACGTATAAACCTGTCAGACCCTAGCTATTCTCTATACTGTTTTATCATAAACATTTAACGGAATAAAAAGCTGCCTTTCGACGAGGGACTACACTCTGACGTTTGTTTTTTTACTCTGCTTCTGTACCTGAACCTGAGGTGGTCACTTCTATCGACTGAACTTCGCTGAAGCGGAGAAACCTTCGCTAATGCAAGATGATACCTACATATGTTGTTTCCTTTCCTGAACCTATAGTTGTGTCGAGAATAAGATTAACAATAGGCTGCTGATTAACATCAAACTTCCGTGTTGGAGTGGCAAACTCACTCACGCATGATGAAGCATGAACAGTGCTCTCTACTTGAGTGTTATTAGTGCAAATCAAATCTTCATTATACTCGCGGTATCTCGCCGCGGCGTGTAGCGACTAAACGATTGGCGAGGCTCTTTTCCGCGGCTTAATGCCTGCAAAACGCGACTCCGAAAAAAAAAAATGTTGCGGTGTCGAGCCATTGGCGACACTGGGTCCGATTTAACCGGCCTGGGAATCGAACCGCGAGACCTTTCGCGTCGATAGCAATGTCTTTAACCTCTGTGCCAGTGGTTTTCAACCTTTTTCAAGTCACGGACCCCTAAATTAAGCAATATGTTGTTGCGGACCCCACACAAATCAACATAAATGGACATGATTTTAGAATTGTTATTGAAAGTAATTTGAGTAAAAATGAAAGGCTGCCTTCACCGAGGATGCCTTTTTGTTACTGCTTGCCAAAAGCTAACCATTTAAGGATATGATGAGCCGCACTTAATTTTTCAAGTAAAAATCTCCACTTGTCGTGCTAAACACGACTCGCTGCTTACGCAAATACAGCTCAATTTTTGGTACAGTATTGGCTTTTTTGTATTGTGATAAAGGACCAATATTGTTTATTTACTCGTATTTACTAATTATCTCAGAAAGTCCATTAACCAGTTAACATTGATAGCCTGCAAATAATTGCACCACTGAACTTCTTAATATGCAGATTGTTGGTGTCTAGCTATTCTAAAATAGAGCTTGATGCTGAGCGCTGTTGATGCGTTTATTACCTTTTTAATGCAAAGGTCTGACACGAGTTTGGTACCCACATAACTGAGCATGAAGACAGAAGACGCACAAATTGGATGTTTTGTAGAAACCCTTTGCCAGAAAAACATCTCAGCCTCTCTGTAGTACTTCAAGCGTAACGGGGGTGTTTTTTGTTAAATTAAACATTTTTGGCATTACTACCGGGTGCTTTCTACAAAAGATCCCATTCACTACTTAACCTTCTTAAATTACATTTAGATCGTTTCATGTCACTACTGGTCTATTTCACACTCATTATAATTAGCACCAGAAATTTATAAACAAGTTTAAAAAAGTGGAGTGTATGCTGTACTGCAAAGTCCTTGCAACTTCGTAGTTACATCGATTTTTGTTGTATTGCAATGAGGAAAAAATAAATATTGGAATTTACTAACACTTCAACTGCGGGCGATTTAACATAAGAATTTTGAAGAGGCCGCGGGCCGAAAATTTTTACATGGTTGGATCCGGGCCGCAGGTTGCCGACGCCTAACCTAAGCTCTGCAAATTTTTGCACAATGACTTGATGTCTGGATCAGAATTTGTGAATGCAAGGCGCAAATGATTATGAAGTAGCAAACGATTTTTAGCTTTCGTTCTTAGCATGCTACGAAGCACTGAAAGCATTTTCAGTTAAGAATGTCCTTGTGAAAGGCAAAATTGTATCATTGCACGCAATAGTTCCAAGTTGTGTGTCGTTTCTCTATCCAGAATTTGACATAACAACACCCATTCCTAAGTAAGTTTCTGCCCCAACTGTTGCAAATTCAGCAGTGCTTCCTTATGCAGAATTTTAATGCTTTAGTCCAGACATGGGCAAACTATGGCCCGCGGGCCAAATCCGGCCCGCCGGTTCTTTTATTCTGGCCCGCCGGCACTTACGGAAACTTAAACTCTCACCAGGAATTGAGCGGAAGACCTTTTTTTTCTTTAGAGATCACGGATGGCAGTGATTTTTAAAGAAATAAGCCTCAACGGTGCAAAATTGAAATGAAAAACGGGGTGAAAACCTGATATTTTCGAGATCACATTCGTACGTGGACTGTGATCTCCAAAATAAAAAAAGAGAAAAAAAGGTCTTCACCTTGTTTTCCAACTTGCGTGCGGCCCGCGGCTTCAACAGTTTTTCCAAATTTGGCCCTTCGTGTGAAAAGTTTGCCCACCTCTGCTTTAGTCTTACCAAAAAAAGGTCGGAAGAAGTTGCTTGGGCCCTAAAACTACCAGTATCTATTTTATATTCTTATATCGTTCAGGAAAAGATTATTATTTTAAATACATTAATAATGATTAATAAACACCAGTACTTCAATAAACTGCACTATTTTTAATGAAAATTTTAACACTTTAGCGGACCCCTTAGCCCTCGCGGCCTCCTTAAAGTCATTCGCGGACCACTTGGGGGTCCACGGACCCCAGGTTGAAAGCCACTGCTCTATGCCAACCAGCCGATGCTATTGCAATAAAATAATCAGATTGTACACAACAACATAATGATCATGATGGGTATTGACAGCGTTGTTCAAATTGCCTCAAGTACCTTACACATCAGTAAACACTGCTGCCATTTTGTCAAAATTGCAAAATGCTTTTAAATCTTTGATACAACCCAATAGAAGTCTCACCCCATGACGTAGCAGGAGGGTCACCCAGGCACTGCCTACTTTTTGACAAAGTCAAATATGAAGTATGCAATATGCTATTGCTTAACCATTCATATAAAATATCGTAATCTTTGGCCTAACACCTTCAATTTTCCGATGACTACGTCTCTGATTTCAGGCAGGAAATATTTACATGCTTTTTAACAGACTTGCCCGCCGAGCCGTGCCATCAGTTAGAAAAAAGCAACAAGAAAGCACACAAATCGAAGTCAAAGCTACTGGAGCGCTGTGTGAAGAGCAAGCCTGCTAGTTCGCTTTGGGAAAGCACTTGTCCGGATAACCCAGTCTTAAAGTAGGCCTAGTAGATAGGCGGCTGGCAATTTTGGTAAAGCGCAGTGAGGTTAATTCTAGTGATACAGCGCTGCATAAAACCTCGCTAAACCAGACAACTAAACTCAGAAATGTTGTAATTGGGCAGTTTATGGAGTGTTTATAAAGGCATAGCTATAGACGTGGTAGATCTTGAGTTCGATTGCCGGGTCGGTCAAATTGTACAGCGTCGCCAATGGCTCGCCACCGCTGTGACGTTCTTTTGGAGTTAGGAGCGGTGTTGTCCAGGCGCTAAGTCGCAGAGATGGACCACGCCATTCATTACACGCTTCGGCGTACTACCGTGAGTGTAATGATGAATGAATTGATTTTAAAACATTTTGTCAAGTGAATAGTGGCCTCTGATTCGTGCTTATACCGAAGCGTTGAGAGAGTTGATCAACGAATTCTGTGATAATTTTGGGACAACTTGCTTTCTTTTTCAGAAAACCATCGTCATGAAATGCGTAGCCTACTTTGTAGTTTACGTGCTCTTGTTACGCTTCAGTGACTCTGCGGAGATATCTTTCACTTGTGATGCGGAAAATAGGGCGACAATGAAAGGAGACCCCGGGACGCCAGGAAAACGGGGTCCGGAAGGGCCTGTCGGAAGTCCTGGCCCAGTTGGCCCCAAAGGTGACTCTGCAGACGTCACATCTTTGCATGATGACGTGAGACGTCTTAACGACACTGTGACAGAGTTGAAAAGAAAACTAGCTCTTCGTCCAAGTGAGTTAGTAAGATGAAGCTGTCATCTTGAAGCTTCTGCAATTTTACTTGCAACCATACGTATTAAAACTGCGTTCGATTCCCAAGCAGACTGAGTTTAAAGCAGCAACAGGCAGTGATGTTTTCAACTGGAATTAGCTTAAGCAACGTTACCTTAAATATTTAATATCGCAATTCTTTTTTCGAACATCGCAACTTTTAGAATTTTTGGCACGTAATTTTTACGCAATGTGTTCAAGAGTTTTACCAAAAAGCAATTGTTTTTTGCAGAAATCTTTCATTTTCGTCTACCAGCCAATAGATTCACTTGGGAAATCGGGAAAACATTCTGCGAGGGAATAGATATGATACTTTGCTCTCGAGACGAAATTTTTTCTTTTGCAAACCACACAACTGTTCCGTATCGCATCGGTATACTCAGCGGGGACACATATGCACCTATCAGGTTAGATTTTTTATACAAAAGAAACAAGTCGATTTTCAAAGAAACGCATCACTGTTTTTCCGCTTTTTTTACCCAGCATTTTGTATCTTCCTGGCTGCAAAAGGTAATTTCGTCAATATAGAAGACAGGCGCGTTAAGCCTCAGTCTCACCTTGCTTGCGATACGCTTGGCAAAGTCGGAGATCGCCATCACTTTTTAGTCTGGGAGCGTTTTTCACTGACTGGTCGCACAAAACAAGTCGTTGCCCTCACACCAACATGGCTCTGCAACTGATGGAGAAACGCTAAAAGGCTACATTCTGCAATTTATTTATTTTGGTGAGCTCTGTGATTCGATCAGTCATAGCTTCCCAATTCAAGCTAATATATCTGCGTATGCGATTATGCTTTCAGCTTGAACAAGATCATATTGCTCTCTCTAAGACAATAGCCGCTCGTCGACTGCCACAGCCAGTTCACCGACTACAAGAGTATTAAGTGATTTTACGAACCGTTCGTAAAATCACTTACGACCGGTGTCCACCACCAGCGACCGGTGTCCACCACTTGCAACCGCTACCGATCATTTTTGCGGTCAGCGATTGTTTTTTTCGATCGCCGACAATTAGTCTGACTTGTCGCGGACTGCGTGCAAAAAATTGGTCCTAAATTATTGGTAACAGGTCGTATAACTAAGTGAGACTGAGGCTTAAGTGAAACCAGTGGCGTTGAGAGGGGGAGGGGACAGGGAGGTACAAGGTACCGGGGCCCGTCATGTTTTGAGGGCCCGGAAACAAAAAAGTTGACATGCAGTTTGGCTAGACAAAGCGCTGTTGCAATGCGATGACTTTTTTTCACTCTCCGCTAGATTTTGAATGGAAAACAGGACATCTGCGGACGTGATGACCTTTTTTTGCTCTCCACTTGATTTTTAGTGGAAAATAGGACATCTGCGGGCGTTGTGACCTTTTTCTTTTTGGGAGACACATAAAAAAATGGGGCCCAAATCTCAACGGCCCTGGACTATGGGGCCCGAATTGGTGTCCTGCCCTGGGCCCTCGTTGGTTCAGCGGCCCTGAGTGAGACTGGGGTTTGAGTGATACTGGGGCTTAAGTGAGATTGGGTCTTTAAAAAAAACACTTTAAAAAAAGGTAAAAATTAATGTAGAAAAATATTGTTTATGCATTGGCCCAACACGGTTGTTGTTTTAAGAACCTGCTAAAATTTTTGTGCCCAACTTGCATAGTTTATTATTATTTTTAAATGGAAATTTTCAATTTCAGAGATGAGGAAAACGATTGGGTTGAACTAGCTGGAGGAAATCGGGATCTCGGCCCTGGTGGACGTCACAATAGCAGATATCCGATTCCTATTTGGGGCACGGACTATTCTAGATCGGACCTCAAAGGAAACTTATTTTGTTGCCTTGAAGAAAATGGTTGATGAAGGCAAAATAATGTACGCCACAGTGTCGATATTATTACACCACAAAATTGTGGCGTGCATGGACGTACTGTAGCTTGCATTGTCACGTCAAAACTTTAACTTTTTATTTTGAATAAATGGACTGGCGTAGCGAGAAGTTTTAAAGGGGGAGGGGGCATAATTTACACATTTTTTTAGGCGTATTTTTTCGGCAGAACAAATTTAAAGCTAATTGAGAAACAAGGAAAGCTCTAGAGGATCCGGGGGGATGCTACCCCGGAAAAGTTTGAAAATTCACATGCTGTAATGGCTGTTTTGGTGCTTTTTGAATAATTTTCAGGCAAATTTTGTTTAAATTTTTTGACTCTAATTTTGAGTACGTCGCCAAATATGTTGCATTTTAATTTGTTCGCACATTTTTGATTATGCGTGCTTAAGGCGTAAGGCTTATTTGCTATCAAAGAGGTTCGAAATTATGGAAAAATTGTATACATCAAAAGCATTTTTGAAAATGGCTGGTGGGAGGATGCATACCCCTCATCCTACCCAGTGTCGAAACTAGCGACCCCCGAGCCACCCAACCGGGGGGGGGGGGGGGCACAAAAAATTTTTAGGGAGCCCCGCATTGCCTAGTTTCGGCCCTGATCCTACCCCCTGTGTCCGCTCCTGGTCATAAGCAACAGAAACCATCAAAAGAGTCTGGCATATTTCAGTCACATGACACCATTAATTTTGTTTTTTTACTAAAAGGCAGATTCAAAAGGGGGGGGGGGGGGGGGGCATGTCCCAATGCGCTTCTGAGTCCTGAATAAATGGCATGCAAACAAAATTCTTCTGTCGAGAGTCCGAGACTTAAAAGTCTACGGGGTTTTTGCGTCATAATCAAATTTTTGATCTCATGATTGAAAAACGTGATTATGGTATCAAAACATTGATTATGATACCGAAAACCGGTGGGCTTCTGGCACACTTACATTGGACATGTGGATATGGTAGACCCCAAAAAACTTAAGCCTTCTGAGCGAATACTGTAAAGCCAATGGTACGACTCTTAAGAAAAAATAGTGTATGGTTACGACGGCAAAAGATTAAGCGTAAGGGACTACAGTACTTTTAAAGTTGGAAAATGGAAGTTTTCGGGTCAAAGAAATTTGTTTAATGCTACTCTAAATTATTTAGCAGCTTTTTCATTGTGTTGTAGAAGTTGGATCTGAAGATAGTGACAGGGCTGAATTTTCGTCGCAAACGAAAAACTTGATTTTGCACAAAAACTTGTATGCGGTCATTCATGTGGTAGCGTTTAGTTGGATGGATTTTAACTTCGTGCAATTACAAAAAATTCCACATTCGACTTTCATTGTTTCCGATGACGCACTACTCAAATACGGTGAAGGTAGTTAGCTGTTCAACTCACGCAAAAAGTTGATAGTTTCCGAAACGAAATGTGACTCTACGTTCAATGATAGTTAAAACGCTTACAAGGATCGCTATTCCGCTTACAGAGAACAAAAGTGAGAGAGAAATAAAAATCTAATTTTAATGATTTTCAACAGCCAGCAAGCAAAACGTAACCTTGAATGAATGCAACAGCTTTATTCAAAAACTTTATTGTTTAACTGTAGCTTTAAAGAGAGAAATTTTAAAATACGCTAACTGGTTCAATGCCGCTCATTTAAGGTCGTAGCCAGCAGAATATTTTGGGGAGGGGAGGGAATGCAGTGGGTTAAAAATTATAGAAATATGTTTGGGTCAAGGGGTTAGTCATGCTCCAAGACCAAGCGCTCTTCAGGTCAGGCCAGGTAAAAAAGAGGGGAAGTGCCCCAATAAACCCCCATTTCCACTACGCCACAGAGCAAATCAGAATTATGTTTGAGTCAACCAGAATACGTTTCAAACAATGTTACTGACTTCCTGAGACTAATTAAACTGGACATTATGCACTTTAGAGTTTCAAATCGAGGAAGCTAAATGGCAGACAAGCTTTTGCACATATCTATTAAGTAAACTGTTTTCGATTCTTATACCCCCAAAGCGGTTAGAACTTTTTAGAGGGGTTACGCGGCGAGAAAATTCTCATTTTGAAGATTTGGACGTATAGAAGCATCGAAAGACCGAAGTGTTAATATGCATCACTAAGATTTTACCGAACAAATGATTCAACAGCAAGTGAGGGAGACTGCGAAGTGAGCTTGCGCTCTTCGAGTCAGCAGCCACCGGTAAATATGTCAAATGCGATCGGCTCCAGCCGTGAATCGAACCCGTCTCGTAGGATTTATTTCTGTGCGCGGCACCGCTAGACCATGTCGCTGACAAAGGTTATGACAACCCTTCACATACAGTAACTTATATTAGAGCCCCCTTTACATCCCTCCTTTCAGAGAGTTGGCCCTTCGTCCCCACCCCTTTCTAAAAAGAAGTTTGTGGATTGGCCCTTGCGCAACATTATTATATTTCGTTTCAGAAAACTATCATCATGAAATACGTAGCCTCCTTAGTTGTTTTCGTCATCGTGATACGCTTCAGTGATTCCGCCGAGGTGTCCTTCACTTGTGATGCGGAAAATAGGGCGACAATGAAAGGAGACCCCGGGACGCCAGGAAAACGGGGTCCGGAAGGGCCAGTTGGAAGTCCCGGCCCAGTTGGCCCCAAAGGTGACTCTGCAGACGTCACAGCTCTGCGTGATGACGTCATACGTCTAAATAACACCGTGACAGAGTTGAAAAGGAAATTATCTCTTCAGCCAAGTAAGATACTATGAACTTTTTTTAACATTGGAAAAGGAGCAAAAAGCCTATAGTCAATGCTTGACGAGAGATTAAGCTTTTTCTTCAGTGAAAGCACACCTTTTTTTTTGTGTTAACTGTAAGTCCAGGTAAAAAAAAAAAAAAACATTTACTTGCAGCACAAAAACAACAAATCAGCAAGTGATTTGTATAATCAAAAACCCCGACAGGTTTTTTCAGTTGGGAAAGCTGAAACTAACAATCTTAATTGTAAAATAACGCCAGTTTTTTATTATTATTAGCTCCCTTCTGAAGGGTTTTGAGACGAAACAGCCCAATGAGAGCTTTCATTTTAATATAACTTGGTGATTTGCCGCAGGTTTTTTATATTGCGCTCTAGCAGACCTCTTTGGCAGTGGTTTCGGGGGTCAACCCCCCTTCCTTGTCGATTAGACATGCAGTGAAAACTTATCTTTTTTAAAATGATACGCCTTTTGTTCGCCCTTCCTTCGTGCTTGCAAAAATTTCCAACGTTTCGTCTTTTTCATCCCACTTTCTTATCTAATCTCGAGATACTTTGATTGTGATGTAACAGTAGCGGTAGATTAACTTTTGCGATGTGTCGCTTGATCCGCATTTTTATCATTTCTGTTGCTGTGAAGCAACAAAGGAGTTTCCTTTACTGGCATATAAAATGGCATATAAGCAGTGGCGTACGCTCGGGGGGTTGGGGGTCAAAAAAAAACTCATTGACGATTTAAAAAAGAATTAAAACCTCTCTTTTCCAAACGATCCGCCTTTTTTCATACACAGTTTGCCGAAATTGCTGTCATGTTTTTCTGTGCTATCCAACTTGCTTATTAATCTCGAGAAACTTTCATTGTGATGCAATAATTCCCGTAGTCAAACTTTTCTGGCGGGGTGCGCTTGAACCAACGACTAACACAAAATGCAAGCCAGGACAAAGTCAATGGGTATTGTTAAAGCTGATGTCATGAAGCGATTGTTTTCAACGGCTATCAAGGCTGGACAACACAACGTTCCAGCGCAGGAGGTATTCTTGGAAGAGAATGGACGCAACGTAGGCGGATGTTCCGCTTGCGATGTCATAACTTTGAGTTAACCAAACCAGCCAGTTGGGGTTGACCAAAGACATCGCTATCAGCTCGGGAGGTTTTGTGTTCAATTTCTGGGCCGGTACCGGTCGTTAGCTTAGTGGTCAAGCACACAGACTATCGGTGCGGAAGGTTTGGGGCTTGATTACCGGGCCGGTCAAATCGGCACAGTGTCGCCAACAGCTCGTCAATGCTGCGACGTTTCTGTGTTCCCCAGTCGCCAAGTCGCGGAGATGGGCCCCAGTGGCGTATACAAGGGAGGGGGCCGGGAGTCAACCCCCCCTTGACAATTGCAGAAAAAATGAATTCTTACTTAATTTTGAAACGAACCGACTTTTCTTCGTGCAGAGCTTGCCGAAATTGCTATCATGTTTTTTCTGTTCTGTCCAACTTTCTAATTTAATCTCGAGAAACTTTCATTATGATGCGATATGCAACAATACTGGTAGTCCAACTTTTCTGATGTGTTTTGCTTGAACTGCATTTTTGTCATTGATGCTGCTGCTGTGAAGCAGTTGGTAAGTAGGAGTTTGCTTAAACACGGTGTCTTTGCAGTAGCTATGGCTGCACACAAAATTTTTTTTAAATTAAATCAAATCTTCACTGTACTCGTTTCATTAAACTCGCTGCAGTACCGAAGCATGGTAGCGAGTGGCAGGGTCCGACCCAGCGTCTTAGCACTTGGGCAACACAGGTTTGAAGAAACGTCGCAGCGAAGGCGAGTCGTTGGCTACACTGTGTCTGATTTGACCGGCCTGGGAATTGAACCCCGAATCTTCCGCATCGATGGCGACATCTATAACACTACGCTATAACCGTCCGGTTTGATGAAAAAATTATTGTAAGCGTTAAAAATCTAAATTGGCACTGCCAGTGACGTCACATCGAGATGACGTATTATTACGTAGTATTTTACATCATCACGATGTGACGTCACTGAAACCCCTCCATTGAAAAATTCTGCGTACGCCACTGCTTGTACCATTAGCTGAAACAGAACCCGCTGAAATAAAACTTTTGCAAAAGAACCGGCTGACAAAAAATTTGAATCCCACTAGTGCTTTTTGGTACAACGGTCAAATCACGTTTTTATTTGCAGCAATATTCCATTTTGTTCTTCCATCAAATAAATTAACCTGGGCTATTGGAAATACGTTTTGTGAGAACCGAGGCTTGGTGCTTTGTTCCAGAGATGAAATTTTTCCGTTTGATGATCAAACTACCGTTCCGTACGGCATCGGCGTGCTCAGTGGGGATAAATATGCTCCCATCAGGTTGGGTGTATATTGTTCTGACAATAATAAACTAAAAAGCACAAATATATAAATTTTAACCGGTTCACCTGTTGCCGTTATTGGCTGTTTTTCATTTAATTTTCTTTGTAAATTTTTGTGACAAACTCGATGAGGAGTTTCCGGCAACCTGTTTTTAAAGCCGGAGAAAATCTGTTAAGTGCCGTGTATACCAATTTTCAACTCACTGTTTGGTTCAACTTGCAATTGAACCCGAAGTTTCTAGAAGCAGACGCTTTATCGGCAATAGGCTCTGAGAGTCATAACGATGTTCATGTTTTTTTGCAGAGATGCTGAAAATGATTGGGTGCAAATAGCGGATGGTAACGTGGGTCTAAGACCTGGTGGACGTCACAATGGAAGATTCGGGATCCTCACTTGGGGCAGAGATTTTACTCTACCCCACCTTAAGGGACACCTATTTTGTTGCGTTGAATAAGAAAAAAAGTGTTGTTTGCCAACTACATAAAAAGAACTTGCTTATTTTGTGTTTAGAGTACTTTGTACACATGTATTTACGTAGCAAAATTGTTGAAGGCCTATTACAGTACATGTTATTGTATGTGTTGTAACTGTTTCCTAGTGTTTGATGTAAAATATTATTTCAAGCAAGATGTTATGTTGAAACCGTGACATTTGCGTCAATTACAAATTGATTTGGCCTGGTATTGAACTTATTTTGTTTTTTCTCTTTTACTGGTCCGCTTATGTTGGTGTGAAAACAATCATTTACCTGAGTTTTATTTGTGCTGCCAAACCTAGGTTTTCTCACATCTTTTGGTTTTTGTCTCGAGCTATGAAAGCAATCAATCACCTATAAAACTAAGCAATCCAATTTCTAAATTCTTTTATGACAAGCAGAAGTAACAAGTTTCCAAAAAAAAAAATATTGACGTACACACAAATATTTACGAATATCTAGCAGCTATTGGCATGCGCCTTGCAATAATTTAGCCCAGAGCTAGTCTCTTTTTAGCATTTGTTTGCGTAGGATTAGTCTTGCTGATTTGAAATTGATAAACCATTTATGAAGAATCGCTTTTGATTTATTATGTATTAGCAAATGCACTCAATATAGCGCAAAAAACGAAAAAAGATTAAAAAAAAACTTCTATAAAAGCTTTTCCGCGATGCATCAATTGGTATTAGGACTGCATGGCCCAAGTAGTTGAAGCATAATGTTCAGCTTAGGATTTGTGAAAACGGGTTCGAGACCCGGCCGAGTCATGTTTTTTTGATTCCGTTTTTAAAGCTGTCCAACAGTTGCATTGCGCTAAAATAAACACACTGATTGATTGATTGGTTGTAGTGTAAGTTTTTTTGTTACAAATGCATGGGTCATATTGCCAAGTAGACAGAGCGTCTGCCTCCATAGCGATTAAGCTTGAAGTTTTATTCAGAGTCGGGTAAAACCAATGACTTTTATTTAATATTTGCAGCTTCACAGCTTGACGTTCAGCATCAACGGGACAGTGCGGATAACAAGCCGTCAATTTGCCAGTTGTGCCGTTGGGAAAAGCAAGATGAATGGCTAGCAACTTGTAAACCGCAATGAGACTGTTTGCAGTGATACTGTGCTGCACAAAAAGGTCCAACGCGACAATTAGCGGAAGAAATGCGATCGCAGTAGCGTATTCTCCGTAAAAGGTATTGCAGGTCAAACCGTGATAAACACCGGTCGATGATTAGCGTTCTGCGACTTGTGAGTAGCCTATACCATAAAGACTGCAAGCTAAGCTGAAATTATTATTTTTGGAAGTAATGCTTCCTGTTGTCTCTTTCCCCCTTGGAGGAGGGTATGCCTGGGAATCGAAGCCCGCACTTTCCGCACCTAGCTACGTTTTCAACTGCTGTACTAATTGATCAAGAGCGACAACAAACACGATATATTTTATTGATTTTGACAAACCATTAGCTTTTTTAGAGCACTTATTTTCTTTAGTCAAAACTAGACTTATGCAGTAGTCATGAATCACCTTGCAGTCATTTCCATGGTAGCTGTTTACGTTATGCTTTTTCCTTGCGCTGATTGTGGAGTTCAAGTCACTTTTAGCTGCAACGGCAATGATGAAGATGTTAAGATGGACGATGACATCACTGCCTTACGTGATAACATCACGGCTTTACAAGATGACGTCAAACAGTTGCAAGAAATTGTGACGCGTTTAAAAACGAGGCTGGCTCTTCAGCCGAGTAAGTTACGAATTAATTAGCTTTAACGTTGGGGCGTAGCCAACAAAAACATGGGGGACGGGGGCAAATTATAACAAAGAATGCGGAATTTTATAAGAATGTTTAACACGCGCTTCAGATTAGGCTTCGTCAAATTAGGGTTGGGCCAAAGATTCTGAGCTTCCCCCCCCGGCTCCACCACTGCTTTAACGTATTGTATTTAGTTGCATGTTTATCCTCCTATCACGAGAAAACGACCAAAGCGCTGTTACGAGCTCGCTTAAGAATTGCCGGCCATCTGTCTGCCACACCAAGATGGGGTAATCCCGCTAAGTGCCTTTCCCAACGGCATAACAATGAAAAACTTGCTCGTTTATTCTCCACACTGTCCCTTCAATGCTGAGCGTTACGCAGGCAAGCTGTGAATACCAATTTTACAGTCATCGGTTTGATCCGACTCGGAATCCAACACGAGTCTACAGCTCTCAAGGCGTACGTTCTTACCACTTCGGCCACTAGTACAATAAACTGCCCCGAATTGATTCACCGAGGTAATCAGGGGACGGTGGGGATTATATAATATCGTTAGTGTAAACAGGGGCGTGACTATACGGCAATTTAAGGGGGGGGGGGGGGGGGCAAATTACGATAGGTCAAAAATTTCAGAAATATCTTTTTGGGTCAAAACGTTAAGTACACTCCGTCTAAGCAATGACAGCAGATTTCAGATCATACTTGGTCGAAAGAAGGGGCGTGGGGCTGTGCCCGGTGGTTTGCCACTCTGGCTACGCGGTACACCACTGAGCGCAAATTATATAAAATTAGCCTACATGGAAATTTTGAATATTTTAGTCCTACTGTTGTTGCAGATTCACGTGTTTTTTAGAAATTTTTCACTTTCGTGTCCCAGGAAGCGGAATGACATGGTCAATCGGAAAATTATTTTGTGAAGATATGAACATGATTCTCTGCTCTAGAGACGAAATTTTTCCCTTTTCAAACAACCAAACTATTCCCTACGCAATTGGCATTCTCAGTGGAGATCAGTATGCTCCAATTAGGTGGGAAAGTTCGTTTGTTTTTAATAGGTCTGATCATCCTGTAGTTACCATTTTAGCGGGGGCGTAGCCACGAGGGGGCTATTGGAGGCTAAGCCTCCCCAGAATTTATTTTAGCCCCCCCAAACATTTATGTCGAAATAATAACGGCATATAAACCGAATGGTTTATAACTTTTTTCGAGATAGCTGCTTCAATCAATGTTAAGTTTAAACCTCAAGACTAAATTCTGATTTGCATCCTAATACTGAAAGCAGAAGGGGTTTCGATTTTCACCGTCAGATAGACTTCAGATGTCATAAGTATTGAGCAATTGCACAGTACGTACTGTTAACTCAGTCAACAAAATTTGCATTATGAAAACACAACCGCTGTAGAAAGGCAATCGCAGCCATTATTGAGAGACAAAGGATTCAGAGCTCTTTTGCTCAAATGTGATGGTGTGAAAGCCAAATAAAAAAACATCGAAACCAAATCTTCATTATGCTTGCGGAATTACGTCCGTACGCCGAAGCTTGCAGCAAGTGGCGGGGTCCATCTCCGCGACTTAGCGCCTGGGCTACTCAGCTCCGAAAAAACGTCGGAGCGGTGGCGAGCCGTTGGCGACACTGTGCCGATTTAACGGCCCGGGAATCGAACCACAAACCTCCCGCACCGATAGCTTGGGCGCTCAGTAACTGAGCTAACGGCCGGGGGTCTGAAAAAACCAAACAAGCCAAGCAAGCTTACTTTGTTGGGTTAAACTAAAATCAGAACATAAACGGGGTTATTAGATTTTTTCAGTGATACACTGGAAAAGTAAAAGAAGAAAGATTTAGATTATCTGTAGGTTCGCTTCTTTCTAAAACTAATAGGCAAACTACGCCGCGTTTTCCTTTGAAAGCACTAACCGCAACTAGTCAGCCAGAATCACTTTGCGTAAAAGGTTTGGGAAGCAATGAAAATAAAAAATCAGAGAAAATTTCGATTGATTTTTCAACCCCCCCAAAATATATTCAGCCCCCAAAAATGTAAAGGCTAGTCACGGCCCCGCATCTTAGGCAAGGGTCTCCACATTTTTTTCATGAGGGCCAAAGTTGACAAAGTAAATGTGCTTGAGGGCCAATATTTTTTAATAGTGCCTTTTTGTATTTTCAGAATTTTCATCTAATCGGTTTTGTTCACGCGTGTGTCAAACAGTGCTGCCTACATTAGCATAAAAAGAAATGACTAGATAAATTGGGTATCAGACTGAAGCTATTTTCGGCCCGGACACACGCATAAAGTGATACTCAAAATCCATTGCAGGCCGTGTTTGGCCTACGGACGGACTTTGGACACTCTTGATCTTGATTAAACGTCAAAAAAAGAACGTGTTATGTTTTGCATGTTACAGGGACGCTACCAACGATTGGGTGGAGCTAGCAGCGGATCAGGGAAGGCTCAATCCAGGGGACACTCATAACGCGGCGTATGGTCCTCCTGTTTGGGGCAGAACCTTCATTCGACCGGACCTTAAACAAAATGTGTTTTGCTGCATTGAGGAATATGAGTGAAGATAATGTTGATTGGAATGGATCAATCTACTTTTATTTCTAAAGTACTTCAGCTTGCTTGATTTTCGGGTCTTTGCTTAAAAAAAAATACAAAAAATAAATGTTCTTCGGCTATGAAATCTTTATCGTACCCGCGGTAGCCTATTACGCCGAAGCGTGTAACGAGTGTCGGGGCCCATCTCCGCAATTAGCGTCTGAGCGACACAGCTCTGAGGAAGCGTCGCAGCGGTGGCGTTTTCGGCCAGCTCGTTAATCGAACCCAAGACATCCAGCTCCTATAGTAATGTGTTTAACACCTGAGCTATTGCGTTTAAAATTCTGCAGTTAGTTTATACCCGTGACTAACAATTTTAACTGAGCAATATTAATGAAATTACAAATAGAGCTGACTGTAGTTGGTCACTAACAGGCGCCAAACAGCTAGAAATGATCACTTGAGTCGCAATGTTGCTACAAACCGAGCGCTCTACCTGATCATACAAATACACAAACGGAAAAAGCATCGCCAACAACCACTTAAAAGTGTTAGTTGCGCGCCAAATTGGAGAACAAATTAATGAAATGTGGGCGGTTGGCACCAACGAGGTAATTGTGAAAAAAGCCTGTAAAACTATATCATAATTGCAGATGTGGTTTGAGTATATATCACACAAGCATTTGGTCTACGCTGGTCCATCGCTATCGTCAGACCTGCCCCGTGCCTTCCACACCAGGGAACTGACAATGAAGAGTGGTTCGTTTCGGTACAGATGCTAGCAGTGATGTTGCTTAGCCAGCTTCTGGTGTCGCTGTCCAATAGCAACAGATCACGCATTCCTCTTGGTGCAAGATATTTTGAGCCCAATAAAATAACGTGATCTGCTGTTTGCTCATGCACGCCGCACGCGCAATTCGGTGAAGGAGCGACATTCCATCTGGGCCTACCCGAGTTATTTCAATATGCACTGTTTATCAATTGCACAGCCTCTAGCCATTTACATCTGGGATTTGACTGAAGGGCCCAATGTATTTTTTGCCGATGCAGGACTGGATTTAGACAATGAGAGGCCCCAGGCTAGTTCTATTTTTTCCACTAAAAATCGGTGAAGACCAAAAAAAGGTTTTTCACGTTCGCAGATGTGTTTTCACGGAAAATATCAGTGAAAACCAAAAAAAAAAGGTCTTTTTTGTTGGTGATGAGGCTCCTCATTTTCTCCGAAGTCCTAGGCTTCAGCCTGCCTAGCCTATTGGTAAATCCGGCCCTGCGCCGATGAGTCCATGACACCCTCAGGTTGTCCCTGCCGCCATTAGGTGGAAGCGATCTCGCAGGAAAAGTAGGCTACTCCAAGAAAAAGTGACAGTTGGTGCTGCATTTTATCTCAACAAACGCAGTAAATCCTCTAAAGCAAAAATGGCCAACTAGTCAGATGCCAAGAGCCACATTGCTCTCTGTGTTTCAGCAAAGAGCCATATTGTCATGCACAAGAGATAATGATCGCATTAACATCACCATGCCGTTACCTTTTATTGCTACACATACTTTTGCTTAGCTAGATTAGTGGTATACCGGCCGGTTAGCTCAGTTGGTAAGAACATCACTATCGGTGCGGAAGGTCTGGGCTTCGTTTCCTGGGCCGGTGAAAACAGACACAGTGTCGCCACCACCGCGATGTTTGTCCGAGGTGATGATTTCGACTTCTTCACTATAGGCCTACACTACTGGCTCAACTGCAGCCGTTAAGGTTATTCTCCCAACGATTATTACGTGATAATGCACCTTAGACGTTGCCAAATGCAACATGATAACAGAACCACGCTGCTGATAAAAAAAAACAAAGCACGTGAGAAAGAGCCGCATGAACCTGGGCAAAGAGCCGCATGCGGCTCGCGAGACTCGGGTTGGCCACCCCTGCTTTAAAGGCACAAAAAAGACCAAAATACCCAAACAGCAGCATACAGTGCGCCTTTGTTCATATACAAAACCAAAAAATCTTTGGTACTTCCACGACAAGAACAGCTTAATATGCTGGTAGGCAAACGCTGAACATGCAGATAGGCAATAACTTGCAACGGGTTTCGTAAAGGAACTATAAATGTCGTACCTTGATGCGTTTGTATTCACTATAAGCACAATAAATGTATGTAACAGTGCAATGGTTAACAGTGAAAAATAACGTTACAATATTAGCTATAGTAGCCTATGTTTGAAACACTAAAAGTGGCTTAGTATTATGCAGCTGGTGAAGAGTAACGTCAATAGTCGCCACGTCTGGTAACGACATTTTGCAAATATATCTCTTCATGGTTGCAAAGTGCAACAAAGCACGCGCATTTCATATGTGCAAACTAGTTCACTTAGTAAAATGCAAGTACCTGCAAAAAATTTTCAGCTTGATCATCCTCAAACGTCATGGAACTTTACTGTAGAAAAAATGGATATTAAAAATTTCTTAAAAAACTTGTGGATCAAAATGTGTATCTCGGATTTCCAATCGTTTCTACACTTCAACGAGTGGATTTGATGGTTTTTTATTTCTGATGAGTTGCTTTTCTTTATATAATGGAGGGTTTACGGTTTTTGTATGCCACACCAAAATTTTCGTACAGTTATTTGCTTTTGCTTCTAAATCATCTTGTATTAAGTCCAAACTCTTCAAGAAGTGAGACTCTAGATTTCCCCTACTAATTCCGTAATGAAAACCTGCATTTGGATGTTCTAAAACCATTTTTACGCTCACTGCAAACGCAGCCATATCGACCGGGAACCTTCGACTTGGATCAAACATGGTGTGCCATGACACAACTTTATCATTTTTGCAATTTGGTCCTTCAAACTTAAGCCCACCTGCAAGTCCCACTGGCCATACTGACGCTTTCTTTGTCAATCGCATTTCTTCAAACAGTTGAAGGGAATATGTGTTGTCATCATCCATAAAATACACGACACCCAAAGTGTTTCTACTCAGATTGTCGCGTATCCATTGTAACCCACAGTTTCTTTGATCTACTCCTCTTGGAATTCTATAATCTGGGTGATGTACATCAAATTTATACCTTGGGTTAGTTGCTTTGTTCAAATGACTGTAATTGATTTTGGAAACTTTCAAAAGATTGGTCACCAATAGTGTTTTATAGCTGGAGTCTTCCACAACAATCCAATGAAAGTTAGGCACTTGCATTAGTGTCTGAGATAATCTCGTTAAATCAGCTTTTTGCGTTGGTCTTGCATAAGTTGGAGTAATGGCATAAATTGTTGGCAGATCATTCAGAGTGTGATACTGAATAAAATCGTTCTGTTCTGGGTAATGATTCTTCAAAGCTTTTGTCAACATTAACAAACGCAATTCTCTGATGATTACTGAAGAAGAGCCAAGGGAAATACATAAAATCAGCCAAATACATGCACCAACAATTAAAGCTGGTAATATCCACAATCTTCTGCGTCTCTTAATACGACTGAACTCCATTACAAATTAAGCGCCTTTGCAGATAAAAAAAAAAACACAAAAAAAGACTTCATTAAAAATAGAACCCGTACGCAGTGATGGGCACGATAAACCATTCTGAACTACAGCGACAACGGTCATCGATAACTTCAAAAAGCCTAAGGCAATGCTGATAATCGATAAATCTAAATTTCCTCAAGCGATATTGGTAATCGATAAATTATCGATGATAAATTTTTCCGATAAATGTTGCGGTAAATTTTTAATGTGTTTGACGAGATTTTTTTTTTATAAGTCAAAATGCAAAACTGTTTTTATAGAGTTTTCAAGAAAAGAGAGCAATTTACAGACTCTGCCTTGGCATTAAATAAAACAAAGAAAGATTTTTTTAATCGTAACGAGAGCTTTTGGACACCGCGTATTTTTCCACAGAGCCAACTCACTAACTCCGAACACTGCGCATAAAGAACCGTTTATCGCGATAATTTATCGGCGATAAAAAACATATTGCGAAAACGATATTGGTAATCGATAAATTAAAGCTATTTTGAGCGATAACGATAATCGGTAATATATTATCGTCGATAGCTATCGCCGATAAATATCTCGATAAATGCCCATCTCTGCATGTACGTATTTTACATCAATTCCACACGTTGAAGTAGTTGGACTACACGCCAATTTAGCCCTATTTGACTACTAAAGAAATCCAATGATGATTGAATATTTCTCTGGTATAACTTTAGGTCTGTAACGCTACGACAGTTATTCTGTCTTTGAAACCAATGTCCTAACCCTCTTCTATTCCATTCCATTAATTCTTTTGACCCTGAATATCGTTCCTTAATGAGAATGCAGACAAATCAAGTGAATACTCTATGGCGCTGCAAGATCTCAGTGGCTGAAGGTTGCCCTAAAACTACATCTTCATCTTTAGATATTAAAGCCTTCAGAGTGAACAATATCAGTGGTATTTCGATCTATACAGTATGACTAATCTTTGCAATCTTCGCATGCCGAAACAATAAATAGGAAATGATGGCGACATCTCAAGTATTAGTTCGAAACAATGTCGTTCCGAACTACCGTAAGTTTGAGGCATTGATGTGGTGAGACTAGCATGAATACATGGTGCACTAATACATGCAGTTTATATGGTTATTTTTAACCAAATACACCAGCAGTATTAAATGAGGATATTCTTCTCAGCTCTAACAGCGACGATAGTTTTTCATTTTAAAAAATTAATTACTCCATACACAATCGGTATCCTCAGCGAAGATTAAACGGCGCGATGCAGAAACAGAGATTAAAAGCTTATGAGAGAGAAAGAGAAGCAATCCTAAGCTTTTTAAGCAGCAGGCAAGCAACCTAGTATAATACTGATTATCAGCTAGTCCACGAATATAGAACCCGTAGCGAAGGTTTCGTAAGAGCGGACTGTATCGTTATGTCACATCACAGATGGTTTCAAAGGTGAAACTTAACTGCATGTTGCTGCTTTTTTGAATAAAACTTAACCCTGACAGAGTTGAAACAATATTGCTTTGAATTAATTGCTGGGATGTCATCAGCATCCCTATTAGTAGTGTCGACAATGTAAAGATTGCAACGATTAGACATAAAAAGAAAACACCCTTTAAACTATATGCTTTCGTATCTAAACATGAAATACAACGTAGTTCCAGGGCAATCTACGACAAGTTAAGAACTGAAGTCTTGCAGCGCCAGAAATAAATTCTTGTTCCACAACGTCATTAAATAGATATGATCATAATCAAGGTTTTACTAACCAACGGGCTACATTAAAAGAGGAATATGCCATTGCTGTTACTGAAAAAGTTATGTTGGCATATACAGGATGCAAACCTGTACAGGAGAACTATTCGAGTATTCACTGGGTTTCTTTAGTTTCTAAGAATTACTAAAAGCAGTTGAACAGTATGTGTCATTTTTAAAAACAGTAAGTGTATTTTGTATTTGTATTTAGTTGCATATTTATCCTCCTATCGCGAGAAAGCGATCAATGCGCTATACGAGCTCGCTTAGGAGTTGCCAGCCACCTGTCTACCACACCAAGATGGGGGAATACCGCTAAGTGTCTTTCCCAACTGCACAAAAAGTACCGGTAAACTTGCCGGCTTGTTCTTCACACTGTCTCTGTAACGCTGAACGTCAAGCAGGGAAGCTGTGAATACGGGTAAGCTGTAAGTGCCTCATCACTGGTTTGCAAAAATTGGTGTGCTTATAACCTACTAATCTGAGGCAATAACTGTCGGAGAGGCTGGACTGAGAACTACTTCTTCCAGATACTTATTATCATAGTGCTTTTGTTCCAGGCCCTACTGTTTTTGACAATGATTATGATTAGTGTGTTATGTTTTTTTGCTCTGCAAAACACTTGATTAGCCCAATGGCGTTGAGTGGTATTAAGAGTTCCAGAACCTTATGGATGCTACCAACTTTGGTAACAGTTAATGGGTGTTTATGGTTGATTTTATACATTTTTCTTCGCCCTTCGTCAGTAATTGTCAGAAACTTGCACTTGTCAAGTTTGGCAAAAGCCTTAGAACATCCTCACCCAGAACAGAACGATTTCGTTCAGTCCCACACCCAGAGTGATCTGCCAACGATATACGCCATTACTCCAACTTATGCAAGACTAACGCAAAAAGCTGATTTAACGAGATTATCTCAGACACTAATGCAAGTGCCTAACTTTCATTGGATTGTAGTGGAAGACTCCAGCTATAAAACACCATTGGTGACCAATCTTTTGAAAGTTTCCAAAATCAATTACAGTCATCTGAACAAAGCAACTAACCCAAGGTATAAATTTGATGTACATCACCCAGATTATAGAATTCCAAGAGGAGTAGATCAAAGAAACTGTGGGTTACAATGGATACGCGACAATCTGAGTAGAAACACTTTGGGTGTCGTGTATTTTATGGATGATGACAACACATATTCCCTTCAACTGTTTGAAGAAATGCGATTGACAAAGAAAGCGTCAGTGTGGCCAGTGGGACTTGCAGGTGGGCTTAAGTTTGAAGGACCAAATTGCAAAAATGATAAAGTTGTGTCATGGCACACCATGTTTGATCCAAGTCGAAGGTTCCCGGTTGATATGGCTGCGTTTGCAGTAAGCGTAAAAATGGTTGTAGAACATCCAAATGCAGGTTTTCATTACGGAATTAGTAGGGGAAATCTAGAGTCTCACTTCTTGAAGAGTTTGGACTTGATGCAAGATGATTTAGAAGCAAAAGCAAATAACTGTACGAAAATTTTGGTGTGGCATACACAAACCGTAACCCCTGGGTTGGCATATGAAAAATATTTGATCAAAGAGGGAAAACCATCAAATCCACTCATTGAAGCTTAACGACATCATCAACACAAGAAAGAAATTTTGATCTAGATGTTTTTCTGGTTATTTATATATTTTGAAAATTGTATCTACATGTATTTTGAAAGGATTTCCCCTCAGGTCAGACGTCCACTATCAATACCACATACCAGGCAAATTACAATTATCCGGAAATTTAGGGCAGGGCAAATTACAATAGCCCAAAGATTGCGTTGTTTTAAAAGAACGTTTTAAGCTCGATTTGGATTGGGCTACGTCAAGAAAGAAGGTTGGGGGTGAACACTTTAATATCTAACCAACGTTCTGCCAACTCTTTGCTATTTGTATAAAATCGTTCGTTTAAATAGTTTTTTGTCATTTCAAGCCACGTAATGGCGGCTTAAAATTGTTATCTTAGCGAAGTATATACGCATTGTGGAAGATGACCTTTGTTAAGCATCGAACCCGCGAAGCCAGCTCCGGAACCCATTGCACCAACAGCCCGGCCAACGAAGCTCACATAGTAGTCGTTTTTAGGAGTGTGGCGCTTTTCAGTTACTACCCACAGTTAGCTTTATTTGTGATTTTATAAAGATTGCTCAGTAGAGATTGTTCGTTGAGTGTTCAAATAATTACAGGCTATAAAATACCAAATCATTAATTAATTATCTATTGTCGCTGTTTGTGAACGGTGTTTATTTGATTGACTGGCTTACATCCCGATTCTTGTCGTCGCTCAGGAAAGAGGAGTATTTTTTGTTCTAATAATAGGTTGAGCAGAAGAGATTTTTTTAATGGTCCTCTCTAGGGATAAGTTGGCGAGTTGAATCGTACGAAAAAACATAAAACATAAATTCACTGAACAGCACAGAGCCACCGTCCAGTTGGCGAAGTGGTTTTAACATTTCCACCTATGAGGGAGATCTGGGGTTCAATTCCCGGGCAGGTGAAATCGAACACAGTGTCGCTGACGGATTGTCACCGCAACAACGTTTCTTATTAACGTATTTATTCAGATGTAACACGCACCTAGCGATGTAAAAATCATTTTTTTGCGGTTGTCTTTTTTATGACTTTGTTTTTTTATATTTTTTAGAAAGGAATAATTTGACAAGGACGTATTTTAAACGACAAAATGTTACTTCCGAAGTTTTCCATTTGCTATGCTCTCTTCATGGGCAGGCCTATATTAGTCAGAAACAGTTTCCAAATTCAGTGCACTCTAGTACCTAGCGCCCAACTTCAAGCATCGTAGTCAGATCTAGGACATTGCACCAGCGATGTTTCGTATCAACACGCGCGTAATTAAACCACTGCAAAAAATTCTTTTCAAGTTGTTATTTTTGATCACTCAGAACAAAAGTATGTTCGGGTATCGCCACTCGCTGATAATTAACCTGTAGCTAGTTTGATGGTTAAAAGAGAGAGTCGTTTAAACTCTAAACTGGATCAATGCTGCAACCATGCAGTTGAAAACAACACCTCAGCCGCTCTTTTTTGCGCTTAATATGCCAACTAAACTCATTGATTTATCTACTGCCACTACTGCGAATTTTAAAATGAATATGGAAATTGGATGAGCGACTATTACTGCTGCTGCGGCATGGTTTCGATAGATATACAACACAGCCGCAGTGCATTTCACACTTTCACAAAAAGTTCCAATAAAAAACGTTCAAGATTGAGAAACGATTGTGTTCACATTGTTTAGTGTTAGAAGAGTTCAAAATGGTTTATGGTGGTAACGAACTCAAAAATTCGTGCAAATACCGCTCTTAGCCCCCAGCGCTTCAATGATTAGGAAGTGCATGAAAAAAATTCTGGTGCGCAAAACGGCCTATTTTCGCTACTTGTACTTTGAGCATTCACCGACCACTTCACGCATCATGTTACACACACATATATTCCAGAGCTTATTCTAGGAATGTCCTTGATGCAGCAGCAACAGTCGCATCCACCCTAATTGGAAACTTTTTCTCCCGCAGTATCTCCAACCGTGGATACTCGGATTCAGGAAACCCTATCTTTAGGAGCCTTGCATCAAAAAGTGAAGGCAAAAAATGTTATCAACTAAAGTTAGTTGCTGACTGCTGAGGTGGAGTAAACATTGTAGAAATTCATTTTGATTTCACTCACCCGCAAGGGGGCGCCCCAGAACTGCATACGAGCAAAACCAGATTTAGATGCCAATTGGCGCACATGGAGTTGGCCGAGTGGTTGGTGCATTGGGCTCCGGAGCTGGCTTCGCGGGTTCGATGCTCAACTAGGTCATCTCCATGATGCATGTACTTCACTACCACAAAAATCCTAAGCTGCAATTAAGTGGCTTGAAATAACAAAAGAAAAAAAAAAAATAGATGCCAATTGGCGCACATGGAGTTGGCCAAGTGGTTGGTGCATTGGGCTCCGAAGCTGGCTTCGCGGGTTCGATGCTCAACTAGGTCATCTCCATGATGCATGTACTTCACTACCACAAAAATCCTAAGCTGCAATTAAGTAGCTTGAAATACCAAAAAAATAGATGCCAATTGGCTGAGTGGTTGGTGCATTGGGCTCCGAAGTTGGCTTCGCGGGTTCGATGCTCAACTAGGTCATCTCCATGATGCATGTACTTCACTACCACAAACATCCTAAGCTGCAATTAAGTGGCTTCAAATAGCAAAATAAAAAAAAAAGATGCCATTTGGCCTCTTAAATGCAGTGTTAAAACTAAACAAAAAAAGCAGCGCAAACACAAAAAAAACTTTTAATTAAAAAAATAAAGCAAGTTTTGTTCCGTAATAGTATAAACCGTGTTATAAGTTTGCAGTCCTTGTATTTAAACAAAAAGCAGTGTCTTAAATTATCATTTACAACCCTACGTGCACCCTATATTTTTGATTGAAAACTGGTATAAATTTTTTTACTCTTTTAGTTCAGACCAAGGATAGAGAGGAGCAACTTCAGTTGAAAATTTGCGACCATGACCAAAAACTTCTTGACAAGTACGGTACACTGGCAATGCTAATTGCCAGTATGAGCACCATTACCGAATAAAATGTACAATTTAAAGCAGGGAGTCGAACCGAACCCGAACCTGAACCGCGAATCGGTAAAAACCGCTTTTTTTCGGTGAACCTGAACCGAACCTGAACCGTTTAAATTTGAGATCATTGAACCTGAACCGAACCGTAACCTTTAATATTTCAAATCTGTGAACCTGAACCGAACCCGAACTTTTAAAATTTTATGCAAGTGAACCCGAACCGCACTCGAACCTATAATATTTTGAGGACATAAACCTAAACAGAAATCGTTTTGTATCAATGTTTGAACCTGAGCTGATTCTTAAAAAATATTAATAAAAATCTCTAGACATGTGCTGCGATGCGTAACATTCTTTCTGCTTACTTGGAGTTTTTTCTTGTTCTTCCGGAAACTTTACAATAACCTCAACTAAATCTAGTCAGGTTTTTTATTTGTTAACGTTTCGTTGGTACTGACGACCAACATCATCAGAACGATAAAGCACTGACCTATTCCAACCTTTGCAACATTCTTTCTGCTTTTCAAAATTTAATGAATTTTTACATTTTTATTTAACCTTAATTGATTCGGGCATGCGATTTATATTTCGTTATTTTAATGATATAAGACCCCAATTTAGTTTTTAGCCAAAGTAAAGATTTTGAAGTGAACTCGAACCTGAACCGCGAACCGGTAAAAACCGCTTTTTTTCGGTGAAACCGAATCGAGCCTGAACCTTTAAAATTTGGATTTAGTGAACCTGAACCGAATCTGAACCTTAAAAATTTGGTTTCGATGAACCCGAACCGAACCCGAATCTTTAAAATTTGGTGCAACTGAACCCGAACCGAACCTGAACCCAAATTTTTGAAAATTCTTGAACCTGAACCGGAACTGAACCGTTAAAAACAGAATTTCTTGAATCTGAACTGAAACCGGAGCGATATTTTAAACGGTTCGTCTCCCTGATTTAAAGCACTTCAAACTGACCGGTTGTAAGCTCGGTTGCTAAGCGCACGCTCTCGGTGCGGAAGGTCTGGGCTTCGATTCCCAAATCCGTCAAATCAGCACAGTATCGCCAACAGCTCGCCACCGCTGCGACGTTTCTTCGGAGCTGTGTAGCCCAGGCGCTAAGCCGCGGAGATGGGCTCACCACTCGTTACACGCTTCGGCGTAATACCGCGAGTATAATGAAGATTTGATTTGATTTTTGAAGCTCTTCAAAATCGGATTCATCATCAGATTCACCAAAAAATTGAGCGAATTCTTGTCGAGTTAAGTTTGTATTAGTATCCCAGTCAGCAGGAACATCAGTTTCTTCACCTTTTCGAGCTTGATTTTAAATGCCACAACAGGTCGTCTTCTGTATTCTTACTCTTGCAACGCAGTCGCCCACTCTTAATTTTTTATTGGAAATCAGTTCAGGATTTTGTGCGTTATGTTCGAATAAATACGGTGGTTTGAAGCTGGGTTGCCAAGGCGCTAAGCCACAGAGATGAACCCCTCCACTCGATATCATAGATATTCCAAAGAGAAAGACCAGCTAAAGCATTACAGCCAAAACTTGTGGGGAAAAAGTGAAGCCATTTGAACCAGGGCGCTGCCGTTGTTTGTTTAGGTGCAGCAAAGAAATCAAAATCAATTCTTATACTCGCGGTATTACGCCGAAGCGTGTAACGAGTGGCGGGGTTCATTTCCGGTGCTTAGCGCCAGCGCAACACAGCTCCGAAGAAACGTCGCAGTGGCACACTGTGCCGATTTGACCGGTCTGGGATTAGAACCCCAGACTTTCCGCACCGATAGCGTGCGCTAAGCAACTGAGCTAGCGACCGGTACCGCAGCGAAGAAAGATAACGCAAATACACGCAGAGCTATACTACACCTTTCCGTAATATCTTTTCGCTTGGTGCTCGTGATTAGTGTTGTTTATTCGTCTCTCAAATACATTACAGTCCTTTGTTTAGTTGATATGCCTAGATGACAATTATCGATTTTTATTGAACTTTGGTCAAGCTAATTGCAACTTATTTCCCGTTTTGTGATGTTTGTAGTGTTGACCGCCTATAACAGAGTGAAGCTGTATTGTCTACTGCTTTTGTTTTATCCGCAAAAAAAAAAAAAAAAAAAACAAGAGCAAAACATGTACTTCAAGAGAATAAACACACTTTAGATATGTCGTGATTATGATCATAAAGTCACTTGGTCGCTTGAATTTCCGCAAAAACCTGGAGGGGGGGGGGCAATTTATGAAAAAAAGCCTCTTTGCGCAAAGTACGTGGCAAGAAAGCTGCGAATGCTATTTTTCTACATTCTGACCCGACTACAAATAAAACCAAGTCTACCGGCTGTTAATACAGCAAAGGGACTAGCGCTGTATATACGTATGTGTTTACCTGCCACTATTAGTTTAAAACTGCCATTGTTCCAAATAGTCGCGGAGATGCCACCACCATTTCCTATTACTGCGTCGACAATGCGAAAATCGCTAAGATTCAACACAAAAAGGAAACACACCGCATATAGGTTTATCTTGTACTTTTAATGCTTCAGTGTTTAAAATGAAATACCAGGTAGTGTCAGTGCGATGTACAACAACCATTAAGGCCTTACAGCGCCGGAAATAAATTGTAGATTCGACTGCACTATCAAGATAGGTCAGCTAATTGAAAGGACTATCTCAAAAGAAGGATGTGACTTTGCCTTAAGTCAAAATCAAATCTTCATTATACTCGCCGTATTACGCCGAAGCGTGTAACGAGTGGCGGGGCCCATCTCCGCGGCTTAGCGCCTGGGCAACACAGCTCCGAAGAAACGTCGCAACGGTGGCGAGTCGTTGGCGACACTGCGACGATTTGACCGGCCCGGGTATCGAAGCCCAGACCTCCCGCACCGATAGCGTGCGCTTAGCAACTGAGCTAACGGCCGGTGTGACTTTGCCTTTATTGACAAAATTGCTATCGCATCGTCACAAACCTATAAATAAAAAATTTCAATTATTGATAGGGCTTTTTTAGTTTTTAAGCATAGCTAAAAGCGGTTGAACAGTATGTCATTTTCGCGAAGAATAGTTGCCTCAACACTGATTTGCAAAAATTGGTATGCCTACGACTTAAAAGTAAGCATAACCGATGGCACAAACTTTTGGACGGGTTAGACTGAGAAGTTCTCTTCTTCCCTAACACCGTTACGGTGTGGTCATTGTGCTTTTTACCGGACCTAGTATTTTTAACAAAGATTGAATTTTGTTTATCATGCTGTTTATTTTTCTCTCTGCAAAGCACTTACCAAGCCATAATGGCGTTGAGTGGTGTTAAGATTAGCAGAAGTTTATTAATGCTACCAACTTTAGTAACTGTTAGTGGATGTTTTTGGTTGATTTTGTACATTTTTCTTTGCCCTTCGTCAGTAATCGTCGGAGACTTACATTTGTCAAGTTTGGCAAAAGCCTTAGAACATCCTTACCCAGAACGGAACGATTTTGTTCAGTATCACACTCTGAATGATCTGCCGACGATATACGCCATTACTCCAACTTATGCAAGACCAACGCAAAAAGCTGATTTAACGAGATTATCTCAGACACTAATGCAAGTGCCTAACTTTCATTGGATTGTTGTGGAAGACTCCAGCTATAAAACACCATTGGTGACCAATCTTTTGAAAATTTCCAAGATGAAATACAGTCATCTGAACAAAGCAACTGACCCCGGTCATAAATTTGACATAAATCACCCAATTTATAGTATCAAAAGAGGAGTGGATCAAAGAAACTGCGGGTTACAATGGATACGCGACAATCTGAGTAGAAACAATTCGGGTGTCGTGTATTTTATGGATGATGACAACACATATTCCCTTCAACTGTTTGAAGAAATGCGATTTACAAAGAAAGTATCAGTATGGCCAGTGGGACTTGCAGGTAAGATCAAGTTTGAAGGACCAAATTGCGAAAATGATAAAGTTGTGTCATGGCACACCATGCGTGACCCACCGCAACGAAAGTTTCCCATTGATATGGCTGCGTTTGCAGTAAGTGTAAAAATGGTTTTAGAACATCCAAATGCAGGCTTTACTTACAGAACAGCTATAGAGGATAAATTCTTGAAGAGTTTGGGATTATCACAAGATGATTTCGAAGCTAAAGCAAATAATTGTACAGAAGTTTTGGTGTGGCATACTAGAACCGAAAACCCCAATTTGACACAAGAAGAAAAATGGATCAAAGAGGGAAAACCATCAAATCCACTCATTGAAGTTTAGCAACGGTTCGAACGCAAGACAAAATTTTTGATGTGTTTCTATGGACATTTATATATATTGAAAATTGCCCAACTGGAACTTGTCAACTTTTCTTGCAAAAAGTGCTCAATGACTACAAAAGCCAGAGCTTTTACTTAATTTAATTAACTTCAAACTCACAGCAAGCACTAGCAACTTCATTTTGTTTCACGCAAAAAAAGAACGATCAACAGCAGGCTTTGATGATCGTTTTTTTGCGTGAAACACAGTGTAGTGCAGGGGTGGGCAAGCTTTTCACACGAAGGGCCTGATTTGGAAAAACTGTTGAAGCCGCGGGCCGCACGCTGATTGGAAAACAAGGTGAAGACCTGTTTTTTTTGGAGATCACGGTCCACGTACGAATGTGATCTCCAAAGTAAGAGGTTTTCACCTCGTTTTTTATTCCAATTTTGCACCGTTGAGGCTTGTTTTTTGAAAATCACTGCTATCAATGATCTCTAAAGGAAAAAAAGGTCTTCTGCTAAATTCACGGTGAGAATTGAAGTTCGAGTAAATGCCGGCGGGCCAGAATAAATGGCCCGCGGGCCGTAGTTTGCCCATGTCTGGTGTAGTGGCTAGTGTATGCTGTGAGTTTGAAGTTAATTAGATTACACGTAAGTATGTTGAAAATTGTATATTTTTTTTAAGGATTCTGAAGTCAAAAGTCAGCTATTTTCCTGTCCACATGTCCAATTTAAATGGACCAAAAGCTCCGGGATTTCCGCATCCTAACAAATTTTTTTGAGACCATGATTGAAAAAATTGATTACGATTATTGTTTTTTTCTAAGGTTTGGCTGGAGAAACCATTAAGCAATTGTTATAAACCGCCAATCTTTAAATTTCTTAATAATACTGCAGTTAACTAACTCCTTCACCAAAATTTGCTTATTTTGAGAGACCGCTGGACAATTTTTGAGAGACCTTTTCGGTTCCTCAAAACTCTTAAAAATCTGATTATTATGACATCAAAAATTTGATGGCGCTGCAGAAAGCTCATGGGGTTTTTGGTCCAGTTAAACCGGACAGGTTCACATTTCCCCGACGTCTAGAGCCTAGATAATAAAACTGGCGTACCAATATAGTTTTGTACCGCAAAGTCAAAATGCGTGGAAGTCAAAATTGATAAAACGTCGCGATATTACAACTTTTATCAAGCGCATAATACTGTGTCAATTTTAGAATTGTTGTTCATTACTGCGTACGTTCAGCCAAAAAACGGGCCATGTTGCGTTCATGATGAATAAAACCGTTTCATACAAAGTAAACATATTGTTCATTTTTTGCGAAATTGTACACAACTTTTAACTTGTAAGGTTGCTCAACTGCTTGTTTATTTATTCCAGAAGAAAATAACAGATTTTTTGTTTGTATTTATCAACATTAGTGCTCTTAATGTTTATATTTTCTAATTCGTATTTTATAGCCGTTTATGTCTTCCAAGATTTAATGAAGATGTTTGTAGAAAAAACAACGAAAACACAAATTGGAACAACAAAACACACTAATCATGGTAAAAAAACGCAAAATTGCTAAAAATACAATTTTGACAGCACATTTAGCCAAGTGGTAAGAGCGTCCGCCTCGGGAGCTGTAGACTTGGGTTTGATTCCGAGTCGAGACAAACCAGTGACTATAAAATTGGTATTCACAACTTCCCTGCTTGACGCTCAGCATTAAAGGGACAGTGTGAAGAACAAGCCGGCAAACTTGTTGTACCGTTGGGAAAGGTGCTTAGCGGGATTCCCCCATCTTGTTTCTTGGTGTGGTTGACAGATGGCCAACAACTCCAAAGCGAATTTGTATAGCGCATTGATCGCTTTTTCGTGATAGGAGGATAAATATGCAACTAAATACAAAAATACAAATCTTTAAAGTCTTGAATATAACCTGCTGGTAAATGAACCAAAATTCAAGCACACTGCAATACTTCAGCATTAATGCAATGCTAGTTCTTCGCTATTTGCAAGGTCGTTCAGTTTGTAACATTGTGGTTTACAGAGTGATCGTATCTAGCTGTTTGGCGCCTCATCGTGACTAACAACAGTTACCTTTATTCGTATTTTTATTATTATTGTTCAGTTGAATTTGTTCCTCGGACATTCAAACAACAGGTATATATCGCCAATACATTGCATGTTATCCGTGATTATGAACGTTGTGTTTTATTTTTAAATCTTATTATCGCTCAAGAAACCAGAGTATTGGTGTGGGAGATCTGGGGTTCG
Organism: Trididemnum miniatum; assembly: GCA_964006365.1. Lineage (NCBI taxonomy): Eukaryota > Metazoa > Chordata > Ascidiacea > Aplousobranchia > Didemnidae > Trididemnum > Trididemnum miniatum. The sequence continues at coordinate 20,751,303 of OZ023249.1, read as the reverse complement.
ATTTCCGGGCCGGTGAAATCGGGCACAATGTCGCCAATGGCGAGCCCCTGCTGCGATATTTTTTCGTCGTGTTGCCAGGGTGCAAAGCTGCAAAGATGGACCCCGCCACTCGTTACACGCTTTGGCGCAATATCGCGAGAATAAATTTTTCCAGCAAAAGTTGCTGAGAGTTTGGTCATATGATCATATCACTTCATTTCAACTATTTTTCTGTATGCTGTTACAATCTAGACGGCTCCAGTTTGAGTATCAAAGTGGTAAGTTTTCACAAAATATCAAGCGGTTTTCGCAAGTAAGGTGACGTCAGTGCGAAACACCAGTGGGGTTTATGACGTAGGTTTACGTTACATTTCGGGGTGTTTCAGGTCTACTTTACGCAAGTGTTTATATAATGGATGACCAAGCAAAAATGACGTTTCGATATGCCTATAAATCGGTTTCATGTTCGGCTGCATACGAACACGATATACAGCGCCTGCACGCTATAAACAAACCTGTATGACTTCATACTCCCAGAAAATAAGCCTTGTTAGCTCATCATGCATCGTGCTAGCACGCAATTGAGCCAACCATTGCTTTGCATACAGGAACTTGAATTTTAAGTAGTTCTACTTGATTCAACGTAATGCACGTATAGCTGATCACAATTACATATCCCATATTAAATCTATCAAGACGAAATATAAATTGATTTTGTTAAATTGTTGACAAAATCAATCACAGCCTTCTTATACACGTAGGCAATTCTTGCCTAGTGGGCGAGTTAAGGTCTTGATGGCACGTAACAGAGCCAAGAAGGGTAGAAGTAACAAAACCTATCCGGACATTTTCTGTCAAAACGTATTCCTGTTAACCATATCTACCGCTCCACAAGCCCAGTATGAGTGGCTTCAAAGGTCTACGAGCTTTCTGCATCACAAATTTTTGATGTCATAATCACTTTTTCATTTTGTAATTATGTCATCAAAAATTGATTATGATACAGAAAACCCATAGGCCTTTGGAACCAATTAAACTGGACATGTCGTCAGTGTAACTATGAACCTATGTTTAGCCAACTGCATTCTTGTCCCTGCTCTGTTTCCTTTGCGCTCCCCTGTGTTTGATGTGATTGAATCAGGTGTCACAGGCTCCAATGCACCTAGTCAATCGCTGGTTATTTAAGACTCATCCGCGGTCAGTGTCAGACACTCGGTACTTTAAAAGTACCGTCGGTACCGGTACTTGCATAAAAAGTACCGTCGGTACCGGTACCTTTTAGAAAAAGTACCGCGGCACTTGGTACGGTACTATTGCCAGTTGCACCATTGGACCGGTTGGACTTAGGATAACACAATAAAGTATTCACATATCAGCAGCGACAACGTATAGCACCAAAATATTCTGGATCTTCGATTACTAACCAGTCACTACTCACAACGCATTTGTCAAGAAGAACGAACCACGCCACGCAGAGGCTCACCATCAGCTCACACTAGGCACATGACTCAGAGATCCATGAATTCAGCGTATTAGATACGGAGTTTAGTATTATCGTCTCCATTCCATAAACATTTAAACAATGAAAGTACCGAGCAAACTACCGTTTTAAACTAAAAAAAGGACCGCGTTAGCGGTACTTCGGTACAATTTTTAAAAAGCAACAATGTTATCGGTGCTGAAAAAGTACCGCGGTACAATAGTACCCGGTACTGCCCATATCTGACCGCGGCCAGCTAACTTCTTAGCTATTGACTAAAGTGAACCAGTTTTGCACCAACTATACCACTACGTCGTGGTTTGCTAATCAAATTTTTGCTCAGTCACAGCAGGTTAAGACTTTTTTTGGATTTCGCATCGGTAAATTTTTAAAGCTAATCTAATTTGCCAAAAACATCTTGTTCAGGAGCGGCGAAACGATATTTTACCAGAGGAATGTGGGAGGGACGGCATCAAAAGCGGATCCAGGAATTTTTGAAATATTGTTTTTCGCGGCAGCAGCTGCAGCAGCAGCAGGAGTAAGGGATGGTAAGGGCTGTCCTCTTGTGGAAGGATCTATGGAGATTCTCTCCTTCTCAAAAATTGAAAAGCAGAATGCTTAGCATGCCGAAGTTATTGATTGTTTCACACTACTTCTTATTAAAACGACCTATTTTTGACCTCTCATCGGCAGAAGCGGACTCAGATTATTTTGGTGGGGGGATGCGGTTTTAAATTAGGATGAATGTTAACTAAATGCAAAGACGTTAGACGTTTAAACCCGGAAAAGAGCGTATATAAACAGTTTGAAAATGCTTTATGTGAAGGGCGTATTCAGAGTTTTTTAAAAGCTGGAAAAGAATCGCAATTTGACATTTTTTTCGGCAGAATTACCTTCAAGCAAATTGAGAAACAAAAACGGCTCTAGGGGGTACTGGGGTATGCTCCCCCGGAAATTTTTTGAAAATTTACATGCAGTAATGGTCATTTTTGTGTTTTTTGAACAATCCTAAAGCAAATTTAGTTTAAAGTTTTTGCACCTAACTCTGAGTTCTTTACTAAACATGATGCAGATTGATCACAAACTTCTCGTTAATGACATAAGAATTAAGTTCGAAACTAAAGAAAAGTTTTATTCATCAAAAATATTGTTGAAAATGGCTGGTGAAGAAGGAGGGGTGTATCTCCCATTGCTCTTCTGGATTCGCCCCTGACTTTTTTTTATATCCAGCGCGGGTTTTACCGGTCAACGTTAGTTAATGCAAAATCAATTCAAGTGCTACTTACATAGCGGTTAAGTTAACCGTGGGATAATTAGCGTTGGTGCATTCGCTCAGTCCAAATAACGTATACGTAAGTGCACCGTGTTTCCATAGGGGTTGTGACTTGTTATAGTGGTGTGCACCGGCGCTTGGTGTATCGTTTAAGATCGTCCGCTTGGTAGCTTCTGAGACTGGGGTTTTATTCCCGGTCGGGTCATACTAAAGACTTTAAAAGTAGTATTCGCAGCTCTTCGCCAGGCGCTCGGCAAAACCGGAAGTGCGAAGAGTTAAGTGCATGCGGTCAGTCATTCATGATTGATATTTGTAATGGGCCGCCAATTGAGAATGGCCTACACAATGTGCGCCTTGCACCCGCTGTCCTGTACCTTTACCTTATAGTGGTGTACTAATCGGTAAGCACAGTAGTAGATTCATTTATTTCATTGCATTGATACAGTATTTAAACAAATATAGTAAATAAAAACAAGAGCAAAATATAGTTCAACAACGAAACATAACACCATATAGAAAAAGAAAAAAAAAAAAAATTTTTTTTCAGAATGGTTGCATAGAAAATTTCCACTTAATGCTCTCGAGCGATCTGATTGGCTAGAGCAATTGCGAGGAGAATGATAGGGCTAGACCGAGATGAGTTTAAGTACAAAAATTGTACATGGTAGTGGCAACAGCAACGTGGTGAAGTGGATAGTCTGCGGGACTGCTACTTGCAGAGTCTGGGCTCGATGCTCCTGTACGTTTTTATTTCATACTCAACGAACTTGATTTCTCACGTGTAATTTGGGATTTCGTAGAGTGGTTGTAATTAATAGCATAAAGAAGAAATATTCTGTATAACCATTCCGAAGTACAGTATGCAGTTCATTGTTGATTACTCGCGATACTGCACTAGCCAATTACATCGGCGGAGAGCGATGTGGATATTTTCTGAGCAACCATTCCGAAATATGCAACCGATAATGTTAATTATTGTGACGTGTTTAGTAACGGTTTAATTTGTGATAGGCTATTTAGTTGAGTTTGTTTTGATTTTAACATAGGAGGATTCAACAAAATCTTACCCTCTTTTTCTGCTCTGGCTCTTGTGGCCTTGACACTATAACAAAAGCAATAAAATGTTTTTATGCCGCTGCGCTGAACTATCACGATAATCTCTCAGTTAGACGCATCAATCCCGGCACGTTATCAGACGAGGCTTGAGCCAAAAGTCTTTTTGGAATTTGATATTTTGATAAACAATAAGTGTTTACACGCCTTCGAAAACCATTTTTTGGCAATGAACTCGTTAGACAAAAACTAACTATTTCGAACGGATTAGATAATAAGAAACGAAAAGTAGGCAATAGTGTTGACTTGAGATCAATATTCCATAAAAGTCGTCACGTATACTTTGGTGTATGCTTCCTGGTCAGCAAACAGGGGAGGGAAAGCGGTGTCGCACTTTTAAAAAATATACCCCATTGTATTTTAAGAGCGTGTATCTTTACCAAAAAATTTTAAATCATGATAGTATCGTCCTATCAATATATAGTTTTTATCCACCAAATCATGTTATCTGGTTGATAGGACTGCCTTGGAGGGCTTCCTTAATTTGGGGCCACCACCTTTTAATGGGCTTTAAAATGATAAAGTAAATATTTTTGTGAGGTAGTTGGCATAGTCAAAAAATGCTCAATGCACCTTCCTTACAGGTCCAGAGCAAATTAATAAATACTATTAAATAAAACTTTATTTACCTGCATTACAGCTACATCACAAATTTAAGAAGCCGTACAATCTGTTTCGCACGATTGTGGTCTACAGTGGTTTTTATTCTCTCTAACGCACGACACAGCCTGGCGGGTTATTTTGCCGTATTTTTTGCCTTTGTTAACTATTGTGAAGTAATGTATGTTGAAATTGTGAGAGAAAGTTAAGGCCTTGTGAGATGGCCCAAGCTGTTCAGGTTGCGTCTCTTCAAAGGGCTCTTTAACAGTTATTACAAAATAATTCACTTTAACGGCCATAAATTTGACTTTGTCGAACGAATGGAGCTCTTTTATGCAAAATTGAGCACAATTTTCCAGTTGTTATTTATCAAATTAAAGCTTTTCACAAAATAGCGTTTTCATTGTAGTTTTATTTCTCAAAATCTTATGATTTACGATCTGATAATTAATACAAGCTATTTTTTACAGATAAAAGCTGCAGTTCATTAGTCTTTTATAGCAATTTTAGAAAAAAAAAAGATTTTGTCTACGTAATTAATTGGCATTGTGACGCAATATGTCATAAATAACGTCGTAAGAAATAATTTTGTGAACTTCAAGCTTTACGCTATGTAACGTCGCACATTCTGGGTGTGCGCGCACCGCAGTAAAACAGAGCAAAAAAATCTTGATTTTTTCCAAATTTTTAGTCACTACAGCAGCTATTATTACGCCATACACATAATTCTATTTTTGACTATTGGCTATTAAGTGCATAATCCTATGACGTCATAAATCATCCCGACTACTAAAATAGAATATTAAAGGGCGAATAAAACAGGAAACAATTAAATTCTAGCACTTGAGAGGCATTTCGGAAAATGGGAAAATAGTTTTTCGTTGTTTACAAATAAATATTAAATCTACTGTAAAATGAGTAAACTAGGAACCAGAGTAAATCTAAAAAAGATTACACTGCCCAATACTATTTTGTTTGTGTTCATTACTACCAAGTTTTCACTGACGAACTGTGGAACGGCATTACCAAAAAATTTAATTTATAGAAGACAATTCACACATACTCTGGAAATTTGTGCTAGTGATTTTGAAGTTAAATGTCAGGGCTTTTGTTTCGCACGCCATATATTTGATAAGTCATGACTTAAATTTACAATCAAAAGCTTGAAAGCCCGAAAAACTGCTGTTTTGTTTAGTATTTAATCACAGGCCTCTCGGCCCTAGAAAAATTCCAGTTTCCCAGGTGAGTGGGGGCTAAATTTTTTGATTGCATATTATCGCATTATGAAGTATTAGTTTACTGAGAATTCAATTTTGTATTTTTATAACTATAGGAAGTACCCGTAGTCAGGAGCAGGAAAATGGTTGAGGATTATAATTGCTTTGAAGCAAATAAATCTGGTTCGAATTCTAAATTCGTCAAAACCTGTACCTTGTTGTAACGAACTCTCTAGTACATGCTCTGACCCGGTTTAAATCCCAAAACATAAGCCCAAACCCAAGCTTGATCTAAAAGCTTAAACTGGCTTGAAAATTTTGGCCTAAAGCACTTAAAAATTCAAAGATTCTTGTTTTTTTTACATACAAAATATAAAACAAATTTGCAAGGCAAGAAGGTAAATATAAGCATATCCAAAGATAGGTTCGCGTCAAAACAGCTGAACTTGACGCTGAAAAAAAGTAGTCATTTATCTGCAATCTTCAAACCGGGTACGAAATAAGCCCAAATTTTTTTGCAAACTTAGGCCCAAACTCGAGCCGACAAACCTAGCCCAACTTATCGCACAACTTTGCGATGTAGGAACTCTAAATTGAGGTTATATAACATAATGACGACACTCATCTATATTTGAATTATTAGTTTTTTGACATTGCAGAAATTGTTTCCATCCTGTTTTTCCCAGAATATATCGAGGAAAGCAATTTTAGAGGCTTTTGACTAAACAAATCATGGTTATTTCTTTTTTGACACTTTGCTCTCGTTTTAAGTTCCGTTATTTATGACGTAAAATCACCTCGAGATTTCGACTTATGGCCAATAACTTTGATAAATTAATAACATTAATATCCGTATACTATTAAGTGCCAACTGGTAAGTTTGAATATGACGTTTAAATATGACGTGAGCAATGGTCGTTAAATTATTGCAGCAGTCATTGTATTATATTTGAAATTTTTTATTTAATTTATCACTTCATACAAAATTTCTGAAATAAATAAATTGATGCTGAAAACAGCTTAAGTATGATTGCGAAAACAGCTCAACAGACCAAAGGCAGCCAATCTCAGCCTGTGCCAATTCACCGCTTTAACAAGTGCATTACTATCGCGCAAGATGTGTGAAGTAAAAAGACGGTATTCCACTCAATTTTTTGATACAATCTAGCAAAGAATTGATGCAAAAGACGCATGAAAACAAAGTTATGGAAGGCAGCAGGCGGAAGTGCTTTATGGATTTTTGGAAAAGTATCGATCGTTTCGATTTCGTTTGAAATTCTACTTCGTTAGCATCAAATGTGCAATTGCATATACAGTACTGTGCAACATTGCCATGTAAGCCAAATATTTATCGCTAAATCCAACTCATTATCATGAAAGCAAACACGAAATGCAAAACAGGGAATTACATACAGATGCAGAAGGGTGAAAAACGCAAGAGCTATTTCGGAATGAAGAGAATTTCAAGATAAATGAACGAAAGTGCATAAAGTGCTTGAAGTATCCAATTTTTGGTCGCTCTGCGTTTTGTTGTAAGTGCAAAAATTGAGTACTTTTATAGGTTGCATTTACTCAAATTGTATTTCGTGACAAATTTTAAAATAACACTTGCAACTCGTGGGTGGATGAGTTGATGTGTAACATGCATTCTGTATTGCTTGTACACGTTATTTTTGCGCGAATCCATTTCCCATAACCGATTTTGACACTCGTTTATGAAATGAAGCGACATTAGCCACACCTCAGGGGTAACCATTACCTGGTGGTAATAGGCTACTCACTTGTCGGTGAGATGTCCTCACCGACAAGGGTGTAATCAGGAAAAATTTAGGGAGAGTGGGCAAATTACTACTGGATCAAGATTACAAAAGACTGGGGTGTTTTATAAAGATGTTTAAGCCTAATTCAAATTGAGCTTTGATAAAAAAAGGGGAGAAATTAAGTGCTCCTCTGGCTCGCAAACGCTTACTAATTTTGAGTCCCTCTAGCGCTCTACAGCGATTTAATTGGCTTTGATTCAATTTTTGGTTTTCTCCTCAGTAAGCTCACTCTCTCAGTCAGTAGTCAGTCAGTAGCAATTTATTTAGTTGATGTCTTAATAGAAAACAAACACAAGTTAGGCCAACACAAGGGACAAGTAAAAAAGTTCAATATTGACGAAAAAAAAAAATTTTTTTATTGAACCGTCTACACCAGGGATGGACAAACTTTTCATACGAAGAATTACATTTGAAAAATTTTTAAAGCCGAGGGCCGCACTGATTAGAAGAGCAAAGAAAAGGTCTACACATCCTCCAATGTCCCGTTTTCTGAAAATCAGTGAATAGCCAAAAAAGGTCTTGATTCACGGTAGGAGTTTGTATTATTGTAAGTGCCCGCGGGCCGTAGTTTTCCTAGCCCTGGTCTACACTAGCGATTCTCAAGCTTTAATGGTTTGTGGTCCCTTCTAGAGACTTTCAACGACAGTGGCTCCCTGCTCAGCGATAAAATTTTCCGGCAGTACTTGATTGGTTGTGACTACAGCCGTCTGCTGGTTTTAAGTGATTAGTTTCCATTAATAAATATTGCGCCTGTGGTCGCTAAGGGGTCAATGGCCCCTGGCGGAAAACTCTGCTCTGAACTGTCCACTCAATGTTAAAAGTCGCGATATGATTTTGAAAGTTTATTTTTTGTATGTATAAAGTCGAAAGTCAAAGAAGGAAAAGCAAAACAGTGCAAAATAAGTGTAACAAAAATAACATAAATATCTTTATAGGGATATAATCAATCCCTGTCTCTGTACAGGTAAATTACACTAAAAATAAATAGTTCTGACAAGAAGCATAAAAATAGCATAACAAGATAAACACCACCGCTGTCACTTATCGAAAACATTGCGCACAGCCTTGTGTTGGTTTGTTTTCATGCTTTGCTGCCAAAAACATAACGCAAGGTCGAAAATCGATGAAATTAAAGAAGTTTTCATGTAATATTGAAGTGTTCATCTAATATTTAAGTTTCCAAATTCTGCCTCGTGAAATAATTCCATAATTCTTATTTTAACTTCGGAAGCAGTGCGTCTTGGTAAACTGCTTAGTCTTGATGCAAGAGAAAGTAAAAAGAGAGAATTTTCATCGTTACCTGTAAAAACATCCCATTTTTAAACAACAATCCAATACATTGCACAATAGGGCAAGTTTTTGCAACTTATGCAACTTTTTTTACAGCTTTCGACAGCTTCCAAAACACTCAGACTCTACGCAGTTTATTGTTTTAAGCTGTTTCCATAATTTTTATTTTTGCAACTTTTTTCGATTTTACGTGCAACTTTTTATTGCAACTTTATTAAATTTTTTTGCTCAAAATGTGAAAGTGAAAATGTGATTTGAAAATCATGCTTTGAAACTAGTACAGAATAATAGTTTAATTGTAATATTTTCTTTGAACTGTATAACAACGAGCTTTGGGACGAATGGGCTATGTCTCAATGTAATCTATGATGCAACAATTGGTTTGTATTAATTAAGTTCAGCTACAATTCTAGAAGTTCTAGTGCCCATGTGTCAGAACCAGGGTTGTTCGTTAAGCATAATCTCGTTGTGCATAGTCTTAAATCCAACTTTTTACAATAACTTTCTTTAAAAACAAATGCAACTTTTTAGTGCAACTTTTCTTGAAAATAAATGCAACTTTTTCAAAATTTTGGTGCTACAAAAACTTGCCCTCGTAATCAGTAAAAATTAGACACCCAGCGAAATTGAATGATGATAAAATAAAATCTACAGCAAAAATATGACAAAAATTGATACAGCGCAGGTGTTGATCAATTACGTTGTTCGTAGCTTTACGATACACAAATTTGAACTTTTTTGAAAATCTGTCAATTGATAACAGTTTTCACCACAAAAATTGATGTGAGAAATGGGTAGATAAAACCTTGATGAGCATGATTGGCAAAAACTATTATTATTGCGAAACAATAGCAATTCATACTTACATTCGCCATTGGCATGGTAAGCCGGGCAGTTTACAAAAGAGGACCCAGGGTCAGCTTTGCCGTCTTGATCCACTGTAAAAATCAAAATATAACTGAAAATGACAAAGTAATAAAGACAAAATGCGGCAGGCGGCACTGCGGCAGAATTTAACTACCGGCACAAGGCAGGCGGCAGCGCACCAACTTTATTCGACTTTGTTTTATTGTACTGTTTACCATTTACGCGAAACCATGCAGCGTGTTACTGCACTGTGGTCGCTGTTGCGTTGCCGCGCATAGATGACCATTGAACGCACATAGTACAGTATGAAAGTTTTTAGTTAGTTAGTGTCTTTTATTTCCGTACCGTCAACACAAGAATAATATGCATAAATAACATACAGTATAATTGGACAGCACGAGAAAAGGGAAGAAGCAACAAAACGATAAACGATGTAACATGCGAGGGAAGAATAGAAGATCAAGAAAAGTAACATGAGAAGCATGGTTGCAGCACCCGAAAAGTTTAACGGATTGTAATAAAAATACCGATCTAGGTGGCGTTTCGCATATTAATGTACAAATTTTTTGATACTTTCGGACTCAGATACTTTCGGACTTAGGACAAGTTTTTTTATCATTTCCCTCCCCAAAAATGGCTGGTTTGCCATATGATGTGCTTTTCAGGGGTGGATCAAATGGGAGGTAAAAATTAATATAGTTTTAAACCTTCTTGTAACAATTTGAATTGGATTTTCTCAAAAAGTCCGAGTAAGATACAAGTGTTAACATATTTAACTTTTTACCTTCTTCGGGCTGTGGTAGAAGTGCTGCTAGTTCCGCAATGGAGTTATTATTGCAACCGGATTCGTGATTGCAGCAAAGCGATCGACATCGACTGAAAAAACAAGAACAAATACAGAAAAACAACGCAAAATAATTTGTTTAAAAATATGCACTGTATTTCACTGCCTGTTTTTACTGCGGCCTAGAAATTGTATCATTAAAACTCTTCTTAGAGCCTTAAAATAACTTGGATTAACCGGTTGTGGTAGTGATCAAAAGCATTGATAACGGTGTGGAAGGCTGAGTTCGATTCCCGGGCCGATCAAATTGCACACAGCGTCGCCAACGGCTCATCACCGCTGCCAAGTTTCTTTGGAGCTAAGTTGCTCAGGCGCTAAGGCGGGAAGATGGGCCCTGCCACTGGGTTTGACGTAATATCGCGAGTGTAATGATTTGACTTTTTATTGACCGCTAAAGTGCTTACTTGACAATGAAGTCATTCTGGGTAGAGCCCAGTCCTTCAAAGGGAGAAGATGAACCAGATAAAAGATAAGAAGCAAGATCATTACAAACTGCGTTGTCACATTCCGCTGCATCAGCACAAAATCCGACTACCACATCCACTAAACACAAATTAAAATTTCATGGTAATTTTTTAAGGTATCTTGGTAGACTTTACAGAATTCTAAAAGAACACTGTAAATGTCAATTCAACGAGTAGTATTATGACTTGACGACACACCGAAGGCTTTGTTATCACCTCATTATCCAACTTTCCACCACTCGGCCATTGATTCACTATAGCTTAATTTGACATTGTAACAATGCGTTTATGGGGCGAAACCAATTAATGAAAAAAAGCTGTTGCTAGCATTTTCTTTCGTAACAAAACAATTGGTAAGGTTAGTTTATATGCTGACAATTACATACACGAATAAACGTTGAAAGCGCAAAGACTTGATTTTTATGTATGTTTTTACGGATGTTTGTAAGTACATCTAATTAAGACAGAGTAGTTGCCAGTAAAAAATCATGGAGGTTACCTTCCAAAATTTCGTAGATCGTCACTTGAGCTTCTGCGCGGATGCATCTTTGATTTGCAGCGGAAGAACATTGGGCAAGTCGCCAATAATTGTGGCTCAAAACGCTTGAGTCAGCCTGATAGCCGCTATAGCATTCAATAGCAGGTGCTTCTGCAATAAGTTATTTCAGTTTAAATTACTGTTAGCATTTTCAAAGCAAGAAACAGGCAAGAACCATTACAACACAGCTAAAAAGCAACTAAACATGCTTGGGCAGACATTTTAGTTCACTTAACATGCTATTGTCAACGCCATAAACCTACGCTGAGCACTGAGCAGGGTCTTTCTCCATTAGAGCTTCGTTTTACCAATAACGCAAAAATATCTCTATTCATACGAGTTAGGTGCCGGCCCATAGAGTATCAAAGCGAGATCACAGAACCCCCGTTTGGGTGACCAAAATTATTTTTACCTGTAGCTTGTGGCAATGGATTTACTGGGGGAAGAGCCGGGTTAATGGTTTTCGCTCCATTTTCTTCGGCAAGTTGAATTACAGATTTATTATTGCAGTTGTTGTATTCGCAACACGAAAATCGGCAAGATCTGGAAAAAAAAATTTTGAGCTTAAACCACCAAGATGCTTAGAGCTAAAACACCGCTATTACCAAATTTTGATCGTATCACAATTCTATATCCCTTATTCACCGCTTTCAAGGTGCTATTTTCTGAAGCAAATGCTGTGAAATCGTCAAACACAGGTGTTGCAAATGCAAAATTTGCTCAATTAAACCTTATTCTTTTCTGACAAAAGTGTAAAAATTGCTTTAAAAACGAAATTTCGGGGCTTTTAGAAGCCGCAAAAATCTTCTTCGCCTTTTTATCACATTGGCTATTTTTATTTCAACAATTTTCAAGGCTTTAATTTCGCTGATGCCCAAAAGAATTCTTTTATCTTTTAACGAAACAATGACTTTTATCATATCTTTTGGTCTACCAATTGTTTTATCACAATGCTAGTTACAACTTCACAGCTCTGGGTCTACTGCAGAGCAGACTGATGCATTTTTTTCTAACTTACGTTAAATTAAAGTCGTTGGTACCAATGTCCAGATTTTCAATGTTTGAAGAAGACGATTGATTGGACAAAAAGAGGGTTCTAGACAACTCCTCGCAAGAGAGTTCACACACAGATGCGTCCACGCAACTTACGGTAATAAGAGATACTGAAAGTGTAAAAAAAGTTTGAATAAGATCAGCGCAAAATATCATAAAGCAGTAATAACGATGGGCGTATGAGCACAAATTAATTTTAAGCATTTAGCTAGTCTGTTTTTCAAGAGCTCTTCCGATTGACTTTTCGCTGCATAATCAAATCTTCATAATTACACGAAGCGATTATGACATAAGTGACTGTGACCCAGAAACCTTACAAGCTTATAAGCAATAAGCGGAACTTAGAAGGGTTTTTGAGACAAATACAACCATGCTAAAATAATAGCTTGCCTTAAGAGATTTAGTGACGGTAAACCCTAAAGACCATGAAAGTTTGATTTGAGAATGCAGTTTCATAGTGCTGATGAGGGCGGCTGCATTGTCGAAGCGTCCAGTTTTAAAAAATGAATGTGGCTTTTTTCCTTAGAGTTGATTTTAGTATTTTTCAACTCACCTTCCACAGATTCAAATAAGTAAGCTTCGACTTCACTACGTAGGCATTTCTGATTGGCCAACGGGCATCGTGCTTCGGCCAATGATTTCTCGCTTATTAATGATGACGTCAGTTGATATCCCGATGCACAGGTCAGAGTTGATTGAGGCGGCGTAGTATCTGCAAAGTGCAAAACATATTTGAGTCAAGGAGCATTATGATGGGTTTTGGAACTCATTTTAATAAAAAAGATTATAGCCAGCATATCAGCAATCACTTTACAAACGTTTCGGTAAAACCTTATACCATCATCAGTGTAAAACTATACTAAACGATTTTTACCTATGCCTCTGTAAGTTCTACACCAATGATGGAGTAATTTTTTACCAAAACGTTTGTAAAATTATTACAAAATACTGACTATCATCTTTTTTTAATGCTTGAGCCCCTTGTGGTAATATATATCGAAAATTGCTTTTAAATCTGTAATCTCAGTTGAGGAACTAAATCTACAGGTGATTAATATTCTTTTGAATCAAAAAAATTTCAGAAATTTTTAGTGTTTTTGTCGCAATTTGCAAAAAATTTTCAAACGCCTTAGCATTTTTGCACTGTTTATATTATTACCTAGGCATAACTAATATCAGCCCAGCATTGGCTGACGAAGCGAATTTACATGAAAACTTTTACGTCATTTTATTACATACTGTAACAACCCAAACAGATTATTTTAATGACTTTTTTGACCCCAGCGATGATAACGATATAGTATACCATATTGCGGTCTATTTCTTTTGTAGTCATCAAATATCACAAGTTGCTTATAGGGTATATTAAAAACCCATCAACATTGAAAAGAACAATAAAAACAATTCACATTTTAAGCAATGCAAGACAACTGGTCAATGAAATATGGACTTACATGATGTACTTGCTAGAATATAGACTATTAACCCTGTTTTGCTCAGTTGATTTATTCCTTAAACATTATGCAAATAGCAACAGTCTACTGCATAATGATTTTACCATTGGTAATGTTGCTTTTCTGCTTCATATTAGAAAGTTGGTGTATTCATGGAAAATTCACAAGTCATGTGTAAGATCAGCAAAAAATTTAAAATTCTATGTGGATTAAACTAGGGATGTGCTTCAAGGAAAATTACTCGAACTCGCCGAGTATCTATGATGTCACGCGCGACGGGTAGTACGCTTTTGCCTTTCTGGTTTTCTTGCAATTAGCTCCTTCACAATCATTGGGTTAATCAGTAACAATGGTATTTGGTTTAGGTATACTGAGCTTACAGTCAAAAGGCAACATCTGGGCATTACAATGCAATAATGACATTGTACCTCGTAGGTATACCTTATCATGTAAAAAAGACAATAATGTTCATGAATTAACTGTCGTGTTTTATGCTGTACGGTAAATTACTACCGTAGAGTTGGTAACTAGGATTTAAGTAAAAAAAAAAAAAAACGTTAATTGGCTTACAAATTAGTGCTCGGTCGAGTATCAACTGATACTCGGCTGAGTCCGAGAAATGAAAATGCCTTAATACTCGGCCGAGTACTCGGACTTTTGTCCGTACATGCAATGATGCGCCGAGTCGAGTCCGCGTACTCGGCCGAGTATTAAGGCATTTTCATTACTCGGACTCAGCCGAGTATTAGTTGATACTCGACCAAGCACTAATTTGTAAACCAATTAACGCTTTTTTTTTACTTGAACCCAAGTTATCAACTCAACCGTAGCAATTTACCGTACAGAATAAAACACGACAGTTAATTCGTGAACATTATTGTCTTTTTTACTTGATAAGATGCCTACGGGGTACATTGTCAGTATTGTATTGTAATGTCCAGATGTTGCCGTTCGACTGTAAGCTCAGTATACCTAAACCAAATACCATTGTTACGGATTAACCCAATGATTGTGAAGGAGCTAAATGCAGAAAAACCAGAAAGGCAAAAGCGTACTTCCCATCGTGCGTGACGTCATAGATACTCGGACTCGCCGAGCAATGTCGTAAATATTCGTTACTCGGCGAATCCGAGTAATTTTCCTTGAGGCACATCCTTAGATTAAACCACGTGAAAATTTATAATGAACTTATAAGCTAATGCAAGGCCTAACCAGTTCATTTTGTTAAGAGCCATTTCACACCTACGTCTGGTGCTCTATTGCTAGACACCCTGAGGCCAGTATTAAAATATTTCATAGCTATATATTTTTCCAATTTTTTGACGTCATTTTTATGGTGTGTTATCATCGGAAAACTAATAGTATTGCAACCTTTTCCACGAATTAATTTTGTTCGTACATGCAATGAACATTGCTTAATTCATTGCGTGAAGATAATTTGATTAAAAAAAAAAAATTTAGAGTCAAAATTTGTAAATACTGTAGAAATCATTTGCTCTATCTAAATTATCATCTTTGTGTTTCAAGAAGTTTTATTTAACATACAGCTTGCAGTAACTACCGAGCACGCCGGTGAAAATTTTATCAACATCTAATTCGAAGCATTGGGAGAATCTTTTGCGCTTGCGCCGAGAGTCATAGTCATCACTACTTTTTAACACAACTTACTTAATGTCGTGGTAGTTGGAGCTTCAGCAGTTGTGGTAGTTGTTGTGGCTGGTGTAGTTAAAGCAGTAGTTTCTGATGTTGTTGGGTCTTCTTCTGGCCAAGTAGCGATTGGATTTTCATTGCATGAATCTTCATCACAGCAAGCAGAAACACAAGATCTAAAATTAGAAGTTCTTCAATTACTCATCGGCCAATATGTTTGATCCTTTACAGCACTACATATAGGTTTATACCAAGTTGAACCTTAAATCCACTTTGTTATGGTAATTTTTGAGTTAATGCGTGTCCATTTCTAGAAGGACTACAAATGCAGTGGAACAGCCAGTCAAGTGACTTCCGTTGTCGTGCGATTTCTTCTCCATGTAGACTCAAAACAACTTTACAGTACAGCTACTGGCTTGGCTTAACGAAGCAAACTCTTGCTTAATTTATAAGCTTTAATTAACCCTACAATGCAGTCAATTAACCCTACGCTGCTTTTAACCGTGAACGCGTGAGACATAATTATCAAAGCGTGAAGCAAGCAAACCAAATAACTAATGCACTGCAAGCAAATTGGACTAAATGACTTACTCTAAAGTAAGGTCGGGCTGATCCAGATTAACTAGAACAGATCTAAATAAACCCCTGCAAGAATCCTCACAAGCTGATCGGTTGGCACAAAATGCAGTAGTAACGTTCACTGAAACAAAACGAAAAGCATAAGAACAAACATACAAAATAACCGACAAAATTAAAGCGTTTACTAGAAAGCTCAATAATTTTTAATTGCGTTTCAATCCTTTTAGCAATATTGGGAAACAATTCCGACCTACACTCGTGTCAATACGTAAATAAACCATGGGTATTGAATAGGAAAGCAACCCAACTGTTCATTGCTCAAAAAACTACCAAGACAAATGGCCGTGCGAACGTTGAATAACACGATGATCATGTTCAACTAAATATTTTATGGCGTAAGAAGATTTGAAATTTCTGCAGGGCATCAAGCTCAAAAAGTTTAAAATATCATTTGCGCACTTCAAGCATAAACAATATTTTGAGCCAGGAATGCTTGATGTATCACCATCGAAAATTATTAAAACCTTCAGCCATGAGATGCTTCACACCATCGATAACAATCTTCCTTAGTTTGTGGTATCATTGAAGATTCCATTATTTTAATAATTTTGATTTTCAACGCATTCAACGACTCAAATCGGTTTACAAAACCAAATCAGATTGAAAATTAATCTTTGGTTGCCACAAAACATCATTTTTGACAACGTTTAAATCTGCAAATTTTCGAACTGTTTGCAAAATTGAACAAGAAATTTCAGTAGCAATTCAACTTTACGCCACTCGGTTCACTGATTTCACAGGAGCAAGCAGATTGTCAACTGCAAGCAAATGAGTATAAATCAGCACAGCAGGCAATGAAAGCACTGCGTAGTGTTTCTAGTCAAATCTCAAACAAAGTGTTTAATGACATCGTTATATGCGATGGTGGTGAGAATAATTTTTATATGACGAAAACGGAAATAGTAAATAACAATATTTACAGAAAATCAAAGCAAAAAAAATCTTAAAAAATATCTTTATAAACTTAATTTTGTCGCGTAACAAAAGTGCGTTGCTGGCAACTCAAAAGATTCTTTCTATTTTGTCGAAACTCTCGATATTTGATGCAGTTTTTCCGATTTTTTTTTACGAATTTAATTCTGATAATTGTGTTTGTTTTGGGCACAGGTTCGGGCGTTTCTATCGTGGTAGCATTATAATTTACACATAAAAGTAGGCTATTTTGGTGTAGCTTGTTTAAAAAACATTGATTTCAAGAATGTGAGTTTGTATAAGTACTACTGACGTAAGCTCTAAAGACAAATGGTTACTAACAGTAAACAAAACTTTGAATTATGTCTACCCAAAATTAGTCTAAATAAGTTATGTTTTTTTATACAGTAGTATAATACAATACTGTTGCCGTAAAGGGCAGACATCACGCATCAAGTATAACGCAAATCCAAAAGTTTTATAATCGTGCGCACCTCGTTTTAGTAACATCATCAGTACCAACATGCTGCTCGAAATATTGAAGAATTTTACTTATTCTTACAAATTTTTGACGTCATTCCTTGCGCAAAATCTATATTGACAATATTGACGCAATTTGGATCCAGCAGCGTTTACAAGAAACAAACTGCAGCAGACATTTTTCCAAAAACTGGTGCCGGCATTTATTGTAATTGCAAGAAAGATTTATTTGCAGTTGCTCACATTAGACCAACCCCTTGAATGCAATTGCAGGAAATTTTATGTTTACGCAAATCTACAAAGGTTCCTTCAGTTTTAACAAAGTGGTCAAATAATTTAAAGCTTTACATTAAAATTTGATCATTGATATTTTTCATAATTTGCTTATTTAAGCATTGTGCATTTATGGAAAGACATCATGTTTTAACGTAGTGTTCGTTTAAATTTGTCGCATTTTTTATCAAACATTTCATCTCAGTTTCATCAGAAAATTTTAAATCATCTTTTCGTGTTTAATCATATCTACTTCCGAAAACCTCAGAGCTTAGATACTGAAATGTTTGAAAAAAAAATGTGCAACGCGCAGATGCAATTCATCAGAGCTTTTGCACTTATCTAGAGCTGCTAATTGAAATAAAGTCAAACGCATCCATCTTACAATTAATCGTATTGATGGAAAAAAATATCAAAAACAAGCAAAAATATGAAACAATTTTTGCTTGAAGTTGATGGCAATTGTTTTTGATTTATGCACCACAACTCCTTTATATTCACCCTTCCGTCAAAATCAATAACGAAATGCTAGTTCGCAAAATCGATACTAGACTCCTCTAGGAAACTCATCAGCCAGATTTGACTAATTTGTGCCATTTGTGCCTTTTTTATTTTAAACCCAATTGCGAAGAAATCCGCAAAAATATCAAAAGTGCAGGCATTAACCCCAAATTCAATGTAAGTGAGTGACATAGCTCGAATAGTAACCGGTAAGTAGTATTCTTGAATGTTACGGACATACCATCAAGTAGATTAGCTATGTTCACTATTCCTTCTCCTCGAATACATTTTTGCTGCAAATCTCTTCTACAATATGAGGTATTCCAGTGTTCGGATACTAGCACAGAGGAAGAAACTTCGTAACCCTCGTGGCACTCAAAAATATTGTCTAAAATTCATAAAAGTATTGAACAAATGCAAAAAACGAAATAACTTAGTTTATGAACACACCAATACCACTACAAACTTATTTTAGCAATCTATTATGATGAAGGTCATAGACTGCAAAGTATTATTATAAGGTATGAAAGCACCATTAGTACATTGTAAAAGTGGGCGGGTCGTACATAGCTTAGTCATGGTCTGGTTCATACAGGCTACGACATAAATTATAAAATAAACAAGCAAACATAATAAAAGCACATTTAAAAACAGTTTCAAGAAATAATTGGAGTTTCTGTAAAATGTAGTCAAAATATCCAGCACCAGTTGCTAATTTGACTTCAAAAATTTTTGTACGCGACGAATTGATGATATGTGACGTGACTCGATTGACGTCCGTTTAAGATTATGTGACCTTTTATCAGTTTTATCAACAAGAAACAATTCAAGTTAATAGATAACGTCATTTTCACTGCCCTATCCAAACAAACGATAAAACAATCAAATTTCTCTTCATCTTCTTTGCAGGTCAAACCAGTCTGACTCGATTTAAACGTTGCTAAAAATCGTTTGACTGAAACTAACCCTAGTAAAAATGCTTATGAGCCAAATATTTGGACATCGACAAGCAAAACATCACAAAATTTACCCCTCAGAAGTGATTTTGCACTATCATCAACGATTCTTATTCAAATGAAGTTAATTTAGTAGCTTTCGTGTTCAAAACAATTAAGCATTTTTTCCCACTCGTACAAGTCAATATGGTATATTTTCTGCTAATTTCTATATATTAGAAAATTTCAAATTCAATTTTTAACACGTTTTTTTAAAGTCGGTTATTACATTGTGTTTTATTTAAATCCCTTTATGAATTTAACAAACTAATGAGCAGTTTTTTTCACTTACCTTCTGTGGTTGTACTAGGTGTTGGCGGAGCCGTGGTAGTTGTAGCTACAGTGCTTACTTCGGTGCTCAATAGACTGACCATTTGCTTAGCATTTTCAATGGAACGTACAGAATTTTCATTGCATAAATCATTGTCGCAACAAGTCATCCGGCATTGACTGAAATGCAAACCTATTGATCATTTTTTTGCAATTATGGAATTAATCTCAGGGTAGCGGAAGCCACAGCGACTTAAAGAATCGCCTGCGAAAAGAATTTGAATTATCTGATGCTTCGGAGCCGACTAATCTTGAGAAATAGAAAATGACAATAGATTTTTCAGTTCACAAATTTGTATTGTTTATGTGCTCTGCCAGCCGGTAAATTCACCAAAAGTAAGGGTGCTCACGGCGACCTTTGCCGCACGTTTTACGCCATATTATTACGCAACCAACAGTGGTACACATAGCTAAGTGAGCAAATTCAATTTGCATTGGAAGTAGACTAACAAAATAAAGTAAATTTCTCGCTACTTTTGTTGTTAGAAAACATAAGTTTTTATTTCAAAAAAAAAAATTACCGACCGGTACGTTGGCATCGTGGTTACACACATCGATATCGGGCAAGAGGTTATGGATTCGATTCTCGGGCCGGTAAAATCGGGCACAGTGCCGCCAACAACTTGCCACCGCTGCGACGTTTCTTCTGAGCAGTGTTGCCTCGTTGCTCAGCGACGGAGAAGGACGCGGTTTTTCGTTACGTACTTTGACATGATACCGCTAATATCATGAAGATTTGTTATTTCGGTAAAAATGCAATGACTTCATTTAAAACAAATGTGATTCTATCAACTTACTCAAGAGTGTATTTCAACACAGAGGGGTGGATGGCTGCGGCGCTAGCGAATACTGTAACCAGTGTCGAATGGGCAAGTTGCTCACATGTTTGTTCACAAGTTGTCTGATCAGCACAAGCTCCGTAAGTGATATTCACTGCAGAAAGCATAAATCCAGTTAGTGCAAAATATTTTAGACTCGTTAAGGTATAAGTAAATCACAGAGTACAACTTATCAAAAGTGTCCGATTTATTGAAAAAAATACTTTCTTTTCGAAAAGGAAATAAAATAACGGAAAAGGCGAAAGTGTTATAGAAGAAACAAAACGACTTGCATTTTGGTTTATTTTGCGTTTTTACGATCTTAATTGCGTTTTAAGACCAAGACGGTTTCGGTGTTGACCATTTGCGGTCTTCGTCTTGACCATTTAGTTTGGTCTTAAGACCGAAAGAACTAAAAAGCATCTGGTAAAAATTTAAGTGATCCTAGAAAAAGTATCCAACAGCGTGTATGTGATTGTGTTGTTCTTATTTCTTTTGATATTCTGCATATACTTTGCCCGTTTTTTTGTTGTTGTAGAAAAATAGCGATAAGTGATGAGCTGTTAACTCTCATCCCATTTTTATGGTCTTGGTCTTGGAAAAAATTGAAGGTCTTGGTCTTGACAAAGACGGTTTTGACAAATTTACAAGGTCTTGGTCTTGCAGGTGATGGTCTTAACTACATCACTGACAAAGGTACAGGTCTGTGAATGCTTTCTGCATTGTATCGAGTTCCGGTTTTCACAAAACGACTCAAAGATTGTTGAAACTTTTAACTAAGCTAAATCATGAAAACCAAATTTTCCAGAACTTGTAATCATATTCTAAGGCAATCGCAGTAATTCTGGATTTTAACATTTTCTACGCGAATTCATGACGAGTGCGAAGTCAATATTCGGTAATATCATATTCGAATACTGTTTCCGTAATTTCATATTTCGATTGATTTGAAAACGAATTTTCGCAGAATCATGACGTAGTTGCTTCGATTTATCGATTCGCCTCTTGCTGACATATAAAAACGACAATAACGTGTCATGGTGTTCGAATAACGATTAGGCCTGTTATTATTTTTGGATATAATGTAGATAGTTAAAATGTGAAATATACAGTTATTGTCATAACTGTCTTGTCACGCTGAAGGCAATGGCACGCAAGCTCTTGTATCGCCAAAACAAAATAGGCTCAATATTGATCCCTAAGTCACGTTTTCACGCAACATTGCTCGAGAAATTGCAACACGGAAAGTGCGTAACTTCGGTTACAGAGGCATACCTCCTTTTACAAAATGTAATATTATACCGCACAGGGTCCTAATTTTTATTTTTGAAATTTAGTGAACGTGGTGTTTATACAATCTTTACGTAACGATAAAAATTTTGCAGTAATATCACCAAAAATGTACGTATAACCGCAGAATATACAGGGCTATGTAAAAATCTGGATTTTGGATAAGCGATAAAAAAGTAATTTTTCAAATTACATGAAATTGAAAATTCAACAGTAATTGAGGGAGAATGCAAACTGAGATTGCGTTCTTTCGCGTCAACAGACACTTAAAATATGCCTTGAACGCAAACAGCTGTACTTGGAAATCGAACTCGTCACGAAGGATCTGTAACCATGTCGCTATGCTAAAAATAATCGTTTGATATTAAGACAGCGATTTAATGCTTCACTTTTGAAAAAAAAAAAAAACAACAATGCATCTAGCTCACCAGTGTGGGCCCCGAAGATCACAATCACTCCTTCACTCCTAATGCACGAGTGGGGGTCGTCGGTGGGGCATTCTTCATCTACCCATTCGTCCCCGGTGATGATTTGAGAAGAAACCTTATACCCCGTTCTGCAATTTAAGGCCCTGACGGTTGCCAAAAGACAGCAGAATGCAATAAAGTAAGCAAACTTACGCATTTTGTAATAAAAAGGATAAATACCAACTGAATCACCTAAAAAAAAGCTTATGCTTTGTATTGTTTTTTTTTGGATTAAGTATTTTCCATTATCAAGATAAGCCTATTGACTACTAAAATATAATTATGCATATATTGACTAATTTCATTACAATCTTTTCTAAGCAAAAGACTTTAAACCTTTTGGCCTAGGACCTGAATATAAAGTCACAGCAACGGGCCTTTGCTTTTACCAAGAACGTTAATTCCTCGACTACCGCAGCATTGTAATGTAAATAAACAAATATTCACTGTCTGACTAGTATAGTGCATATCTATCAAAATAGGCCTACTTCTTTAAGGCAATAAACCAATATAACCTCTTTTATTAAAGTTGAAACTAAATTTTAATAAAGTACGCCTTTCCTTCTAATTCAGCACTTATGCATTATGACAAGTTAATTGTGCAGCAATTGCTTTTAATATAAATCAAGCACTCTTGTCAAATGCAATCGTAATAATAAGGTCACTGATACTAATAAACGAACTTTATAGAAAAATAATGATTTTCCATTTGGGCGGTCACTTCACAACTGTTACATTTTAAACAACCATTTTCGTTTGTTTGTTAAAGGTCTAATGGCTATTAAAAAAGTATCAGCAGCCACTGCTTTCAGCTACAAGATAGCCTTCACCACGCTGGAATTTTTTCGCTATAGGCCTAATTATCTCCTATACTCTTTCTTGGCTTACATGCTATCAAAGCACTTCTTGATCGGAAATCGAAACTAGCCTTTTTTCGATTTACGCTGTTTACATTGACGAATTGGTCTAGGTTGTCATGGATTACTCAAACTTCTCTTTTAGGAAAGATAAATTAATAAAGATGTTCTTAATTCATGTTTTCTATTTTCTCTTTTTCATGGCTGACATTTCATTTAAAACATTTTTTTGGCCATACAAGTCCTAACTTTTTTGACCAAAAATGTAAATAAATATCGTTTGATTAATTAACTTTTGATAAAAAAATTTAGCAAATTAGTCACATGAAAATATAAAATCAACAAAATTTTGAAAATTCGTATAATTAACAGGAATTAAGCTCCACACCCAAAATTATGCGGTTTTTGTTCAAAACTTACCACCGCACGACCTAACTGTAATTGAAAACAGGTGAAATGTTGAGATTTTTTCAAATTTGTTGGGCTTTAGTCTGATAATCCTTCATGTTTTCGCACAACACCGTCAGACCGTTTGCGACAAGCTCTAGCTAATTCCTAAAACCACATTCAAATAATTCAAACACCGGCTGGTTTTACATTAGAAATGTTAAATACATTCAAGTTTAGTTTCAATTTTTATATCTTATAAACCCTAATAACCTTTCTGCGTTTGTGCAAAGCTTACAACCATCAAATTCAAATGGTAACTTACAGGTTGTAAACTGGAGTTTATCTTCAGTTCTTCACGTAAAATAATTACGAAAACAGCTGTTTATTTATTTCCCATTAACTGATGTTGTAATTAGTAGAGATGAACTTGGCAAAACGGTAAACTTAATTTTTAACTTTTTAATTACTAACTTATCACTTCCAAATTACTAAAATTCTTAAACATTCGGTATTTTTATCGTAACTTTGCTAATACTGCAAAGCTGTTGTTCACAGCTGTCGGTATACCGTACAACCCAGCTAACTTCCTATTGTTTCTTCAATATGTTCGAAAAAGCTGTTGCTTGCTACAGATCCAGCGAGCAAACTACAGAAAATAGAATGATGACTAAGACAATAAATGATATCGCAATATTCATCTTTTTAATAAATTTTTCTTGTTGTTTCGTAGCGTTATGTATATTTGTTTAGATGAATTTAATTTTTTGTTTTTTTCTCATTCTACAGCCAATCGGTATTTTCAAAATAATCTGAGAAAATAAATCCTAAAATTCGTCGAGAAATTGTTTTTTTTTATCCTTACATTGTTCATCACCTGTAGAAGCTCACAGCATCTTTTCATTGAACATTTTAACGCTTTTTAATAAGAGCAGCGTTAAATAAATAAACCTGGGTTCGAACCCTTGGATTCGCACTAAAACATGGTGCAAAAATTGTGAATTTCCAAACTTGCTTGCGTATTGCTTAAATTTATTCAACACCTTTCCTTCATAATTTATCTTGTTATTTATAAAGTACAAGTAGATCGATAAATCTTTTTTAATAAATCATATTTTCTGCAGAATATTACATTTGTTATAACTCAAGCGACTTGTGCGTTGTAACGAATTGACATCAAATGAGCAAATTGGACAGTGACATTTATTTATATAATCAGCGCCAAAACGTTTCTTTGGCCGTTTAAAATAGCTAATTAAATTAGTACCAATTCTAATTAATAATCATACTAAAGCATGTTTAATATGCTTTTATGATTTTTAATCGTTTTTTCATTACTGAATTTTATCAAATGCCACTGTTATACATATACCTAGTATTTTCGAGTCTTTCGTAGAAATATTGCATTTGCCATTCTCACAGCTTGACGTTGTTTTATTAAAGCTTTTCTTTGTTTCATGTCAAAGATTCACATGTCGTATCACGATTTTTTTTCGACAATTTTTGTTTCATAACGTAATTTTATTACCTTTACCTTTATTTTTACTGCACTTTTTTGCGTCTAGAGTTTAGGGGTGCAGAAGCAGTAGTTTTGGGTATATTTAGAAGTAGGAAATCGTAATTAAGCCATTGTTATTAAGCGTAAAAACCATAACTTTTGTATATTTTTTAATGTGATAAGCGGTAAATTAAGTTATTTTTGCCGCTCTACTGGCAATTTGCATTTAAAGTTGCTGGTGCTTCTCAAGGGTGTTCTGGAAATTCTTAATAGTGATTCGGTTTTTCGATGAGTTACAAGAAATCATCTATCAATTTTGATGACTCATTCCGCATATGTTTAAATCCGCATTCTATGGAGTGTTTTCCGGATTCGATGGAGTGGAGCTCAAATAGCACAAGACAGATTTTCAACATAAGCTTGATAGGTCACAAGACTTTATCACCTTTTACAGTAGTCTTGAGACCAAAAAAAAAAAAAAAACTCATTTGACGGAAAACCGAAATAAGGTCTTCTAAAATACGCTAAAGAAGCAAAAAACAATAGATTTTTGCAGATTGCTCGGACAATTCAAACACTTAAATTAGAAACTTTGTTTCGCGATAATTAAGATGAATTCCAATTCGCTGCGTTTCATCTTTCTAGCTGCTGTGTTGAGCATGTTTGTTTCTAGAAGTAACATTTTGTTGCTAAGAATAGCAATATTTTAAACTCGATTTCTTTGTAAAAAACTAAATAAAACAAACAAAATTTTCACTGTCCTACAAGCAAGTTTTTGCTTCATCATGAATTACATTTTCATCAATTTCAAAACGAAACGACAGTATCAAATTTCTGCTCAGTAAAGCATTATCAGTTTTTATCATAAAAATGCATAATACAGTAAAGACTACATGCTCAAATCTGGATTGTTTAGAAGATAAAAAAATTTACAAATTAATTTTAGTTTGGCAATATTGTCAAGAAAGGAAGTACAGCGCATATTGAACATAAAAAAAAAAAAAAAAAATTAAAAATCAATATTTTATTATACTTGCTGTATTACGCCAAAGCGGGGTGGAGCCCATCTATGCGGCATGTAGAGCATGGGCAGCATTTGGCAACAGTGTCCGATTTGACGGGACCGGTAATTGAATCTAAGACCTTGTGCGCCGACAGTGATGGCAATGCCAACATTATTTTCTCAAATTGTTGAACTAAAATCGAACAGTAATTGTGGGAGACTGCGAAGTGAGTGCTTTTTGAGTTAGCAGCCATCTGAGATATGCATCTAATCTGTCTCCTACCCAGTTTCAAATGAAAAATCAAATATTTATTAAACTCGCAGTATTACACTGAAGCATGCAAAGAGTGATGGGGCTCATCTCCACGACTTACAGCGCCAGGGCAACACAGCTCCGAAGAAACGTCGTAGCGGGGCAAGCCGTTGCCAACATCGCATCCAACTTGACTGGTGTAGGAATCGAACCCAAGACCTCCCGCGTGGGGGCATAAAAAATAAAATAATAAAGTTGCATGAAAAGAATATTATGGTTACAATCACTTTGCCAACGCTCATGTGCGCGTTTAAAACGAGGCATCGAATTTTGAACGTGATAGTGTGAATTTCCTTTACGAAAAAACTTACACGTTGTTTTCTATGGATAAATTGTTAGATTTACTATACGTCAGACCCACCGATGAAAATTACACAATTACACTATATTAAGAATAAAAGTTTTGGACACAGACTGAGCCACCGAGTTGACATTATAACACTTTGAAGAACTAGTATTCGGTCCAAATTCCCAGCTTTTGTTTATTCCTTGTTGAGAGAAATTAAACTCAATTATTTAATTGCATTTTATATCCTCTATTTGCAAAAAAGCTACGAAAGTGCTTTGCCAAGCTTGCTCAAAAGTATCCGGCAACCAGTCAGCCCCTGAAAAATGGGTAATAATGTTAAGTACTGTTTCATATCCGCACTCATGAACTTGCAGGGCCGCTCTACACTATAACTACGAGCAAAAAGATTTGCAAACGAATTTTTTGTTGGACTTTCTTTGGAGTCATACCAGATTTACTCTTTACAAGCCTTTCACCCAGTCGGATAAATTTTGCATAACGTGGCTCGCTTTTAATCACACTTGGAATTTTTACAGTTCGCTGGTTATTAGTCCTTTAAAAACACGGCAACAGAAAGCGGAGATCCTACCGTTTGTACGTAAAAGAAAATGAGAAGGCACATTCACCTGTTCATACTCCTGGTTATAGTTAAGTTCAAAATCGTTTAGTTCAAAAAATCTAGATTCAACTTTTGCACCACTGATTACAACAAGTTAAACAAGAAAAAGAAAAAAGAAAAAAGACGAAAAAAAAAAAACTGAAGAATTGGAGAAATTAGTATGTTTACGTACATGAATGCAGACTCAAGCACTTTATCATTACCAGAAGTAGTCACACCCGCAGCTATAAAAGCGCGCTAAAACCTGTAACTGGAGTAGGCCTAATGGGCGTTATGATATTTCGTGGTGGGAGAAATTGAACATTGTTTACCACCTACGTGATGTACCAAAAAGCGTGTAGTGAAATAATGCATGAATCGTTTTTTTATCAAGGTCTTAAATCATTTTGATTGTGTCCATTATTGTCTGAGATTGCCCCACTAACTAAAAATTGCAATACCATTGATAAACATTTTACTAATGTAAAACTGGGCGTTTCGATAAATTCGATTCAGCTGTCATCATCAGCAGCGTAAGCAAAGCAGTACAAAACTGAAATTGAATCTGTGTTGTAAAAACGTCCGGTTTTAACGATTACTGTGCCTTCATTTTCCTTTTTAAGCTATTTTTGTCCCCATATTTTCTGTATTGAGAATTTTGTTATTGTTTTGATCACAGAAAGCAGTGCAACAATAAGCAAAACTTTGCAGTTTCGAGTTCAACGTTTTATCACCTTTGCGACTGTTTTTGTTCTACTGTATTTTTGCTTGTTGACAAAAATTTTACGAATCAACCAGCCTGCAGTCAGACTTCTACGCAAATTAATTATCAAATCAAATCGGCTTTAGAAAGCACGAAAGCTGCTAGGTATTCATCTAAATTAAAGTTTGGATTGTAATAATTGCACGTAACACCTCGATTTACGCAATAAACCCACATCCTTCTATCACGAACTCAGAACTGCTTTGCCATGCCATGCATTAAATACGTGAGACGACAAATGGGATTTCAACAAAAAAATTGATTGTTGAATAAACATGTAAAATAATAACTTAACAACAAGATTTTATTGCCACATAATAACTTCAACACAATTCACTTCAATTAACATTTAATCAACAGAAGAAGCAGTTACACCGAATTATTACTTTCTTGAATATGAGCTCTCAATAAAAATCTAAATTTTAGAAGTGAGAGCAAAAGCGCCATTTTTCTTCTTTGGTCTTACGAGAGAATTAAATAACTCAGCACAATAATTTAAAATAAATTATTCAAACCTGCAAATACATATTTAAATGCAGAAATTATTGGATACTGTACTGTACAGTATATTCATTTTTCAATTTCATGACATTTTTTAGCTTTCTCTGCTATGAGCAAAGCTATTATGATTACAAAAGTGACGAAAGCATATTTAAATGCATATGTTATGATTAGAGCAACATTTTGTTGCATTAAATATTAAAAAGTTGTATTAAAAAATTAAAAAGTTGTAAAGTTGCGTAAAAAGGATGCAACAAACGGTGAAATCAGTGGTAAAAATTTGTGTCCATTTGACATGAATTATTTACATATTTATTTACATTTTCAAACATTGTGTTGGGCAAAGTGACGACCTTTAGCTAACAGCTTGCCCAGCATGCTGAAGTTTATAGTTACGGAATATAGCGAGCGTATTGTTGCAGAATTAATGACGTTGGGAAACCTCATTCATTGCGTAATTACGCATGCGTCGCAATGTTGTGTTGTCCAGCCTTGATAGCCGCTATAATGAAGTTTCTTGTCCAGATTGGAACAGAATAAATAACGTTGGGAAACCTCATTGATTGCGTAATTACGCATTACCACATGCAAAAAAACAAAGTAGAAGTTACGCAAACTTACCTACAACTGGAAAATTATTAGTAAAATTGTACTTGGCTGTTCTTACTTTTTGTGTTTTTTTTGTAAATATTTAACAAAAGTTGCAACAAAAAGTTGCCCTTGAAAAAAAAGTTGCAAAATGAAATTTAGGCAAACAGCTCCATAGCCTACATGCTATAATGAAGTTTCTTGTTACTTAGGAAGCTTACCGAAGCTGTAAAAAAATTACAAAAGTTGCAGAAAGTTGTACTAGTTATGATTAAATCAGGAGGTGTCTGCTTTGCCGTTTACAACTAAATCCTGATTGGCTTGCGTTTATACGCTTGAGTGGTTTTGAGTAAATTAGCCAATCAGGATCTACTGCGGGCAAAACAATAACGGCAAAATAGACACTACCATTAAATTAAGGTATGGTTTTGAAATTTTACTTGATATTCCAACAAGAAAGGTTATTATGAAATACATGAATAAGGAAATAATTCAAACTCGCTGAAGGAGAAAAAATAAAGCCGCTGTAAATCTTCAAACTGGACGTTTCGACAACATAGATTCAGCTGTCATCATCAGTTTTGAGATTTACAGCGGCTTTATTTTTCCTCCTCAAGCTATTTTCGTCCCTTATTTATTGAATTCAAACTAGATCTTTCCAAAAAATGCAGTGAAAGTAATCCTTAAATTAGAAAACCAACATTATAGCGCTAGGTAAAAGAACCATTTTGAGCACATCACAAAGCTAGTCAAATATTATATAACAATGCTACATCAGTGACGTCATAGTTGCTGAATGTGAACTCGTTAAACTGAAATACAGTTTGACAATCACCAAAGTCTCGTTAAACTGAAATACAGTTAGACAAAGGTTTGACAATCGCACTTGATTTGACATCTGCCATGCAGGTTGCCCCTTGCCAGCAGTCTTAGCAATAAACTTTACTCCTTCACATGAGCTTGGGTGGGAGCTTGGGTGCTATAAAAGCGGAGATAGGCGCTCGTGACACGATTGAGCACAAAAACAAGCGCAATGATAACGTCATCAACAACTATTTGGAACCGAAAATAATTTCGGCTATATTTAACTTCGAAAGCAATTTCGAAAGTTTTTAAACTTGGAAACCAACATTTTCTGAGAATAAAAATCTTAGCCAATAATGGTCTACTGATGGTTTAGCCTCATTTTACATTTCTTTGTCTGATTTGGTCGACTGGAACTGGTGAATTACTAAACCAACCACTACTTATAACCAGAATGCGAAAACTCTTGTGTTAAAATTATTTTGATTTTTTTAAAACTTTATCAATTTTCGCTTCAAAAAATAAAATTTTATCGAAAATAGCTTTATCATCATTCTGTTTTGCATGCTATTTCAAAGTTAGGCGCAATGCGCATATTACGTCATAATTTTGATCTGTTACGCAATAGGCAGATTGCTAGTACGGTAGCTACGTACCTACACTGTACTTAGTGATATATGATATATAATTGTGTAAACAAGCAATTATGTAATATTGATCATTGGCTCAATGCCAACAAGCTGTCATTAAACGTTGAAAAGACGAACCATGTAGTATTTAGAACTCCAAAATTCTTAGCCCCCTTCCAATAACCTCACCTTACTTATAAGAAACAAACGCATCAACAAGGTAACCACAAGCAAGTTTTTAGGTGTAATTCCTTATGAAAATTTAAGGTGGAAACCTCACATGGATGCAGTACTTAAAAGGCTTCGCACAAGCTTGGGTGTTGTTAGAAAGATATCATCATACCTTAATCGCAGTGCTCTCACTACGTTGTATCATTCTGTGCTTAACTGTCATATTTCCTATTGTGTAACGACATGGTGTTTCGGAACTAAAACTGTCGTACTAAATTTGCAACGTTCAGCAAATAAATTTATAAGGCTAATTAATGGATTGAATTTTAGAGATTCAGTCAAACAAGTAATGGTGCAAAGTCACTTATTGTCTGTTGAGCAAACGTTGGAATTTGAGATAGCTTGCTTAATGAAGAGATATAATAAAAGCCTTTTGCCACCTCGTTTTGATGATTTTTTTCAAACCAAAAGCATAAATAGTTCAGCAGAAAATATCACCAGAAGTACCAGAAGTAGCTCTAACCTCTACCCTAAATTTTGTAGAATAAATGTTACGAAACAATCAATGAAATATACGGGACCGTTAATCTGGAACAAAATTCCCCTTGATATAAAGCGGCTAAAATTGTATCAAAACTTCCGTAAGTATATTCGTTCGCATATTATCTCCCTCAATCAAAAATAACTCCCTTTCCACTCGTAAAGACTTTTTTCCTTTTTTATCAAGAATTCATACTGCTCTGTCTTTTTTTTTTTCAGAACCTGAATTCGTTGGAATTAATGCAGTAACAATTGACAAATCAATAGAAGAAAACTGCAAAGAACCACAAGACGAAGCAGCGTTATAATCCGGAATAGCATACCACGAGTCGGACATTATATGGACAGAAATTAAATTTTGTATTGCTAAAAGAGAACTCTGCGGACTACCGAACGGGAGGGACAATTAAGGATGATTTATTTTTAATAAGAATTTGCATACTAGTAGTATTATTAATACAGAAGGTTCTTGGTTTAATGGCATGAAATGTATAGGTTGTACTGCTTGTGTAATGTGTATGTTTTGTTTTTTATTTCCTATTTTTGTGTTGTTTTTTTTTAGGTGCAGCGACCGTGCTAACTTTTTGTTTTTAAACGCTTCAGTTTTGTATTTTTATCTTGAGCATGTTCAACGTGTAACGTTTTGTCGCTGTTTCCTTATTTTTAACCCAGCTGTTTTTTGTGTTGATGATGGCGTTATTTTATGGTTAAAAATAAAAAATTCTACTACTACCACATAAATTACTAAATAAGCATACGCTGAATTCTTTGTCCCATCTCCGCGCCCACCCCCTAAAAATAGTCCTAGATTTACCCCTGAAGAAAGTACAGAAAAAACACAAACTGCTGCGGCGATGTCAGTGAGTCAACCTATAAACAAGGCACATTTCGTAATCAATGAAGATTCTATGACGCAGATCATGGTTTATAAGCCCATTATGGCCAGCTTAATTCATGGCTTATTCATGCGGATCTATTCTTGCACATTTAGGCTAAAAAGTATATCCCAGGAGTAGGCTAATTTCCAATGTCTTGGTTCCATTCATTAATTTACAGTGACATCACTTACTAAGCGTAGCAAAACGCTCATATAAACGGTCTTCTGACAAAACTGCTGAAGACAAAACTTCTGACAAAACTGCTGAAAACACTAATTTCGAAATTCGACCTACCGAAAATCTCATTCTCAGAACCCAGAAAACTTCTATCAGATTAAGAACGAGTGATTCCCGAGAAACTGGAAATTCAAAACCTAAAATTTTCCATGTCAAAATATCTCAAAAAAAAAAAATTGAAACACGAACATTTTATCAGAAATTTTATTCCGTCTTGTTCATCCTCATAAGTTGCAATAATTACAAAAATTGGCAGAACTTGTGACTACGTCAGGGGCGGATTAAGGTGAGGGGGGTATAGCTCCGCATCCCTCTCCCCGGTAAACACATCCTCTAAAGGAGGTCTTCTGGTACTAAAGTCAAAATCAGAGCCGCAAAAAAGCATAGAGCCCTTCGGAAAATTAGCTCTGGGGACCCCAAACTGTTACTACAGCTTTGACTATGGGCCCTTCAAACTTGTGCTACGCCTTGGCGAATCGAAAAAGTTCAATAAAAATATTGTTGCAGAGTATCAGGGACTGAGTTAAGCTGCCACATGATTAATAAAAAATCATCATATCATTCAAGGTTTCATTTTCAAAAACATTACGTGCTTTACATGAAGCTGTAGAATCTCCAAACAGAGCTGTTAAAATTAATTAGGCTAAATTCTCAACGTTAGCGAACAGGGATCAAAATTAAGCAAAAAGCCGTTTTTCTCAAAAAATGTTTTGGATTCTATAAAGACCGGTTTTCCTTTTTAGGGACACAACTCCTCAAAAGCCTTAAAAACTGGGTGTTTTATGTTCACTTTTTACTGCAGACAGGCCTATTTCGTAGTTTGAAGATGGACGGTAACCGGCCGGTTATGTCAGTTGCTAAGCGCACGCTCAGTGCGGAAAGTCTGGGGTTAGATTACCGGGCCGGTCAAATCGGCACAGTGTCGCCAACGATTCGCCACCGTTGCGATGTTTCTTCGGAGTTGTGTAGCCCAGGAGCTAAGCCGCGGAGATGGGCCACGCCACTCGTTACGCACTTTGGCGATGAGGATTTGATTTGAAGGTGGACCGTTAGTCTGCTTCACCGCAACTTTACATGAAGTTCTCAGATATTTTTTACGACCGGCTGGCTAGCGAAATGGTTGAAGACACCATTATCGGCACGGAAGCTCTAGGTACGGTGCCGGTCAAAACGGGCACTATGTGTCATCTACAGCTCTGATGGCCGAGTGGTAAGAGCGTCCGCCTTTGGAGCTGTAGACTCGGGTTTTATTCCGAGTCGGGTCAAACCAATGACTTTAAAATTAGTACTCACAGCTCCTCTGCTTGACGCTCAGCGTTATAGGGACAGTGTGGAAAACTTCAAAACAAGCCGGTAAGTTTACTTGTTGTGACGTTGGCACAGGCACTTAACGGAATTCCCCATCTTGGTGTGATAGACAGATGGCCGGCAACTCCTAAGCGAGCTCGTTATAGCGCTTTGATCGCTGCCTCGTGATAGGAGGATAAATATGCTACTAAAAAATACAGCTCGTCACCACAACGACGTTGTTTCGGAGCTGTGTCGCGCAGGCGCTAAGCCGCGGAGATGGGTCCCACCATTCGTTACACGCTTCGGCGTAATATCCCTAGTATAAAGAAGATTTGATTTGTGATTTTGAGCTTCTTCTCATTAAGTTAGAAGTTTACGAAGTTTTATTACACATTAGAGTCCAGAATATGTTGTACTTAAGACGTAAGGTTTTGTTCTGAAACCTTAACCAGTTTTCATATCAATGCAATAAAACATATAATGATATAACAAACAATTAAATGGTTCAGACGTAAAATCGCAATAGTGACCTTTTTCTAGTCATTGCATAAGGAATTTCTCAAAGTCAATGTAACTTCGGAACTTACAACGTAACCATCGTGCAAACTTTTCAAGCACTAGATGGCGCTAATTTTATTCCATTATTGTTATAGAGCCTGCATTTGAATTGGAAAAAAAACTTCTGAAAAATGTGTTGCCAAACAAAGCAATATATTAAAAGACTTTATCAAGAAATAAAAATAATGTCTTGACAGCATACAAAAAATGAATTTGGCTTCGTGTTTGTTTGTTTTAACATTTTATAGCAATAAAACCAACAAAAACTAAAATGTCGTGTTAAAAAGCTTGTACGATTCTAAGACATGAAACAGGGCCTTATAGCTTTTTTAAATATATTTCAAATTTCAAAAAAACTTCAAAGGCACAAAAACAGTAATGGCTAATGCCTATATTTGCACATAGGGATGCTGTTGGTAACTTTAATGTTGAAAAGTAATGATTATTGATTTTGTTTACCGTTGCTTATGTTTATTTTCATTTGTCTGCCGCATCAAAAGCCACCAAAGACTTTCATGCGTACCTTTGCAAGCCTATGCAAAATCTCCCTGGGCCTAAATCATGATAAGTTTTGCTTAATAAAGAGTGTTTCAGTAGAAATATATCAGCATATATACACATCAATAAGTGTTCTTTGATCTAAAAAACCTTTGGCATTTCTTCTTCAATATCTACTTCAATTGTTTTTTATTATTATTTCTTAGTAAAGAGCGGATTTGAATTTTAGTTTAGATATGGCTGTGGTAGATCGCACGTTTTCCTGTGCTCTTCAAGTCAGGTCTATATACTGCTGAGACAGTGAAAAACCGTGATAGATTTCATTAAAACCCAACTATTATCAATTTTGTTTGTATTGTGATTTTATTACTCCCCATAAAAAATTGAAAAAAGGTATACAGGCCATACGAGTACATAGACATCACTTCAGCTTAAAGTTCAATCCAGATCAAAGTTTTAACACCGTTTTTATGATGTAAAGCTAATAACACTAAACGGGCTGCATCATCTTTTATTGCTTAAAGTACAGCCAGGAGGAGTAAAAAACGCTTGAGAGACCAACGATTAACTCTAGCTACAAATGGTATTAACATTAGCGTGCCAATCCGAAACCCGGAAGCATAGGTCAACTTCCAGGCATCAGTGTTTCAACTCTCAATGCGTTCACTAGACTACTTTCGAATTTAATTGGAATTAAAGCTAAATTGCGGAACGGCATAACCATTTTCATTCTTCTGCTCTCCGATGCTACATATCCAGTACACGTGATGTGTTACCTATTGATCTCGCAGTGACTTATTGTCATTGATTTATTGTTAAGTCACGAAGTCACTGCGAAATCAGTGATTTATTGATCTCGCTATAAATCGCTACCCGAGTTAACAACCCGTCGCCCATAAGAACTCGTAGGTAGGCAAATGAAACATCCACAAGCCAGGAATAGAATTTGAACATCAAAAAAACTTTTTGAGTAGTTTTATAACGCATATTAACGCTGTAAGACTTGTCGTGGCAAACGAAATTTGGAATATCACCATTAAAAATCAAATCTTCAGTTGATCTCAGTGATGCGCCGAAGCGTGTTACGAATGGCGAATCCCTTCTCCGAGGAGCAGCGGTGGCGAGTCATTGCTTCGATTTTGCCGGCCCAGGATTTGTACCCCAGACCTCCTGGACCGATAGTGATGTCTTTCATATCGGCGCCAACAGGCCAGTATACTACAGTTATGTATTTTTCAATTTTTTGTACATAGCCCGCTCAATAAGAGCCGGATTAGGTCTATGATGGGCACTTGTGCTCACAACAAATTGAAGCTATAGGCGTTAAATACTGCAATGACAAAATTTCTTCTCGTATGATGAATTCATTTATGACTTGATGTAAGTTAGTTGTAATTAAAAAGACCGGTTTGTACCAGAAAAACTTCGGTTCGATTCTCGGTCAAATCGTGGTAACTAAATCTCGCTTTATTTTAGTTTCGGTAAATTATCAATTAGTTAACAATCGCCATTTTGTGAAACTGAGGTTTTTGTAGTTGCTTCGTAATTTGTTTTAAAGGCTCAAATAAATTTATATTACTTCAATAAAGTTCTATTTAAAGGTTAGCAATGGAGAAAGAACCTTTGCCCGTTAAAAAATGAAGAGGTTTTTGCATCTTCGTGATACAACTAATGTTAAATTTTGAGTGTAATTTTCAAATATGTACCCAAGAAGAAGCTGCAGACAGTCGAACATTTATTCGAAGAGCATTGCGTAAACTCGATGTGCTTTACCTAAATGTTTCAGAGAAATAATTAAAATGGTAGTTATTTTTTTTAAACTACATGTTTCAAATGACGTAATCGCAATTGCAAGAAATTTCCAGAATGTTTTTGTTTTTTCTAATTAGATTTACAAAAAACAACATTTCTAACAATGCGCAGAGAAGCAATATTTATTCCAAATTTACATGTGAGAAACTGGAATACATTAAAAACCGATTAGTAATTCGTGCTGTTATTAGTTAATTATTGCTTACGGAAACACAATACCGTCTGGTTGGTAAAGGTCATACTAAATTTGTACAACTAACTACCAGTCTATGACTATTGTATATTACGTTTCTGTCGGATTATTTATAACGGGCTGGTGTATAGGCGTTGCAAAACCTCACGTCTGACGTCAGAGCCGAGATTACACGAAGTATTTCCGATTACCTCCGATCTTGTGACAGGTTCGCGCTCATTTTTCAATATAGATCATTTCTTCTTCTCTACTTCGTCGGCGCATTTCGTTAGTCTTCGTAATTAATCACTTTGAACATCGTCTTTCTGCAAAAGTTAACATAAAACGGTACTACGACAACAAAAAAATTCCGCACTAAACATGGTTTGAAAATTATGCATAATTATAGTTTTTAGACTAGCTCGCGTAGTGACTATAAACACAGCTTTCGGCACGGAAAGTCGAGGGATATATTCCCGGGCGCATGTTTCGTAATGGTTGCACATAAAATTTCCACTTTGCTCACCAGCGATCTGATTGGCAAGAGCATTTGCGAGGAGAATGATAGGGCTCAACGGACAAGTAGAAAAATTGTACACAGAAGCGGCAACAGCGTCGTGATAAAGCGGCTTCTATGCTAGACTGCAACTCATAGAATCTGGTTCGATGCTGCTCTAGGTTTTGATTTTATTCTCAACAAACCTGGTTTCTAACGAGTAACTTCG
This sequence comes from Trididemnum miniatum, assembly GCA_964006365.1. Taxonomy (NCBI): domain Eukaryota; kingdom Metazoa; phylum Chordata; class Ascidiacea; order Aplousobranchia; family Didemnidae; genus Trididemnum; species Trididemnum miniatum. The sequence continues at coordinate 20,713,845 of OZ023249.1, read as the reverse complement.
GGATGGGGTATAGTGGTGGTAATAGAATAAACAAGAAACCTCCTGTACAACCATTCTGAAATATGCAGTTTATTGTTGCTTACTCGCAGCATACTCGTGCAACCGCTCTAGCCAATCACATCGCCGGAGAGCAAAGTGGAAATTTTCTAGGCGACCGTTTCGAAATATACTTCCCGGACCGGTCAAATCTGACTCAGCATCGCCAACGGCTTGCCACTGTTTCGATGTTTCTTCAGAAACGAGCCGCTGAAGCGCCGAGTCGCGTAGACGGACCTCTCACTTTTAATAGGCGTAATAGGCAATTTAATGACAGAAGTTCGATTTGAATTCGTTTTTGCGTTCTCTTTGCCACTACCTTAACTTTTAGCCTTGTAGTTTTGAAAATGTGGGCCAGAAAACATTTTTACATTAGACCATAAAGCTATTACTAAAATTAACAATTAGTAAAAAGCGTAATTTTCTATTAGCTTTTTTTGTATTTGAAAACCTGAATTTACGAGGTCTTTTGTTTAGCTGTAGACAGAGATGGGCATTTATCGCGATAATTTATCGGCGGTAGTTATCGGCGATAATTTTTTACCGATAATCGTTATCGCTCAAAATAGTTTGGATTTAGTGATTACCGATATCGTTTTTGTAATATATTTTGTTATCGCCGATGAATTATCGCGACAGACGATTCTTTATGCACACAGTGTTTAAAGTTAGGGAGTTGGCTCTATGGCAAAATTCACGGTGTCGATAAAGTCTTGTTGCAATTTAAAAAATCTTTTTTTATTGTGTTTAATCCCACGGCAGAGTACGTGAACTGCCCTCTTTTCTTGAAAAATCTAGAAAAACACTTTTGTGATTTGACTTACAAGAAAAAAATTTTGTCAAACACATTGAAAATTTACCGCAACACTTATCGAAAAAATTTATCGGCGATAATTTATCGATTACCGATATCGCTTTAAAAAATTGAGATTTATCGATTACACTGTTCAACAAAAGTAAAATTTTTTTTGGTATTTGGAACTTTTTTATCTGTTCTTAGATATATTTGTGCCGCTGAATTCGAATCTGCTGTCGATTTTTTTCTATCACGTCAAATTTTTAAGTTACCACCATAATGAAGTTTGCTCTAATTAACAAAAATACATGTGTTGTGGTAGCTGGTAAATATTTTTATTCACATAATTTTTCTAAATTGCCAGCTGAAAGTAGTAACAAAACACCGGGCCTTAACAAGGGAGAGGATGGAGCCTTTGATTGCATATTTTACTCTAGTTTGAAATGATTACATCTCAATTTCCTTACAAAAAACTGCAACACAATTAATTTATTGTTCGGACAAACGCTTAGCCATGCATACGAGGTTAAAAATGTTTTAGGATTCTTGCTTTGCGCCTATGCAAGGCGTCACTTTCTCTCTGAAGATACCAGCAATAGTCGCCCATCATCCTGTCATTTGGCTTTCCTTGGTAGCGTGTGTCAACGGTAAAAATGTCTTGGTGAAACCTATCACCGTGATCATCACTCACATCATCTCCTAAATTTTCTGGAAAAAAGTCCAAGTGTGCGTGCAAGAAATGTATCTTCAATGACATGCGACACCCTAACTTCTGATATGCATCCAACATCTCTTGCACAATATCGGCATAATTTTCACTTCTTTTGTTTCCTAGAAAGTTGTTTGCCACTTGCTTGAATGATTTCCAAGCGCTTAATTCCAGACTGTTCAAGCATTGATCGAATTTTTCATCTTTCATAAGATTTCTGATGTCTGGTCCAAGGAAAACTCCTGCTTTTAACTTTGCATCACTTTTCTTAGAGCCAAATTTTTCAAACAAGATACTGGAAATCTTTTCCATGTTGATCCATTGCTTTGACGAAATTTTTCATTAGTCCGAGTTTTATATGCAGTGGTGGCAGGTATACTTTTTGTGGATCAATGAGAGGTGCGTGTTTCACGTTGTATCTACCAACTGCAAGGTCTTCTCGTGGCGGCCAAAATAGTTTTGGTATAGTGATTTATGTCGTCACGACTATCCCAAAGACATACAAAGCACATATGCTTTGTGTAGCCTAGCTGTAAACCAAGCAATAGGGAAATCACCTTCAAGTCTCCACAGATCTTCCACGAATACTTCGAGTATTTGATTGCTTCTAAAAGAATATTCATAGATTCATAACTTTCTTTCATATTGACAGCATATGCCAACGGCACAGAAGGCTTTGTGTTGCCATTGTGAAGTAAAACAGCTTTAAAGCTGCTCTTACTAGCATCAATAAACAGCCTCCACTCATCAGAAATGTGTTGGTAGCTCAGCGATTGCATCAAACCAGAAATGTTGTTGCAAAAACACCGAGTGTTTTTAGTGGTAAAAAACGATGACAGCTCATCTTGTCGTTGACGATAAAAGGTTATCTTTGTGCGCGTTTCAAGAAGATTCCATTGTTTTAATTGTGAGCCTAAAAGCTCTGCTTTCTCTTTCGACAAAACTAAATCTCTCACTAGGTCATTCAACATATCTTGGTAAATTAAAATCGGAGAATTTGGCTCATTTTCTTCCACAAACACTTTACGATCAGAAACTTCACTTGAACTTTGAGATTGAGAAGATGAGGCATTTTTACATAAGGCACTATTTGAAGGGGGTGAAGGGATGGGCACCTCACTGCTGTGTGGAACTGGCTTCAAAGCAGATTTGCAGTCAGGATATTTAATTTTTGACTTGTTTTTTCTTGAAAATCCTTTGATGTTTGTTAGGCAATGTTTTGTTTGGCCTTTGATGTTTGTTAGGCAAAAAAGTTTGTTAGGCAAAATCCTTAGATTGTTTGTTAGGCCGAACAGTCGGTAAAGTGATCTGCTTGTTCTCGCCAAACCATCGGAACACCAAAGGGCATTTTCTTCTTTTTCCCAGCTAGCCATCGCAGCAACTGTGTGTTGCAAGCATTGCAGCTTATATGAAGGAACCATTTCTTGTCCTGATCTCCAACCTCACATCCAAAGTAAAACTTGTAAGAAAGCTTCACCTTTGGTGTGAGTTTTCTTCGGTATACAGGAGAAGTGTTCTGTCCACAGATGGAACAAAAGTTATCTGGATCGTTTTTGCATTTTCTTCAGAGACATGACATGCTTTGCATACTGTCCAATAAACAGTTTCAATTAAATCATATTTTATGCTTTGTAACAAATATAAGCCTCAAATCTATAGTCTATAATCAACAAAACAATTCGGTACAAATTTCAGGACACTTATAGAGAATTAAAAGAATGAATACTGTACATTTACCACAAAGCAGATAAAAGCTAGCCAAAGAAAAGTAACGTATAAGACAGTGCGAAGCACCACACCAGTAAACAGTATCTCAAAATTCTGACGTGATAGAGCAAATCTGACATCAGATTTAAAATCAGCGACCATAAATTACCCAAAATCAGCCCTTACTTTACACAACACCAAAATTTTGTTGAACAGTGTTATCGGAGTCGCCCAGAGCATTTTTGAAGTTACCAATTATCGTTATCGCTTTAGTACAGAAAGGTTTATCGTGCCCATCACAGGCTGTAGATTCGTTGACTGCAAGGCACCCTCGCAGTCTCCTGTACATATTGAATTAATCAAGTGTTATTTTTCATATGTGTTGTAGCGAATTTTCTTGCTGTTATTTTATTGAATTGTCTGAACCAATTTATTCAATTTTCGAGCAAATCAAAGATAGCAATGCACCTGCTGCGTAAACCAGCATGCAGCAAAATACTTACAGTACTTGACAAGGAGGGAGCGAAAAAAACTCGAGATCACATGCCTTCCACTCCTAATAGGTCAGCCGTATCTGATGCTTCACTGTTTTTCAAAGTTTATTATCTTGCTGAAAAACGAATCAATAAATGAAAAAAATGACGTAAAAACAATTTAATCCTGATTATAACATGTGGAGGGTGTCATAATTAGTTAAGCACGAAAATGCGTTGCTTTTATACTGTTCTTTTGATGCATCGGCAGTTTCATCCCACAAACAATAGAAGAACGAAGAAGTCATGCGTTAGAAGTACCAGCCCTGAATTGTTTTTTAGTTGAGAACGGTAAGCAGTCAGCACACTAGGTGATAGCGCTGCCACGCGGTTTGCAATAAATTGATTTTAGTTTAGAATAGATCAGGGGTAGCCAACCTGTGGCGCATGCGCCATACGTGGCGCATTGGCTACCTAAAAGTGGCGCATTGCACCTTTTTGATGACAAGCCACTTCTACTCACAAATATTTTTTCATTTGCCCTCCACCGATATTTTTCAGTGGAAAACAGAACATCTGAGGGCGTGAAGACTTTTTTAATTTTTGCTCACCACCGACATTGTCAGTGAAAAACAGGACGTCTGAGGGCATAGGCGCCCCCCCTCCTAGGCTCTGTAATAAGGTGCTAAAACCTAACTTTCAGTCTATAATTTCTCAAACTAATAATGGTTGTAGCCTCCTTTCACTTATTTTAGCCAAGCTCCTGCTTTTAGACGTAAGCTGCGAAAATATTTTTGCATTGCCTGCCGTGGCTGCACTCACTGCACACCTTTTTCGATGAAAAAAGTGTGCTAAAATGAGTGTTTTTTTTATATGAAAACCGTAAAAATCCGTTGGCGGCTGGGGGTTTCACTCCCAGACCCCCGGTTGTGGCCCCTGTTTGCCAAATCCTGGGTGCGCCACTGTCTGAGGGAGTGAAGTGAAGACCCTTTTTTTGCTCTTCATCGATATTGCACGCGCTTGTTTTAAAGAACTGAAAAGAAATGGATGCTTGATGTGGCGCATCTAAATTAATGGTAAAAAATATTGGCGCATGGAATCAAAAGGTTGGCCACCCCTGGAATAGATGCATTGATTTCATAAATCATTACAAGAATACACTTCGCACAAACTCAGGAACAAATCAATTAATGCAGTCTTCGCAGGAATGCGTTGGTTAATTGGATAGTAATAATGACTAAAACCGAACACTCATAACTACTGTATATCCAGTGTTAGTTTTTGTGATTGTTACACCGCGAGGCACGCCCATGCACAACAAGCATGCATGACCAGTTTCAAAACTAAACATGTTTGTGTTGTACAGCCAGAGCAATTTTATAAAAATTATTCGTAACTTTCGCTCATTTGGTCTAATTAGTTCGTTCAGAGAGCGCGTTTGCTGTTGCTTTGTTGTAATTATTTTTAGCGTTTTTGAAAGGTACGCGGTCAGGCCTGGCCACACCAATAGCATATTTTCCATCCATGAAGCCATTCGTGATGTAAAACAACAAAAGCAGTTCCAGCAGAAAGAGCATTGTAAAATTTTCAACCATGCAAAGAAAAAGGTTGAAAAAAAACTTCATAGTAAATTTCGCAACTAGACGTTTCAACAACATAGGTTCAGGAGTAAAAGTAAAGTCACAGTAAAACACAAAACTGGACGTTTCGACAACACAGATTCAGCTATCATCATCAGAAGTGTATGCAAGGCAGTACAAAACTGTAAGAACTATAATTTACAATTCCAACTACATCTTAGTAAATCTCCTACGGTTTACCTGTAATTGTGAATTCTAGTTCTTACAGTTTCGTGCTACCTTGCATACACTACTGATGATGACAGCTGAGTCTTTGTTCTCGAAACGTCCAGTTTTGAGTTTTACTGGTACTTTACCTTACCTTCTTATAGGCTATTTTCGTCCCATATTTATTGTATTCCGAAACATAGACTCAGTTGTCATCAACAGCAGCTATTAGCTTAGTTTTTTGTGTTATTTGTAGTTCGGGTTCAGCAGCAGTTGTAACTCAGTCATAGCAAGGTTTGTCAGCAGAGATGTACGTAATTCGATTTTTAAACGTCATTCTAATGCAAGGAAACTATCTGAGTTCCCAATTACTGGCATGGAAAAGCTATATGTCAATGAAAACTTAACGAAAAGGCGCAAGCGGCTTCTGTAGAAAACGAAACAATCTACAAAAGAGGCCGGCTATCAATATATCTGGACTTGGAATGGTAAAATCTTCGTCCGGGAAGACGAAACTACGAGTGCTATATTGATCAACACGGAATCTGATATTGAAAAATTATAGCTCTTATCTGGTTAGTTGTTAATCTTTGTGTTTAAGTTAATAAATCAAAATGTTTTCTGATAATGTAAATGTAAACTGCGATTGGGGTAATCATGGCTCTAAATACTGCGGCAATTATACCGACCTTGAAAATATTGATAATGAAATTACTACTCGTCAAAAGAGTGGTCTATGTATATGTCATATCAATATAGTAAGCTTAAACAAAAATATTGGCAAAATTGAAGAATTTTTGTCTCATTCATGCGTGAAGCTTGACGTCATCTGCCTGAGCGAAACTCGCTTAAATATCAATAATATTAATTCTGTCAATTTACCTGGATATAATTTATACTTTAACAACTCGCTCACGTCAGCTGGTGGAGCAGCAATTTTTGTCAGTGAGAATCTGGAATGCACAGAAAATCGTGCATTGTGTATGAATGTTGAAAATTGCGAAGATGTTTGGGTGGATATTTCATTATCTCATCGTAACAACTGTTCTTTAACCATAGGATCGGTGTATCGACATCCACGAAATAACTGGGACGAATTTTCAGAAGCCTTTGCAAGCAAAATTTCCTCTTTTACAAATAACAAAAAGTATGTGATCTTGGGTGACTTCAACATTGATTATACCAAATACAATTCCAGCAATAAAATCAAACACTATGCAGATGAAATAACTAGCCTTGGTTGCGATCAACTGATCGTTGTACCGACAAGAATTACAACACACAGCCAGTCTATACTGGATCATGTATATGTTAATGATAGCATGTTAAGGGATATTCACTCTTCAGCTGTTATCGAATATGATATCTCTGATCATATGCCTACTTTTTTAAGCCTTAACGTTGGAACCACCAAAAAAGCACCAAACAGACCTTTGGTTAGGAAAATCACGGAAATAAAGCGCGACGTTTTTCTGAATGAGCTTAATCAAAAACTTCGTTATCTGGACATGCAAAATAATTTGGACTTCGAAAAATTGATAAACGTCATGAAAGAGCTAGTTGACTCGCATTTTCCGTTGGTAAGGCAATCTCGTAAACAACTCAAATACAGTCATAAACCCTGGATAACCAAAGGAATACTTACTAGTATTAAAACTCAAAATAGATTGTATAAAAAGTATCTGAAGAGTAAATATGAGATCAATTGTAAAACTTATAAGATGTACAGAAACAAGCTAACTCACATAAAAGAAATGTCAAAATCGAATTATTATCAATGCCGACTAGGCGAAAGTGGTGGTATGTCTGATACTTGGAAAACTATTAACAACATTCTACGTAAACCAAGTAAAAGTTCCACCTTACCAACTTACGTTAAATACGAAAGTAAACTAATTTATGGGCAAAAGGATATTTGTAATGCAATGAATAATCATTTTTGCAGTATTGGTCACAAGTTATCAAAATGATTCGCAAACTCTTCATGCCATAATAAAAGTGACAAAACTTTTTTTGATCAGCGTGTCTCTACCTCCATATTTTTGGAACCAACCGATCAATATGAAATTAATGCCATCATTGATAAGCTTAACGCATATAAACCGCCAGGCATGGTAAACATTCCTACCAGACTAATCAAAGACGCCAAATACATACTTTCCCCTCATCTTTCTAGGGTAATAAACTCATGCCTAAGTTCTGGTAAATATCCAGATTCAATAAAAGTCGCAAGAGTTACTCCTACTCACAAAGGTGGACCAAAATATGAGCTTACTAACTATAGACCAATTTCTATATTATCACCGTTCAACAAAATTTTTGAAACTGTGATAAAAAGCAGGCTGATTAAATTTTGGGATAAACTCAATGTATTTTCTCCCACACAATTCGGCTTTCGTACAAACTACTCCACATCTCTGGCCATCACCCAAGTTCACGAATGTATTTTACGTAAACTCGATGACAGACAAACAGTCTGTGGAATTTTTATGGATCTTGCAAAGGCTTTTGATACAGAGGACCATAATGTTTTACTCTTCAAACTAGATCAATACGGAATAAGGGGGAAGGCTTATGATTTAATTAGCTCGTACCTTAACAATAGGAGACAACTGGTGGCTGTCAATAATTACGAATCAGATGAAAAAAATAATTGAAACTGGTGTTCCTCAAGGCAGTGTTCTAGGGCCTTTGTTATTCTTAATTTATATTAACGATTTAACGCGCTGTTCTAATTTTGATGTTACGTTGTATGCCGATGATAGTGTTCTAACCTTGGCACATAAAGATGTGTTGTCTTTACAAAATAACGTCAACCATGAATTACTTAAAATTGACGAATGGCTTCGTATCAATAAGTTAAAAGTGATCTTGGACAAAACTAATTTTTCATTATTTTCTAACTGCTCTAGACCACCAAAATTTAACATATCGTTGCAGGTTCCAGTATCAAGCAATGTGATAGTGTAAAATATATAGGTGTGTACTTGGACGATAAGTTAAACTGGAATAGGCATGTCGGTTACGTTATTACTAAGCTATCTTCAGCTTCCGCAATTTTTTACAAATTAAGAAACCTCCTTCCGATCAACATTCTGATCTCTGTGTATTACAGCATCGTTTATTCTCATCTACAATATGCTGTCATTAGTTGGGGTAACTGCTCTGTCACGTTAAGAAAACGGCTACAAATTAAACAGAGTTCGATAATTCGTATTATCAACAAATCTAGAATATATAAAACTAAATTAAAGCCTCTGTTTGAAAAAATGAACCTTCTTAATATCAGTGCTATTTGCGAACTTGAGGTTGGTAAATTCATGGCTAAATTACAAAACAAACAGCTACCTGATTATTTTAATAGTTTATTTTCTTTAACATCTTCATTTTATTCGTATTCTACTCGTAGTGTGGCTAATGAAAAATTTTTTTGAAATAGAAGTTATTTAATTAAAACAGAACGGTCCATAAAAATTGCTGGTCCTAAAATTTGGAATAACCTACCTAAAACTATCAAAGAAAAATCTGAGAAAGTTAAATCTTTCAAAAGTAGTTTAAAAGAGTACCTTCTTTCTGCGCAAGAGTTTTCTTGATTATCCCTTTCACAGAGCTGGTATGTCTACAAATCAATTGCTTAACTTATTTATTATTATTATCATTATTTATTTTCTTTTTTTTCTTTTTTGTTTTCTTTTCCTCTTTTTGGTGTTATTTAATGCAATTGTAGTAGACCTAGTTCTAGATCATACTTCATTTATGTGTGCTTTTATGCTTTTATTTTTTTGTGTACCTTATGTTTTTGAATAGACTCTACCGTGAGGAGATGCAGACTCGACGACCTCTCAGGTCTTTCGCATCTCCTCTGTGACATTATTTGTTAGTTTTTTTGTTGTTGTTTTCACTGTTACGCACTATTATTTTGTTGTTTGATTTTGTCAAAATAAAATGTTGTTGTTGTTGTTGTTGTTGTCAGCAACAACTTTTTGTGACATTAACGGAGTTATACCGCTTAAGATGGAAAGAGATGTAATAAGTTTTTGCGAGGAGAGACATAACAAGGAAGCAGCTGTATATAAGCTGATCTTATAATATATATCATGTGTGGAGGGGTCTCATGGTAAAAATTCTGCTCGATTAAAAGTTAATTTTCCGCAGCACTTTATTCGCGTAAAGCGTGGTCTACGCGTTGGTGAAGCGCTTCGCAAGCTTTTGTTTGTTTCATTCTATTGGGTTCAGTGATTTGCAAGAGTTTCAAAAAAGTGCTGCGCACCAAGTATTTTTGAAGCTATCACTTTTGAGCTTAAAGATGCGCGCACTTTTTTATTTTAGCCGTTGTTAAATAGGCTCAGGGAGTAACACAGCTTTAAGTGTTGACCTGCAGGGGCTCTTTGGTAGTGAACAGGCAGGTTTATGATCATGATGAATGGTCCTGCTAGGAATTAGGCAAACAATGTTACTGTTTTAGCGACGGTGCGACAGGAATAAAAAAAGGAGTTTGCACTACATTCTGTGCAGTAAAGTATTCTTTACAATGGCGTCAATAAATGCTCATGCTGTGGCATCAAGAAGAGTTGAAGCCAGGACTGCTAATGCCCATCTTTGTTAGAATATAAGTTACTTCTTTTCATCATGATTGAAGTTGGCTCAGCATGCTACAATAGTGGTTTGCGTCCGAGATAAAAATGATCATGACCAACAGCCAACACATTAACCAGTATGACCACGTCATTTTTGATATGTGATGTAGCCTAATCTCATATTGGGAACAAAACTATACCCATACGAAGAACAATGTGAATTTTTGCCCAAAAAACGCTGACGTAAAAGTCGATATGACTTGGCTGTTACAGCCCACTCGGGCCCTTCTAATAGGCAATTTCCTTCGAACTGAATGGGCTCAGCCCCCCCACCAAGGCAACCCTGAGCGTGCGTGTTGAAGGAAAGGAAGCTCCCTATCTCGTCCTTTTTTGCCCATACCATGCTTATAGTATAGGATTGATGTACCACAGAACACAATGAACTTAAATGAGATACTAATAGTTTTGTGTTTTGTTGAGACACCTAATGTTCTCACACGACGGTGTTACAATGGATTTACAGCGGTAGACGTGGACTCATCGGTCAATTCATGGAACTCAACTCAATGGAATACTGATACTTCGAATTTTAATTGATGTTTACGGGCGGAGATCATTTTTATTACCACAGAATCTCTCGAACGTAAATCAGACGTGATTCTAACCGTGTTTTAGCGCTGTTGTAACGACGTCGCTATCGGTGCAGGAGGTGTGGGATACGGTTCCCAGGCCGGTCAAATACAACACAGTGTAGCTAACGGCTCGCCACCGCTGCGATGTTTCTTCGGAGCTGTGATGCGCAGGCGCTACGCCGCGTAGATGGGGCTCGCTACTCGTTACATGCTTTAGTGTCATACCGCAAGAATAATAAAGATTTGATTTTTTTGACCGGCAGAGATCTAGAGCTTGATGGGTAGCAAAAAATGAACCACGAAGTAGTAAATAACGATAACTGGCATTCTTCCACCCTGTCCAATCAGCGCTATCGTTTTGCTTGTTTTTCTCTGAGCAGAAAGTATGTAAGGCCTAGCAAAAAACTAAAAACGTTTATGGCGTATAAGCTACCTGACGCGTCAAAATGATGTTCGTAAGTAACCTGAAATGGCCGAAAGAAAAGAGAAACCGCCTAGGGAACGATAACCTTGAGATTCAGTTCCGGGTTGGGTCAAACCGAAGGTTCTAAATTTCATACTCACAGCTCACTGTTGAAGTTGAGCAATGCTTTAAAGAGAAAGTGTGGAGAACAAGGCCCGCGAGTTTATTAAATAGTTCAGATGTTTCTGGATCTGTGAACTGGGTTCGATTCCGAGTCGAGTCAAACCAATAGCTTTAAAATTGGTATTCACACCTTCCCTGCTTGAGGCTCAAGCTTTGAACGGAGAGTGTGGAAAACAAACCGGCAGATTTGTTTGTTGTGCCGTTGGGAAAGGAGCTTAACGAGGTTCCCCGTCTTGGTGTGGTAGACAGATGGCTGGCAACTCCTAAGCAAGCTCGTTATAGCGCTTTGATCGCTTTGTCGTGATAGGAGTATACATTCAGTATGTAACCAAACAAACAAACATTCGTTTAGAGGCGATAGAAGAGAGAGTGCATTTATTTTTGATTGGAAAGACGCAATACAAAGAAAAAAATATCAACAGTTTAATTTTCATACAAGGCAGCATCGTCCATCTAAGTGACCTTAGTCCAATTCCAGGTGAAATAGACACAGTAGTCGAGTCTGCAGCCTCTCACAGTTTTCTTACAGCATAAAAAAACTTTCATTCACGTATACAGTTGTAATTATCGCAAGCAGAGGTAATGATAGCGCCAATATCACTGTGAAAAGGGAACATAGTGTCACTACGATATAAGTAACTGTACGCATATAAGGACTTATTTCTGGTTTAAATGTAGAAAGATACCAAGAGACCGCCATCATTGAGTAGTAGATGGTTGGCCGGAAGCTCTGGGCAAGCTCATTAAAACTTCGCTTCCTAGCGATGAAACGATAAAAGCGCAACGAAAATACATGACTACGGTTGAAAAATTGCTGTTCCGAAATTCAGTTTTTATAACTCCTTGCAGTATTGTTACATACATGGTGTAGCAGTGCAGTTCCTTCATGTTACTCGCTTGAGAACTTTTCAGTAAACGCAGTTATTGAAAGTTGTTTTAACAAATCAGCGTGTCGATTTGCGTGCTTCGACATCATTGCATCATTTTTAACCTTGGAAATTATTTTCGAATTTAAACTGGGCAGGGATCAGTCTGGCCTCATCGAATATGCGTAAGTCATATACTATGATAAGTGGTTTAAATTGCCTACAATAAGTAGCTAAATCTAGATCAATAAACCTACTGCTTTTCATTTTCAATTTCCTCTTAAATTGCTTTTTTCTTGATCCTTTTATTTCAATTAATCATTTTTTAAGTTTTTCTTCATAATTTGTTTCATGATTTTAGGAAATGTAAAAGTATATGCTGCCACCACTAAAACTGCAATTAAAAAAAAATTGACGATATACGACGAGAAAGAAATCAATCTTCATCAACCAATTTACGTTCAAGAACAGTTAGAGTCCCCAAACCATCCCTCACATCAGTTACCAACACGCATAGTACCAGTAATGCGCTTTTAACCATTGAGTTCTTAGCAGCATCACCAGAATTAGTGTCAAGTGAACACCAAACAACAACAGAATTGGTCACAACCATGAACACCGAAGATCCACTAATGGTCCTAAAATCAGTTTCCACTGGCGGAAACTTACCGGCTTTATCAGGATTTGCTAATACTGGTGACCCAGCATCTATCAAACTCAGTGTAGCCAAAACCAATGGACCTCTCTCTCAAAAGATTACGGAAAATTGATTACTACCAGCCAAAATACAATTGATCATACATTCTTGATCCGATCAGAAAGCGAATCAACAACCCAAGGAGTATGGAGGGTAAAAGTTTTCAAATTACTTGTCATGGTTTTGCCATTCTATCGACTGTAATGATCATTTAGGATTCCTGCATCCTTGAGATAGCATCACATAACATATGGTGCAACGTTGAAGTAATTAGTTGAATGATAGTTGTGTTATATCTGCTCATAATGCTTTCAAAAAGCGCATTTTCCTACATTTTGTGTTAGTTTTTATAAACGAACTTTTATTTCTATATTTTTGGAAATGTCATCTTGAACTGAGAACTTGCAGCGAAATAACTGCACTAATCACAAACACGAAATGTTTACACCACAAATGTTTACGTTTTATGGCTGAGGGAACTGCGTAACAGCTATCACACGTCGCAGTGTAACAACTTCCAATCTTTTTGATGCTGATTGATTGGTTAGAAGTGGTGCGATTCTATGTTTTTTGTGCAATTATTTTTACTTGCCATGACAGGTACATGCGGCCAAACCTGCTTCCTTTTTCCTATATACATGTAGATCATTCGCAATTCGTGACGGATGACGGCAATTTCATTACAGCAGCAAAAGTATAGATTAAACTTTTTTCAAAAGTAAGCTAATTGATCAAGATCGAAAAGAGAAAGCAAGGTGTGAAGTTGTTTACTGAAAGGCTAGCCCAAATGTTCACATGCAGAAATTTTTATGATGACATACATAATCAGATATTAAACCCTCACCTCTACGCATTGATTTTTCATTGTCGTTATTGTTATTGATGGAGGATTCAATTGATATCGTGAAGATGTTGAAACTATAATTCCGCATTTACAAATTCTAAACTTCAGTAATACTTCAAATCTTAACATAGCACCAGGGTACAGTAGTATATCATTGGCAGATCGAATAGGAGGGTGAGGACTATTAAAGATTTGCAGCTTCGGGTAACTATACCATGAAAGTTGATTGTGGATAACAAATAGATAAATTTACTATCGCCGCAGCGAAAATTGGCGGTGAAAATTATACACGGGTGCTAAATTGCTAGCACTAAATTACAGTAGAGTAAGACTTGCAGTTACGGAAGCAATATCATGTGTTGCTGAGCGCAAACGTTGTGTACGAGCAACGAAGAAACACCAACCATTAATTGAAGTGATTCAACAACCATAAAGAATAGTTTTAATAACTTCACCGCGTTAGTTCAGCCAAGAGCAAGAAGACCTGAAAACAACCGTCACGAGAAACTGCTAGAGATTCACCTTCGCTGCAGTGACCGGCACCTTCGCAGCGGTAAGCCTCATTGAGCCTTCAATATTTACTTCGAATTATTAAGCTTTCTTAACGACTTAGCCACGCAAAGTTTTTTACGTAGCTTCGCATATTGCAGAAAATCTCCAAATATGCTACAGACAGGCAGGGGTAAGCCAATATCGAAATACATTGGTACTTTCTTTAGGAAGATGTTACATGAAAGCTTGACCGATGAAAAACATGGGACACTAATATTGATTAAGTGTCAAAATAATTATGGACGTTTTAAGGTACCGGTGATTAAATCTTCAAAACTTTCTACACTCAACAAAACAAATTGTAGGAATGACGCAACAAATAAATGATTGTAGCATCTTCAATGGACCATGTTGGCCAAAACCGATTTTAAGCGACAGATGTCGTACTGTGATAGGCTGTTTCATTATGAGAGTAATTGGTTGGATAAAAAGAGCACTAATTACTATCACTGTAAAATATAGAACACACAAAAAAATCAATCGTTGACTTTCAACAGAATAGGGTTTACAAAATACAATGAAAATAAGTGAACTTCTGTTCATTTTATGGTTTTCTTTCGTGCCCAGTGTTCTCTCACTTCAATGTTATGCTGGGGCTAATGTTGATGCTGGATCACTCTTTCAGTTCAGTTCTTGGAACTTAACTCAATGTGAAACGACGGAATCGAGTAGATGTCTTCGGGCGGAAACAGTTTTTATTACGTTAGGAATTTTTAAAGGTAAGTTGTTGCAGACAGATTCTTGTGAAGGGTTAGATTCATCGCTGGACCTGATCGCCCTTGGCTCGTATTATGTCAAGGTTATCAACTGGAAGAGCGCAAGCTCACTGAATTACTGTTGAACTATCGGTTATACAAATTGACCGGCGGTTAGGCGTAGTGAAAACGATATTGCAACCGGTGCGAGAGGTTTGGGGTTCGATTCCCAGGCCAGTCAATTCTAACATAGTGCCGCCAACGGCTCGCGATCGCTATGGAAATTCTTTCAAGTTTGAAGCTGTATTGCCCAGACACTAAACCGCGGAGATGGGCCGCGCCACTTATTACACGCTTCAGCGTAATACCGTCCGTGAGTATAAAGAAGATTTGATGTAAAATGACCTTAGTTACTGTTATTACTAGTGTACTTGTTGCGTTAGTTCATTTCGATATACTTTGCCATGTAGCCGATAAATTGTTATCAGTAGTATATTCATGAATCAAATTCAAAATGCGAAAAAGTGCTTTGACGAAACTACAGCACGTTGTTCTATGTAACCCTTTTATGGAGTAGTCAAAGGAAGATTGAGCATGCGCTGTGTTGATAAATTGAATTTTTTTTTTCAGTGAATGCGGTTGTTGGAAGTTGTTTCAATATGTCTGGATGTCGATCTAATTGCCGAGATACCATCCAAAATTTAATAGCTAAAGCAATTTCCGATGACCTTGATCTAGGCTTGGATCTGTCCTTATTGACTCTTAATTTTTTGTGAGACCAATAAAGCCTGGTCAACACTATGCGCGTGCGCTTAAGCAGCTTTTTTTCATAATCAAAATAAATCTTTTATTATTATCTTGATTCTTTGTAAACATGCTTTTTTTTCGCTTTTGTTGCTCATTTCATTTTTTCTCTGGGCCATACGGTCTTACTAATGATTGAGACCGTTTTTTTTTTTATGTCTGATACAAATAAGTAAATAAATATACTCACAATTACACGCCGAAGCATGCAACAAGTAACGGGGCCTATCTTCGCGGCTCAGCAACTAGGCAACACAGCTACGAATAAACGTCGCAGCAGTAGCGAGCCATTTGCGACGCTGTATCCGACGTGACTGAACCGAGAATCGAACCTAGACTTCCTTCGCCTGGTCGTAAGTGAGTGAGCTCTGAGCAGGTTACTACTCCCAGTAAAATTTTTGATCGTTTACTGTTGATGCTCTTGCTTTCGGTAACCAATTGAACTAAACTTCACTCATCATTTCAATAACTGAATTGTAAATGTTTTTTTCTGCCCTACAGCATCTATTTATAATGCGTTTATGCTGTGGCAGGGTCCAGCAGTTCTCGATGTTTTGAGGTACTCTGCATAACTTCCACCAGCCTCTTAATTATCTTGTTTTCCTCATTTCTGATTATGAACAGAAATGAGCATCATTACAACTATTCTTAAGGAGCCTCGTAGTATTTGGTTGTACCGTATGGTTTTAGGGAATGCGAAAGTGCATGCTGTAAAGATGAAAAGTGCAATTCCAAAAACGTCGACGTAATGCAGCAAGGAAGCGACCAAACTTCAACGAATAGTCTCATCCTGAATCAAGATTCAACCACTGCTATGTCAACAAACATCAACACCATAGTGACGCATCAATCACCATCAATTATATCCATTACTGGTAAAACTAGTCACACGTCCAGAGGTAAAAGAATTCCCAGAAAGTTAATTTATGAGGCGCCGTTTGGAAAAAAATAATTTCGGTTTTTCACATGTTTTTTTTTTCGGCTAATTTAAACTACATTTTGTCCAATATATTATGTAGGAAATTTCCTATATTTTATATAAGACAAATCACTACTTAAATTAGCCAAAAAATGCAGCGCAAAACACATAGGAAATTTCCTATATGTATCAAATTATCGCTCAAATAAGGCAAAAAACGCAGCGCAAAGCACATAGGAAATTTCCTATGTAATATATAAAACAAAGTATTGCATAAATTTGCCAAAAAAAGCAGCGCAAAACGTATAGGATGCTTTGCGCTGCTTTTTTGGCAAATTTATGCTATAATTTGTCTTGATTATTTTTTCCAAACGGCTCAATTATCTTTTTGTAAACGGTGACTGATAAATTTTGTATATATTTTGTGTCAGTTTTTCGGCTTTTTTTAGCCTCATTTTTGTCTTACATATAAATAGGAAATATCCTATATAATATATTGGACAAAATGTTGCTTAAATTGGCCGAAAAAACATGTGGATAAACCTGAATTATTTTTTTTCCAAACGGCGCCTCATATTAATTGACGACTTATTAACAGCACCTGCGTCACTGCAACACCATCCAACGACATCAGAAGTAGTCAAACAAACAGACAATGAACTGCAAAACACTAAAGACCCTCTGGTTTCTTACGACGATGGCCCACCAGCAGTAGTTGGATTCGGTATCACTGATGACCCATCACCAACAATGCGAACTGTAGCTATGACCAAAGGCCCTCGTATTCTCCCAAAGATGGAAGATAAGATTACTACAACCCCGTTAATTAAGTCTACCTATCCTACAGCCTTAAGCCGAATTGAAAAAGAATCAACTACACAAGGAGTTGGTAGAGTAAAAGTTTTCAAACTACTGGTCATAGCCTCAATTATACTATCAATACTAACAATTATGTAAGACCCCATCATTTCCAGGATTCAAAAAACGAATAACTTGCCAATTATACACGTTGATCACAAAGATTATTTATTTCGTTTGTTCTACGCTACAGCATCGCTTTGAAAAAAAGTGCTTTTTATGTTTTGGTGTTCGCTTCTGCAAACATCATTTTTTATCTTTAATTTTTCCAAAACGAGTATCAAAACATGGGCTAGCGGTAGGCTACTGCGCGCAGGTTACAGATCTTCCATGTTAAGTTCCACTCACGGCTGCATTTGACAAACATTTCGAGTAACTGTAGACCAGGGGTGGCCAACCTTTTGATTCCATGCGCCAATATTTTTTACCCTTAATTTAGATGCGCCACATCAAGCATCCATTTCTTTTCAGTTCTTCAAAACAAGCGCGTGCAATATCGATGACAAGCAAATAAAGAGTCCTCACTTCACCCCCTCAGACAGTGGTGCACCCAGGATTTGGCAAACAGGGGCCACAACCGGGGGTCTGGGAGTGAAACCCCCAGCCGCCAACGGATTTTTACGGTTTTTATGTAAAAAAAACACTCATTTTAGCATACTTTTTTTATCGAAAAAGGTGTGCAGTGAGTGCATTCACTGCAGGCAATGCAAAAATATTTTCGCAGCTTACGTCTAAAAGCAGAAGCTTGGCTAAAATAAGTGAAAGGAGGCTACAACCATCATTAGTTTGAGAAATTATAGACTGAAAGTTAGGTTTTAGCACCTTATTACAGGGCCAAAGGGGGGGCATGGCACTATGACTTCCCTGCGTGCGCCTATGCCCTCAGACGTCCTGTTTTTCACTGACAATGTCGGTGGTGAGCAAAAATTAAAAAAGTCTTCACGCCCTCAGATGTTCTGTTTTCCACTGAAAAATATTGGTGGAGGGCAAATGAAAAAAAATTAGTGAGTAAAAGTGGCTTGTCATCAAAAAGATGCGATGCGCCACTTTTAGGTAGCCAATGCGCCACAGGTTGGCCACCTCTGCTGTAGACTCTACTACGCGCTGAAAGATAAGGACTCTACTACGCGCTGAAAGATAAGGTCCTTCAATGGTATGTTGAAAACCCAAAGCATTTTCAAAATTTATGAAAAACTAACCAGACATACATCAGGGATGTGGAAGCGGTATAACCCCAAACAGCTTCCGCTTTCACACCTATCGCTTCCGCTTCCTAACAAATTCACCGAAATTTTGCTAGTAAAATACAGCCAGAGCGTTGGTTGCCGATAGCGTAAACCGTAGCTTTTTCTCCAACACGCTGGAAGCTCTTGGTCAAACTTTAGCAAGCATTTTTTTAAAGATACAGAAACTTGCAGAAAGCAAACAAAAGTGTGAAGGAATGTTTGAGTCACAATATTGCGTCACAATCTTGGGAGTCTTTTGCTGCAACTTTGCTACGAAACTTACTCCTAGGAAAATGTTGATACACAGCACTCAGTGGCGTGGCAAAAAAATTTTAATGATGAGGGGGACATTCCACATTGTTTTCAAGCGTATTTTTTTCAGCAGAACTAATTTGAAGCTAATTGAGAAACAAGAAAGGATCTAGGAAGGTCCAGGGGCATGCTCCCCGAAAAAATTTTGAAAATGTACATGCTCTAATGGCTATTTAAGTGCTTTTTCAATAATTTTCGGCCAAATTTTGTTTAAATTTTTTGACCCTAATTCTGAGAGCTTCGCCAAATACGATGCACTTTGTTCGTAGATTTTTGATTATGCGAGCTTATGGCGTAAGGCTTATTGTTATCGAAGAGTTTCGAAATTATGGAAAAATTGTATTTATCAAAAGCATTTTTGAAAATGGCTGGTGGAAGGAGGCATACCTCTCATCCTACTAGGAATGTTCATTTCAGAGTAATTACTTATTCTAGAATAATTCCAAATCTTTTTTCTCGAATCCAGAATTTCGAATTCTTAACCGAATCCTAAATCTATAAAATGGCCGTTAGTTCTATTTTGATTTCAGTTCAACGCGCAGCCGCTTGACTACTGCATAAAAAAAATCAACCATTTCTTTCATTTTTCGTGAATATATAGCCAGCACAAGGATAGCAGCGCTATAAATGTGAAGCATAATATACACGCAGTGGTGTAATCATAGAGGTAACAGCGGGCATGCCCCTTTTGAATTTTAGAAACGCATGAAAAAAAATACGGCTCCCGTACATATGCTGTACAAGCGGTGTATACGGTACTACACTCATGGTCTCCGACGAACACCGCATGATCACAGAAGCACGAGGCCGAGAGCGCACTAGCGTTTATGCGCAACGTCTGAAAAGATTTATCACGCCCAATTTTTCGTCACAATTAAACCGAATCCTAAAAACGGAACCGGTCCAAAATAGGAACCGGTTCCGTATGATTCGATATTCTGAAATGTACACCCCTACATCCTACCCCCCTGGCCATAAGCTACAAAAACCATCAAAAAAGTCTGGCATATTTCAGTCACTTGGCACCATTAGTTTTGTTATTTTTTACTAAAAAACAGAGTGAAAAGAGGAGGAGGGGGGCATGGTACAATGCCTCCCCAAAGTACGCTCCTTACAGCACTATCTATTTTGTGACATGATTATAATTGGAAAAAAGTAAACCATTGCTTTCAGCGCTTTGATAAATTAGTTGCTTTATTTTAAAATTTAGAAAAAGCGATTCTACGTTAGTACTATCTGAAAGTCAAGCGAAGAGTAGGCTAATGGCCTATGGTGAGATCCGGCTCCCACGCGAATCTAGAGTTGTAAAATAATGTCTAATAAGTCGAACAAAATATGATAAACGTTTTTTGAATGATGTGGAAGCGGAAACAGCATATTTTTCGCGCTTCCGCTTCCATTGAAAGATGACCGCGTCCACCGCTTCCGCATCCCAGGACTTACTGGAGAACCATGCTACGTGGTGAAGCTTTACCAACAATAACGTCATTGGTTTTATATTGCAGCGATAACACAGTTGCTTGAGAAGTAGGCTACACTAGTACAGTGTAGGCTAAGACTCACCAGTCTTAAAAGGTAATTTTCTTGGCTAAAAACCTCTTTTCTTCAACAAATGGTGCTGCACTCAACATACCCTAGGGAGAAGTATGGGCTTTGCGTACAATAAGGAAATTTGCGGATTGATGCGGGAGACAATCCAAAATGGAGTGAATTGTTCCGAGTTGGCCAGTTAAAACGTGTAAACTGTGCAAAATCCAATTCAAATTTTCCTATGATATTCAGTCATAAAGTCTTTGCAGTTCTTCGACTAAAAAGCGGGTCAGGCCGCTGTCGAAGTATTCGTTATTATAAAGCAGTTTCTCAACATTTGTTTGTGACGAACCAAATACCAGTAGATAAAATTGATTAAAAAGAACAAGTCCAAAAAATATAAGTCAGTTCAAGTCCGAAATCGACGAAATGTTACGTATACGAAGTATTTCCAAAGTTTTATGGAAGGCTTATCACTATACAGTGCGCAAGTTGTCGCCATACTAATGCTTTTTGTTGGTGTGTTTGCTATTGTGGCGATTACGTGATAAATCTTTGTTCTTTTCCGTTTACTTCCAGCTAAATTTCTAAGTCAAGCAATATTGCAGAACGCCTAGCAGCTTTCCATTGCGTCTAGTCATATTATTGCAAGCAATCTTAATTTCAGTGTTTCTATAATATTTCCTGTTCCCAACATTACAATTCTATGTTTGCTTATTTTACCTACTTGCGCTTATTAGAAACGCTATCTTCCTTCACTTGCTGGAAATCTCGCAGTTATTGAATTATTTGTCATGTTTCGCATGAGAACCAAATTGAGCTAAATTCTGCTTGGGTTCCATGAATTGGTGTCGCCAAAACCTAATCTGAGCCTTTTTTTATATGATCGTTTAAATATGCATGCTCTCGCTGAAATAAAGCTCTTCTGCTTCTGGTTTTGAAATGTCCTGACCTTGGGATTGAGACTCGCAA
This sequence comes from Trididemnum miniatum, assembly GCA_964006365.1. Lineage (NCBI taxonomy): Eukaryota > Metazoa > Chordata > Ascidiacea > Aplousobranchia > Didemnidae > Trididemnum > Trididemnum miniatum. The sequence goes on along the minus strand of OZ023249.1, from coordinate 20,692,267 downwards.
TCTCTAGCGCTTCACGACATCAAATAATGAACTCTCAACACTATGATGCTGTCAATACACACTAAATACGAAACAAAAAAAAAGTTAATCGCTACCTCAATTTAATGATTCTGCTCAATAAACTTATAATATTTTTAGGTTTTTTTTACAGTCGAATTTGCGAAATTGAACTGCCTAACAGCCTAGGCATTAAACCAATTTTAATTTGGACAAGCATTTTTCTGTTTAGCTGACTTACTTGTTTCTGCTTCATCAGGTTTCTATAACCTAAAGCCGCAAAGCGCTAATATCATCCCATTGATGCCAATACAACAGTTCAAAGTGAACTGAGACTCACCATAACAGTGACTGCCAATAAAGATGTTGAAATTCTACATGCAGGGCCTGATTATCATTCGTAACAATTGATTATGTTGACACTTGTTATACGTGAGGAATCAATTTTTAAAACTTATGACTTCAAAGAGTCAAAAATTTTATACTATACCGCAAAGTCAAAAAGTTTCAAAACTAAAAAGTTAAAAAAAAATAACTGAAAAAAACTAAAGCAAAAAAACGTCATCACGTCAAAATAATTATGTAGACCTACGTTCAAAAATTTTTGCGACCCAAAGTCGAAGGTTTTGCGACCCACCATTTGCGGACCCCTGCTCTATACTATGCATTTGGTATCATGGAGACAAAATCATTAGTTGGAGTGGACAGTTGTTTCACAGCAACGCCAAGACTATAATGCAGCAACAAAACCCAGAAAAGAACTCTTCGCCAGGCCACTGTTTCCTATCACTGTATTAAAAGCAGCAATTCAACATTTTCAACGCGCTAGATGTCGTGAGTGATGTCGTAATTTAAAATTTTGTGGCCATTAAAAATAGTTGATTGAGAATGATAAACAAAACTTGTGTTGTATAATTATAGCAAATCAAAAAATTTACCGGGGGGCCAATTATTTTTAAGTATGTTTTAAGCATATACTTCAGGATAGAGTTCGTCAAAAAGCAGTGCCTCGGTAACCCCTCCCCCCGGCTACTCCAATAGTAAGTAGCTTCGGGCAAGTGTGCCAGCAGAAAAAACTTTTGGGAAAAAACAGCAGAAAAAAAGGAGTAATTATCAGTTTTTTTTAAAGAAGATCAAATCAAGTTTTTATTATACATACGCCGAAATTTCGCCGAAGCGTGTTGCGAGTGGCGGGGCCCATCTCCGCGGTTTATCGCCACGGCAATACAACTCCGAAGAAACATCGCAGCGGTGGCGAACCGTTATAGCAAAGGGCTCAATTTTACTAAAAAAATGCACTAAATGGTCTGTACAAAATGTATGTTGAAGTAGGTGAATTTTCAGGTGGGAAGCGGGGAGGGCGCAGGCAAAGTATCACCTAACCTGTGCTGAAGTCCATTATAATACCGTAACCGTAATATCTGTAATAAGTAACAGAGTGAAAAGAGACAAAATAAATGAAAAATATCGTAAGGGTTGTCTATGAGACAGAATTAGTAAAAAGAAGCTCTTGGGCTACCCTAAAACACAAATGTGATTGGGTTTTTATTTTTTGAATATAACAAAAGTGAGCACAATATATTATTTGTGATTAAAACTACCACCTTGCTTTTGTATTCGTTTATTTCGAAGACGTGTAATTGCTGAGGCGCTGCAATCAAAATATGTTTTGTGATATGGTGTTTGAGTTGTCACAATGGACTTTGAACTTAGCATTAAATGGTTAATCCGATTTCAAATCATGTGAGAATGAATCCAAATTCCAAACAACAGCTCGGAATTTTTTGTTGGCGAAATTTTGCGCCAGTAAAGTCGGAATAATTAATTATGCCACGAATTTGCAGCGAAAAATTGTCAAAACTTTTGCTGAAGATTAATCGATTTTGGATATAAGTGATACAGTATCGCAAGCTCGGTATACCAAACGGCAAACCTGTGTTCATTGATTCAAACGTAATTTTGCATTTTAATTCTCCGAGTTCAGCAATTAAAATCAAATCTTTATTAGATCTGCTAATCGCAGTAGTACGCCGAAGCGTGTAATGGGTGGCGGGGTCCATTTCTGCGGCTGAGCGTGCGAGTAACGCATATAGCACCGAAGAAATATCGCCGTGGTGGCAAACCGTTGGCGACACTGTGTCGATTTGACCGTCCTGGAGTTCGAAACCAAGACCTCCCGCGCCAATACCGATGTTTCACTGCGCCAACCCACCAGTCATACTTTGCTATTAAACAATACCTGAAAGTATGGCCTCATAGGAGTGATTATTACTGTATACATCGCACATTTCATTGAGTTAAACTTGTCTGATTCGGAAATAAAACCCGTGATTGATTTTTTGTAAGCACAAAAGTGGCGCTAAGTCGTTCAGTTTTTGCGATAATTGAGAAAACAATCTTACAGTGTTTACTTGTGAATAGTCACAATGGCATTTACCCTCCGGCGCTCAAAATTTCTCAAATTAAAAACAAGCTTCGTAATTTAGCAAAAGCAAACAAGATTGCAGTAATTATAATCTTTTGACCGTAAACGTAGCCACAAGCAAAGTATCTGGACAAGTTCTTCACGATTTAGACTTTGTAAGCCGAAATGACTATCACGGAGACAATAAATCTAGCACTTACAATTAAAACATAATGATAATTTGGACATGTTTAGAAAGAGCCAAAATGCTAGATCAGTATGTTTCGACCTTGTTAGGTCTGATCAGAGAATCAGAGTAGTCTAGAAACGACAGAAGATTAATATAATGTCGCAGTGGCGTAGCAAGAAATTTGTAAAAGGAGGTGGTTATCAAGCACAAAAGCTATCAAAGGAGTAAGGTATACTTCATTCACTTCGCAGCATTTGATCTTACAGTATTTCATTAAAAGGCAATTCAAACCCTTTGAATAGGCATAGCACAATCTCCCCCTCTGAATACGATATGTCTTTTTTATTTTCTTTCGCGCTAAAAAATATCTTTTATTTGCAGAGCTACAAAATCAAATCAAACTTCATTACACCAGTGGTATTTCGCCGAAGCGTGTTACTAATGGCGGGGCCTAACTCCGCGACTTAACACAGCTCCGAAGAAACGTCGCAGGGGTAGCGAGCCGTTGGCGGCGCTGAATCCGACTTGACTGATCCAAGATTTGAACCCCAGACCTCCCGCACCCATAGTAATGTCTTAACGACTGAGCTAACTGACCGGCTTTGTAGATCTCCAATGAGGCAAAAGTATAACATTAATCGCAAAAAAACACGGTCGCAAATTTATCCAGAATTACTGCATTCGCAATTAGATATACTAAATTTACGTGTATCAATAAATATTATGTGCTATTTTGTAGATATGAAAATGTGGTTGGAGATACTTTAGAATTGGGCAATCGTAATCATGATGAGCTCATTTAAAGCAAAACAATTACAAACCAAATGGTTTTCTAAAAATGTTTTTAACAATAAATAACTACAGAAAATAAATATTTGCTATCAACTGCATTTGCAGGACAAATAGGTATCTGTTAGAGCACGGGCAGAGTCAAAACCGGGGGCGGCTTGCTGAAACTAGGGTTCGTTTGCTGATGTACTGACGGTACTGCAATACTGGCCCTCCTGGCGACTTTTCTCTGGACGTATGAGGCCGGTGACGTCTTTAGAATTGATAGCATAATATCAGACAAAAAGTTTTTTTGGTAAGCCCAATAAATCGGGCTAATTACCGATGCGTATGATATCATTAATTCACCATTTTAACTATGCTAAAAAAAAATGTTGCGAGTATTTAGTTATAGGGTGGTGGCTTTTGGAAAACTTTTCAGTTTTACAAAGCTGGTCTACATCTGGGTCGTAGCCAGAAGAACATTGAGAGGGCCACATTAACCACAGGCGAAACGATTACGGTAATTTACAGGATTATTTTCAGCACACTTTGTCAAGGCATCAGTGGCCCACTTGTACCCTGGCTTAGCAGGCTGAGCAAAATGAAACCAAGCTGCCTCAGATTATTAGTAAACAAACAAAGCTTGATCGCGTAAACCAGTTTTTACAGCTTCTTCCGTTTTTCGTGACAAACCTGTAAAAATGGTAAACTCAATGCGTTAGTTTGAATGCTCGAAACGAATTGCGGGATACGCTACCTATCTCCATTTGTTGAACGATCCATAATTATTGCGTAATTGCCATCACGTCATATGACATGCTATCAAAAAGACGGTTTTCCATCAAAGAACTGCAATTCATCATGCGTTGATTTAAAAATCGAAAAAGGTCTGACTTAGCTTTACTACGGCTGGCGCAGTGAGCGCTTGATGCTAAAATAATCAGTCATAACCAGCGAGCATAGATTGAAGAGAGAGATGTCTAATAGGTTTTTTTGCGCTACTATCACGCGAGAAAATAAATCATTTGAACAGAGAAAAGGATTCGTGGGAAAATGGGTTGGACTAAATGTCAATAAGGAGAATTAACTTTGTAGGTGTCTGGTGGAACTGCAAGCGATTTTGCAAGCTTTAAGATCATGTACGCTGAGAGTACTTCTGGAATAAAGTTTAGACTAACTTCAGAGTACCGGTATCAAAGAGATAATTTAAGCAGAAATTAAAGTTAGTTTTTTTATAAAGCTGAAATGCAAATTGCAAAGCACAAAACTAAAGTTAAAGTCGTTCACATAACACTTGTTTAACAGATTACTATTCGCTTATGAGAAAAATGAATTTTTTAAACCAAAAAAATCAACACTACTTAATTTTTGAATTTCGATACTTGTGTTACATGCATTTCTTTTATCATTGCTTTTATCATTCTTTAATTGCTTTTATTATTTATCCTCTCTGAAGGTGTTACTTTTATCATTTATCCTCTTGGAAGGCGATTGCACGAAATGAACAAATGTGTAAACTATAAGTTGTAATCGGTCAAAAAAATTTTGTCTGGTAAATACACACGATTTTTGTACACTTTTTCTTTGTAGGTTATTGGTTGACTGCGAGCAGTGAGTACAGTAAAAGAGGCAAAAAGTTGGGAGAAAGCCATTTGGATGTTGGAATATTGCTGCATTCAAGTCAGCTACATCATTCTTTAAGGAAAAGTGAAGAAGAGCTCTAAGGGCTGTTGTGCTGTCTTCAACTTGAACTTTTAGCACGAAATATGCCAAGAAGAGAGACTTTTACCCTGTCCGCATTTTCAATTTGAGTGGGTCAAAAGTCCACAGGCTTTCTGAATCATGACATGTGGACAGGGTATACAATCAGTGGCGTAGTCACGAGGGGGTTGGGGGTTACAACCCCCTCCATTGAGCATCAAATGACGTCATACTTACTTCTTTTTCTGATATTTATTTTGAAGAGCTCAATACTTTGTCATTGATAATCTGGTTTCGTAATTGTCGTAATAATAAGAATTACGTAGCGTCGTTTCCTGAATTTCGTTCTTCGCCGTTATGGTTAAGCAACGACGCAATTTTATTAGCAGGGCAGTGCCGCTCCTGTACATGCAACTGCCCTCGGCCCCAGGGTTGCCTTGGAGGGAGGCCCGGGGGACTAGGCCTCCTAGTTTTAAAAAAAGTGTTTGAAGGGGGGCCCTGGGGGGACTCTTAAAATCGGCCAAATCCTTGTGAACGTTTAAACTTTAGAGAAGAGGTTCTTAAATTGGTAGGCATAAAAGGTTTGCGAGGGGGGCGTGAGCATAGAGCAGTGACTTAATGATTAAACGTATATTTTCAAATCTTTTTTTCGTCGAACATCAAAACTTGTTTCCCCAAGACAGCTGCATCCTTTCCATTAAGACAATTAAGGCATTGCAAATAAATTGTTATATTTTCTGCATGTTTTTTGTAGCGTGGTGGGCAGTTCCGTAACAAGGCCGGTCGGTCTCCGAAATTCGGTCTCCCCGGTCGGGAGGGGGACAATTGTAGGGGCTCCACAATATTGTTGTATTGGACTCAGAACTAAAAGCAAAAAAATTTAAAGAAAATTTCGTCAAAAAGTTGTTAAAAAAGCACTATAATTGCAGTTGTATCATATAAATTACAATTGAATTTTCCAAAAATTTCCGAGGGAGCATGCCCCCAGACCCCCTAGAGCCATCTTTGATTTTCAATCTGCTTCAAATTTGCTCTGATTTTGCCACATACCGAAAGAAACCGCGTATATGAAAGTTTGGGGCTTCCCTCCTGAGGAAATTTCTGGATGCGTCCCTTGAAATAGTGCAGCTAATGATTCGAAAAAACGCGAAACTGCCCAAATGTTTGAGGCAGGGCTGGCGCTAAGGAGGGGCCAGGGGAGCCTGGTCTCCTCAATTGACATATTTGGCCCCCCAATCGACATATTTGGCGCTCCAATTAACAAACTTACTTTTTTGAAGACAGTGGCTTTTGTTCTTAATTTCAAACTTTGCCCCCCCCCTTGATAAACGCTTGGCTCCCCTAAGTCGACTGCTATGCTACCGGCTCTGGTTTGTGGATATCATAGGGGCCTATCTGGAGCTTTTTTGGGGGGAGGAGGGAGCAACAGCCTTCACACGACACTGGTGTGGGCAAAAATAACTAACGCCAAAGGAGCGTGACTGAAAAAGCTTAAAAACATCTGGTATAAATTAATAGATTTTTTGCATTATACAGGGCCCCCCTAGTTCGAATTTTACCAAGGCACCCCTGCTCGGCCCCTCAGACCTTCCGTAGAAAAAAGGCTAAACAATTTCAAGTAAAAATGGTGTACGTATACTGTAGCTCAAAAAAGAACTAAATCGCCAACATTTGAATATCTTTTTACCAGTTTCACCAGAAAGCATTCCTTTGACTTCCTTACAGCAATCGTGTCTTAACTGCCTTCGGTGTTTCTGGTTAAAACATCTCTCTTAAAATTTGAGGCCATCTTTTGTTATTATACAAACAGGAGCGGATCCAGGAGGGGATGTGGGGTATGCTGCGTATGCATTCCCCTCACCAGCCATTTTCAACAATGTTTTGGATGAATAAATTTTTTTTATAATTTCGAACATCTTCATAACAATATGTCTTAGATGCCTTAAGCACGCATACTCGAAACTGTGCAAACAAAATGCATCATATTTGGTGAGGCACTCAAAGTTAGGGGCCAAAAATATGACCAACTTTCCTTAAAAATTGTTGAAAAAGCACTAAACAAGCCATTGCAGTATGAAAATTTTCAAAAATTTTCCGGGGGAGCATGCCCCCGGACCCCTCTGGAGTCATTTTTGGTAGGCTACTTAAGTTGCTTAAAATTAAGTCTGTCGAAAAAAACTACGCTTGATAAGTGGCGAAAATTGGTGTCCCTTCCATGAAAAAAATTCTGATTACGCCCCTGATATGAAAACATTTTCAAAAGGCTTATTAACACTCATTTCCAGGTCTAAACGTCTTTGCATTTAGTTTACATTCAAACTGATTCAAAAATACATCTACCCCACTAAAACTTTCTGGACCAGTTCCTGTATACAACGTATGGTCAAATGTGATATTATTCTCAACCTCCCCCCATTGCAAAATCCTGGCTACGCTAGTGTATGCAATACATGCTTGTACAGATCCAAGGTTTATTTAACAAGGGATTTACTTTCATGTTAATAGGCAGGCAATGTTTCTTAGGCATTGAACATCGCAATTGAGTCAATTCATAGTGCTATAGTGCTGCGCAAAACAGAATCTGCTGCTAAAATGTTTTAGGGTGTTAGAGGGAGCGATCTCCCTCTCCTAAAACCGCATCTGCCTTATATACAATCTGCAATCTCTATAGAGCCTAGAGCCGCATGTGCAATCCTTAGGGCTGTGTGATCGTGTGATTATACGTAGCTTTTTGTGGCTCCTTTCAAGATCGATACTACCAACTTGCCAGAGGTCTAGCCAGCAGAAAATTCACGGTAAGGGTAAATTACAAGAGATCACAAATATTGCCGCAACTTCCATATAAGAGTACGTCGAAAGAGGGAAGTGCCCCAGTCCTCCCACACCCCCTGACTACGCTCTTGATACCAGCTGTGCAAAAATATTATTACTTACGATGTACGCCAGCAAAAAATGTAAAGAAAATAGAATACAAGGAATTACAATAACTGCTTATACGAAAGCACAAGTACCAGCCAGTGAAGTGATTTTTCTGGCTTCACGCATGCAGTATATTTGCATTCACGTGCAGTCACGAGTTCTTACATTTCCGTGTCTTAAATAGTAAGTGACAGCGTTATTAACAGCATCAAATTACTTATTATTAAAAGCCTTAAAAAAATTCATCCAGACACTGATTTCTTACATCTTCGACAATGACGTGGCCCCTAGTACGGTTTATCAAAAAATATTGTTCGCATTTACATGCTTAAGTTGTTGTAATCAATATCAATTTCGTCACGGAAATCGCGCAGCGCGTTTGTTACCTTCCACAGAGGAACACAATTTCAGTTCCAGCGCCCGCTGCAAATTATCCAATTCGCTCTAAAGTATTGTTAGTACCAAAAGGTTGCTTAGCTTGTCACTGCAAAGTTTGTGTCTCTTGAAACTTGTTTGATAGTGAAGTTCATACAATTTCATTTTGTTTCTTTTTTTATGGTTTGTTGTTGATATACATTACAACTCTGTTTGGTAATTTACGGGCAGTTTAATGCATAATCAATTTGCTTAATTTTACAACACATCATGAAACTTTTATTTGTGGTACTTTTTGAAGTTGTGTGTTTTGCCACCATTTCTTCTGCGACTCGATGTCTCCAAGGTGTAGTACTTGAAAGCGAAGCTGTGAACCACCGCGAAGTCAATGAAATAGATTGTCCGGATGAAAGCAGCTTTTGCATAAGGGAAGATACTACGGGAACCATTTTTTTCTCTGTGGCAGGTAAAAAATGAGTTGAATTATTTTAGCTAAATAACGCCAATGACAAAGTTTGCTGGAATGATGACCTAAAATGCTAACACTAAGTACAGTACACGTGCCACCGCTACAGGCAATCCATTTTGACGATTCCTAAAAAATGCTTTTCGAAACTTGAACAAATGAATGAGATTTTCACTTCGGAAGTGATATTTAAATCCAACCGAAAATTCGACTTTACAATTTAGGGAGACTACGAAAAAAGTTTTTGCTTTGAGCTCATCGAATCAGTACCCATTCGTGTTTTAAATGTGACCGGTTCCAACTGAAAATCTCAGTCGCCAAGAAGATTCTGTAACCTGCGTGTGGAACAGCGATACCACGTTAAATGCTTATACCGTTTCTCTATTCGCCTCTAGTGGCATTGCTTCTAAAAAGCCCGTATAAAAACTTTGATTTACAACTCAGGCGCACACTTTCCCTGTTCACGTATCCAGTTTAGGTGGATTCAATGGCTAACCGGTTTTCTGCATCACAATTAAATCTTTGATGTCATAATCTTGTTTTGATTGTAACTATAAAAATTTAATTGTGATGCAGAAAGGCGATAGGTCTTTGGAATCACTTATACTGGACTGAGTAACTTTAATCTTTCTTTAGCTTTTGACTTACGTGTCATTAATTGCGATAAAATATTGAGTGAATTCATTCAAAATATTTCGCCACATTCCTACTTGAGATTCCGATACATTATAGTTACGCCTTCTGAGCAAACGTTGATGCTGAATCGTCCGGTTGCCGTTATTGCGATCATGTGACGCTGAAGAAATTGTCACATTTCTTTTTCAAGCTTCATTTTCTGACAACCACTGTTTCGACCTTTTAGGTTTCATCAGAATAGCTGCAGAGCTCAATGCTTCTTTCCCAATTACGTATCTATTGCCCAGATTCAACCGGTAAAATATCGATCAGTGAAGCTAGTAATCTCCCATTCATAAAGTTTGCAGCTCTACGGAAACAATCACTACGTCTATAATATTGTATAGACCTATGATTGGTTGACTGCTTACTTGCATTAGCTCTGATAAATTGTGATTCCACAAAAAGTAAAATTAAATGCTGTTCCAAGACAAATGGTCCAGGTATTCAACTTCATGGAGGGCAATTTTGATTTTCTATGAACGTGACAAACTATAAACCGGTCAAAAACTGCAATTAGTTTTGGAAAAAAACTGAACGCTACCTCTAAGATTGGCTTACTTTTGAGCTACCCTGCCCCGCTCTGATACCAAAAAATGTGATGTTTCGGGTTTTCTTCTCGCCGTTACTTGACTGAGTTCAATACTCGGTCGAGCTATCCCAAAGGCGTTGATAATGATCTTCAATGCTACCCAGCTTAATGCTCAGCACCAGGGTTGGTGGAGCGAATGAAATAAACACAGCGAAATATGACTCAGTCGCATTATGGAAAGAAATCAACCGGCGCTACATAACCTTACCCGTTAAAAAGCCCCGATAAACAGCCAAATGTTTTCAGATTAGTTCTTTGAGTTACCCTGTTTGGTTGAAGCACATGAATCGCAAATAACCTTGCTTGAAATTGAATTTGGGGTGTTTTGTCCCGTATCCCAATTTGATCGTAATTTTATCTCTTACCCACATGTGTAGGTTGATGGGTTTTAAACCTGATGCGTTTTTGGCAGGTACTACGGTCGTTTATGGATGCGCAAGTCTTGCTACTTGCGAAGCAGAATGTGGGATTACAACTCGACTTGTTAACGCTGGTGGTGTGAGCCTTGCAAGACAAGATTACAACTTAATGTAGGTCAGCTGTCTAAAAAGTGATGCAAGCATTTGTTTGCAGTCAAGATCAGGATTGAAAGCGCATATATTTGTAGACATACTTACTGTAAGCTGCGGTTTTATCCGATTAGCCACGTGATATGCAAGACCTCTTAGGTTTTTTTGTTTTATCACAGATAACTGAGGTTTTTATCAATTTATTTAATTGAAAAGTCAGCAGCGGTTGAAAAAGATTTCAGAAAAAAACAAAATAATGTTAAATCTTTTTAATGCTTATTAAGTGTCATACTCATATATAAAAGAACTACTTTCCCTTAAGCAAATGCCTAAGACCTGCTCTTGGGTAGCAATTTCATTGTATACGAATCCACAAAAAAAAAATCAAAAAAGATTATGGTCTGAAAATTTTTATTTTATTAAGTTTTGAATAAAAATAGATTTGGTTTTAATTGTTTTTATCGCAATACAATATGATACCATTATCAAGTCGAAATTAATGTAGAAATTGATTTACGCATTAGAACCAGCTGTTCATTTTGAATAATACAAATGATTAAAGGTTTGCTGATACCTTAACGCTAAATGTTTGTGTTTTTAGAGATTGTCAAAGAAGTTGTTGCATAGCTGAGCTCTGCAACAACAATTCTCTCAGCAATTTTCCCCCGTTTAATCCTCCTCCCACAACAGGCGCATCAACTTCACCACCCTCAATGGTAGCAAGTACACCTTCAGCAACTTCTGGAGGTGAAGGTGGAGATGAAGACCAAACGAATGCACCAGCTGAAACAACGACACCAGTCGAGACAGATGCACCAGCCGAAACAATGACACCAGCCGAGACGAATGCAACTGCCAAAACAATGACACCTGCCGAGACGGATGTACCAGCCGAGACAATGACACCATCTGTCGCAGAGATAAGACCCACAACCATGACGACAACAAGCCGAGCTGCAGATGTATTACAAGTGGAAAGGTTGTTTGTTTTGTTTCTATCTTCTTCATCCTTACTGATGACTTGGTTGTAGCTCTATCGCTGCAAAAAATTGCTCTAATCATAAACCATCTATTTGAACCGACAAATTATACCTTGAAAACAATAGAACTTTCGTAGTTAAAGTGAATCTTATGTTTGTGTATCAATCTACAGTAAAACAGGGGTGACGAACCTACTTGCTCTAGCGGGCCACTTTGTTACTTACCAATAAGCAAGCGGGCCGCATAACTTTTTAGTCATAAACAGTGGCGTAGCGAGAAATTTTAAAAGGGGGAAGCCATAATTTCCACATTTCTTTAAAGCGTTTTTTTTCGGCAGAACAAATTTGAAAATGATTGAGAAACAAGAAAACTCTTGGAGGGTCCGGTGGCATGCTCTCTCGGAAAAATTTTGAAAATTTACATGCCGTAATGGCTATTTGTAGTGCTTTTTGAATAATCCTCAGGCAAATTTTGTTTAAATTTTTTGACCCTGATTCTGAGTGCTTTGCCAAATATTGGCGCGCACATTTTCGATTATGCGTGCTTAAGGCGTAAGGCTTATCGCTCTCGAAGAGGTTCAAAGTTATGGAAAAATTGTATACATCAAAAACTATTTTGAAAATGGCTAGTGGGAGGATGCATACCTCTCATCCTAACCCTTGGATAAGCCACTGGCCATAAGCTACAGACACCATCGAAAGAGCCTGGCATGTTTCAGTCACTTGGTACCATTAGTTTTGTTCTTTTTTTACTAAAAGGCAGAGTCAAAAAGGGGGAAAGATGGCACAATGGGCCCCCCTCTGAATACGCTCCTGGTCATAAACATATGGGATATAGGTCCAATCTTTTTGAAGTACTCTTTTTTCATCTACAATATTTCGTTTTTTCGCTGAAGACAAGCGGCTAATAAATATTGATTAAAAAGCAGAATAAAAAATACCTTAAGAAAGCAGTAAAACTTGCATATGATAAATGGTACTGCCACCTCACCAATTCATTTCCGCAAACTCACATAATTCCTTTTACTGTAAGGCAAGCTAAGCTCTCACTCGAATAGTTACTCGTAAACTGCTGCACGATGCTGAAGCTGCAACGGACTCGAGTTGTGTTATTATTATTTCATAACAATGGATGAACTGCTGAATCCTGAAACAGATGACTTGTATTGAGCGTTTATATAATTACTGTGTGATACGCGCTTGATTAAATCAGGGGCTCAGCTTTTAGTATCGCATCGCAAAGATTAGACGGGGAAAAAATGTTTAAAAGTACTGGTCTCGCCAAAATGTTCGCGGGCCGCAGGAAATTCTTTCGCGGGCCGCATGTTCGTCACCTCTGATCTAAAACTTATGCAAATGCAAAGCCCAAACTTGACCAAAAATGGTTAAATCACTAGAATAAAGTTCATACTCGAAGCAGTAATGCCCAGCATCCTACTGTATGAAATCGACTGGAAAACTGCTTTGTGTCTCTTGTTACTTTCATTACCAAGAGCGCAAGGTTTGCCTTCACAACATATAAGAATTAACCAAGAATCTAATCTCTGCCTCATTTAACTCGACATTTATTTTAATTTTTAATTATTGCTTGTTTTGAGTACATGACAATTGAATCAATACTCCAGCGCAAGTTTTTCGACTTTACAATCCAAAGAACGTAATAACTTATAGGCCTAAGCACTACTCAATTCCATGTATGTCACTTAACGTAAATCGATTCCACACTTGTAACCTCTCAAAAGTGTTTAAAGAAGTTGGGTGTGTTACTTTTTAAGTGTTATTTATGCTGTTGGTTTTCTGATTATAGTTCATTAAAATTTGAAACTACACCTACCATTACACTTGAACGTGTTTCTTACTCCAAAAAGTTTTCTATTTTGTGAAACAGGATCCAAATTTTGGCTTAAAATTAGGAAACTCAAGAACCAATGCCGACCCCTTCTTGTTCTTAAATGCAACCTAGTTTTGCAATATCAAAATAAAGACTTTGAAGAAAAGCTGCTGATATTTTTTCCAATTTGATCAAAAGTGTGGTTTAATTTTTATTTCACATGAAATTGGGAGTTTTACATTTATATTTTAAACAGTTGGCATTGACGTAATTTACAAACTTGCTTTTTTGTATTTTGAAGACGTTTTATCTGTATGTTCTTTTTTTATGCTTTATGTAATGTAATAGGCTCAACCACAAGGAACAAAATTAACTACTTTGGGACGAAACCGGAATATTTTAGGGGGGACTAAGAATTGAAAAACGCTTATTTTGCAGTTTTATGCATGTGAAAGTACTAACATATTTTTAAACTAAAGTTCAGGGGGATCTTGAGCAACGTTAGACCCCATTCTGACTCCAGTTATGTAGACGGTTAAGCTCTCTTTTTATCTAGTAAACAGTTTCGTCCAGGCTATATTGCTTCATTTGGCTCAAATGATTTTTTGCGTCATTAATCAAATGTGACTTATATGAGAGTACGTCAATAAAAGCACGCTGTGCTTTATCTTGCAAGTTTGGTTTGATTGTCATAATTACCAGTTGCGATGGTTGTATTCTTTAGATAACTTATTCGCAGTATTTTTGTGTCATAATTATTATTTTGGAATGACAAATGAAAATTTGTTCTGTCATAGATGGGTGACAAAATTTTTAAATGGCGGTGAGAACTATTCTATCAACCGACATTGTTACGATACAAAAATTTGTTACACCAAAGATGACATTATCGCTTTGACCTTGCAAAGTCTTCCAGTTTTTTACTGAACAATGATTTTGTCGAGCTTGCTTATTATCAACTGCAATCTTTTAAAACCAATCAAAAAGTCTGCAATGAAACGTAATCATTTAGGCCAGTCGAGGAGGTAACAATAGAAAAAACAATAAACGATATCACTGTCGCGAAACGTGTCGAAAATCAGCAAATTACGTACAAATTCGAAAGTTGCGAGACTACTTCATTCAAAACCTTTAAAGCATGCAGTAAAAAAGACTTTGGCTAGCACGACAATAATTTTTTCGTTTCTTACACTCCCGTAAAAATATAGAGGAACCCCCAAGTCCGCCAGTGATCAAATTTTTCGCGTCATAACAAAAGAGCGTGATTATGGCATGAAATTAACTGTGAAGACACAGAATATTATTTTGTTTCGTCTTACAAAGCTAATGTGGAGCAATTACCAACTCATGAATTACAATGAGGTTTTCCTGCTAAATTCAATAAGATGACAAAACATAATATTCAAGGCGCAGTACGACTAAAGTTTATTTTTAAATTAATGAACAACTTAATTACAACAAACTCTGCGGAGAGGAGAAACTGCAACGTCAGTAATCGAGTTTTGCATCCATTAAGTTACCTCCAGCTGAGAATTGAACCAGTGCGCGTGAATTAAAACATTTTAATCCATAAAGCACTTCAATTTATAGTTTGGTAAATGCACGATTCTACGTCTAGGTGGAATAAACTGGAGTATAGAAGACAAAGGCACATTCCAACATTGTGGCATTGATTAACTACGTGTGTTTAGATATATCTTTCAATTTCCAGCCAAGTCTTCCTCTTCTAGGTGGAATTTTCCTGAAATACAACCATAATCCAAATCAAAAAATCCAAATTAAAAATGTGCTCGCGGTATTACGCCGATGCCCGTAGCGAACGGCGGGGTCTATCTCCGCTGATTAGTGCCTGGGCAACTCACTTCCAAAAAAACGTCGCAGTGGTGGCGATTGGTTGACTTGACCAGCCCGGAAATCGATCTTCAGACCTACCTCGTCGTTAGCGATGTCTTTCTGTGCTAGGTCCACCCGGCCGGATAATTTGGCAGATATAATTTGTTTGCATTAAATCTTTTGATTCTTGTCCAAGGCATTAGTAGGATCGATACAAATCAGTCGAAAATCGCTGATGAGGCACTAATAGCGTGGAGTAATTAGCAGAGATCAAAACTGCCAATCAAGAGAAACTGGTATCGATACTGCTCCCGATATTATTTTTGTTTCACCTATCTTCTTGAACCATACCATAATGCCCGTTTGGCGGGATGGTAATATGAAATGTGTTAAGGCACGTTTTGAAAGCGAATTTTTTTGGTGTCAGTTGTAAGGGCCTTTTATATATGATCACTGTGGTGGTGCTTTGTTGGTGCATAAAATTTGAAGCTACTGATTAGGCTGATCTGTCGGTTAGATAAAGTTTGGAGTTCATTTTCATCAAGTAATGTTCTGACACAAACGTTTTACTGCAGCTTTATGATAGAAGAGCATGCCTGCTCTAAATCATCTAGCCATGACCATAACCAATGATGATTCAGAGGTTCGTACCCGTGCTTGGAATATTGTGATTAGGCAAACTAGTTCGTGTTTTTCTTAACTAGTGGACGTCAGTCGTCAGACCTGTGTTTCTGAAACAAGTGAACCGGTTGTTAATACGTTCTATATGCAAATACTGTAAGAACATCCTCTTAACATTCTGAACTCCATTATGGACTAAAACGATGACAAAAAAATAATATGCATATGAATCTTGTTTCTAAACGCCTTATCTAACTGCAGATGTGCCTTTGCTTACGAGTTTCACATGGTATAACGGTTTGCATTGCTAAACTTGAATCATCCCAAGCAATGAATCATAGGTTTACAAATAGACTTTTTATGCATCATGTAAACGCTTGTAGCCTAAGCTGTGTGATGTTGTTGCAATCAAACTTTTGTAAAGCTGCTAGGATCAAAAGTTGTTTCCTGCTCAAAAATTTTGATCCTATTATACTTGTCAGTTGTCACACACATGAGAATGCATACGCTTTAGTAAGCCATTCTTTATTTTTCACAAGACTTGAATCACTTAAACCAGGGGCGTCCAACCCGCGGCCCAAGGTTCACTTGTGGCCCGCCAAAGCTTAAAAAGTGGCTCGTTAGGCTCTCTAGTACATTGGTTAGTTAATTTGTCACGCGCTGACACGATATTTTGAGTCACAAATTCGATCTTCAAACAGCATGTGCTAAAGGTGTCCCACCATTGCTTCCAACAATGATATATAAAATGCAGCGCGCGCATGTACGCACAGTCGCACACTATACTGTTTCGATTGTTTTGTTGTAACTGTTGTTTAAGTAAACTTGCTCTTATTATGTAGTCATACTAAACGCAATATCAAGCAATATTGTACCTGTTCAATTTTTACCGCTTCATCGACCGGTATCAAAAAAATGTTTGAAATAACCTTGACGAGGCGAGTGAGACAATGCACGTTGGAATTGTTACGACATCATTGAACAACCAGCTTACTGGCGCAGGCTACCAAATTTTATATCCGGTTAATCGCAGGCCAGTGTGGTTTGTAATGGGAGTCGCATTGCCGCGTACCGCGTACGGGTAAACGCACCTTTAGGTGCATTATCACGTAATAATCACTTTGCTAGAAAATTACGATGAGGCGTTAACGAGTGGCGAAGGCCATCTATTTGTATTGTATTTACCAGCATATTTATCCTCCTTACGCGAGAAAACGATCCAAGCGCTATAACAAGCTGTCTTAGAAGTCGCCAGCTATCTGTCTATCACACCAAGGTGGGGGAATCTCGCTAAGTGCTTTTCCCACCGGCAGAACAACTAAACTTACCGGCTTGTTCTTCACACTGTCCCTTTAATGCTAAACGTCAAGCAAGGAAGCAGTAAACACCAATTTTTAAGTCAATAGTTTAACCCGACTCGGAATCAAACCCGAGTCTGCAGCTCCAGAGGCGGATGCTCTTACCACTCGGCAATCTGAGCTATTATATCTCCGCGGCTTTGCGCCTGGGCAACACTAAAGTCCGTATAACTTACAAACTTTGGGCAACACAGCTTCGAACGCGAAAAAACAACGCAGCGGTTGCGACACTGCATCCGCTTTGACCCCCCAGGCGACGAATCCCAGACCGCTCGCTCCGATAGCGATGTCATTATTAACTGAGCTAACCGGCCGGTATGCTACTAATCTAGCTAAGCAAAAGTATGTGTATCAATAAGAGGTATGGTGATGCGATCATTATCCCTTGCGTAAGATATGGCTCTTTGCTGAAAAACAAAAAGAAATGTGGCTCTTAGGATCTGACTGGTTGGCTACCCCTGCCATAGACTATAATGGATTAGAAACTAGACACAATGAATACGCATTATACTACAGTAGTATATGGTCACACGTAAATGGTTACGCGTTCGTATTTCTGCTCGCTTTGCACGTGCTATGACATTTTGCTTTCATTTTAAATTTAGCTGTGAGTATGGCAAGCAAGAAACGAAAAATAACAAAAAAATATAATGTTCAATCATTTATTTTCTAAACCCGCTTATCCTTGGGGGGTTGCGGGGGCAGCATCTCGAGTTGGAGCTTCCAAGCACCTCGATCCTCTGCAACAAAGGTTAAATGCTCTGCTGGAACGCCAAGGCGAGACCAACTAAGATTTTCTACGTAATCTTGCCATCGAGTTCTAGGACTGCCTTTAGGCCTTCGACTAATCTGCGTTGAACAGAGCAGTTTTTTGGCTGTTGTTTTGTGGGGCATTCGTGTCACATGTCCGTACCAACGCAGTTGCGGTCTTTCCGGTCGGAGAAGCAGCAATGTGATATTTAGAGATTCACAACTATTCAGCACTTTCAACCTTGTCCAACACGATCAAACCGCTAATTCTTCGCAAGAATTCGGCTGCTTGAACTCGAGATCTCACTTTCTCATTCATGATCCAACACTCATGGCCATAAATCAGAATAGGAAAATACTGATCTGAAAATGGATAGCTTTGCCCTGGTGCAAAGCTCCCGTTTCAGTACCACAAATCGGTGGAGCTGGCTAATTACTGCACTTGCTTTTCCGATGCGAATATCCAATTCGCTATTTTGTCGCCATCACTCGTGAATGAGACGCCAAGGTATTTGAATTTCTTCGACTGTTTTAGTGGTACTCCATCAATTTGGAGAGATGATTTCTCAAATTGTTTTTATAATCGCTTATAATTATATTTGCCCGTAATCAAAAAAATTGGGCGCCTCTGACTTAAACAATGAATCATAACCTGCTTTTTAAACGAAGTATCATGCGTAATGTAAATAAACATAATCGTGTTGTTTAGCAAAAGTTCTGCAATCTTTTCAGCATCAAAACGTGCTTCCTTATTGAAAGGTTTAATTGGTTATGGTTAATGATACTTCGGAGCAGCGCTTTAGAATGCACAAATGGCTCGCGATGCAACGCACAACCACTCGATTTACATTTAACACGACATTAGAACGTTTATTGAAAGTGGAAATTTGTGATGGCGGAAACCTATGATCGAAAACACGGATCTCAATTATGCGAAACTGTAGTCAATAATTTGTAGAGATGTGCGCAAAAACTTCTCGAAGGGGGAGCAGCGTAAAAAAGATTTACCACAAAAAGACATTCTTTGGAAGAATCTGAGCCATAATTGCGGGGTGTGTCAAAGAAGGCATCAAGGGCACGCGCAAAAGCCCCCCTGCCTACGTCACTAGTGAGTTGCACATATGACGCAGCAATGCGATTACTAATAAATATCTGAATCAGACATTATTTTATGAAACATCGTGATTTAAATGTACTGAGCAAACATTCTTTTAGCAACTTTTGCATCGTCTGTCAGTACACAGTATAAGCATATAGTCACGGTGGTTTGGAACAACTACTGCCAAAATTTATTAAAAATTCTCAAGTTTTAGACAATACTATAATGGTGTTTTGAATAAGGAGCTAATACTTGAAAGCCTGACTGGTTTCATCTAATCGTCCTCGTAATACGTGAGCTATGTTCAATGGCCCAGCGAGAAATTTATTTTAAAAGGGGGGAAGGAGCATACTACTACTACAAAAACCATTAAAAGAGTCATATTTCCGCTACTTAGCAACATTTGTTCTTTTTTACAAAAGAGATAAAGAGTGCGGGATGTAACAATGCGCCCCATAAGCACGACACTGGCTAGGTTGAGCAGAGATCATTTTCCTTTTTGAACTGCTGCAATAATGCATTTGCGATGACAGAAAACTTTCGCGTAACTGGCTACTACAACCACAAAGTACCACACGCCATACAAAATAGTCAAAGAAACTGATTTCTTTCGTAGCTATTCAAAGCAGCCTGCTGTGATTTGCGAGAAATGCTATTTCAGTGAAAAGCGAAAATATCTAAATTTTGTACCTACAAGAAATAATTTGTCGTCGTAATCAAATTGGTTTATATTTTGCCATTTTTATTCATTCTCCATGCCAGCACTAGGTTGCAGACTTGCAGTTGATACCATTTTTAAGTATTTGGTTTGACTTGCCCAAGTACCGAACTCAGGCTCCTATAAATGCAAAGCAAATGAACTAGGCAGGTTCAAAAAGGTTTGCAATTTGTCAACACATGACCCGATCTTAAAAATTTTAAAATATTACGCTTAAATCACAAGATTCAATTGCTCTGCTTACTTGCCCGAGGCCAAAGTTCAGACATAGAATTACCGAACAAAATTGTATGCAATTTCATGTAACAACTCTATCACAGAAACAAAGCTCTTATCTGACGCCCTGCTGTATTGAGTTGTTTGCTTTTTTGACCAAAAATTCAAACGTGTTTTTACAGGTAGCGACCGTGATATTAGGTGCAGCGACCGTGATATTAGGTGCAGCAACCGAGCTATTTTTTTAAGCGCTTTTGTTCTGTATTTTCATCTTGAACATGTTCAACGGATATCGTTTTGTCGCTGTTTCCCTATTTTTAACCCTGTTGTTTTTTGTGTTGATGATGGCGTTATTTTATGGTTAAAAATAAAAAATCCTACTACTAATACTACTAGGTATGATCTATGAATTATGCGGGAGCACATTTCTTCAACTAGATCTAGCACTTTAAGAGTTCGAGAAAACATCCGGGGCCGGCGCAAAAACACCGTTACAGCTAGGGACACATCGCCAACTACGCGGGAATTTCCCAAAAGGGGATGAGCGCCTGAAGAAGATTTACCACAAAAGGGCATAAATTTCTAAAAAACTAAGCAATAATAGCTTTTAACCCTAGAGTGCATGAAGGGGTCTGTGAGACCCTTTACGGTGTTTCGTCTTGCGTAGCTCCTGCAGTCTTCAATCGATGAACCCCAAATTTCCTGACTTTTATTTTTTTGGGCTGAACTTTGTGATTACCAAATCTCGAAACAAAGCAACTTCTAGAAATAAAAATAATTGAACTTATTACATTACTGCATGACGAGCGTCTCTCAGACCCCTACCGATTTCTTATGAAAAAACTGCGACTGCTTCTGTGAAACACGTTGAATTTTTATGTTTTGTCATCAAAAGGAATAGTCATTGTCACAACAATGTCTAACTGCCTTATTTGGATATTGTGAAACGCCCCACAAGAAGCAGTTTTAAATAATAAAAATAGGGCAAAAGGGACGATTACCATAAGTGAACTTTCTGTGTTTTGTATGCAGAAAAAAACGGCCAAATTGGTTGAATTATCATATTACACCAGGGCTGGCGCCAAAGGGAAGCCTTGGGGGCCTGTCCCCCAATCAACATACTTGCCCCCCCCCCAATCAACAAGCTTACTCTTTTGAAGACAGCGGCTTTTATGCTTGATTTCCAACTTTGGCCCCCCCCACCTTAATAAACGCTTGACCCCCCTAAGTCGACTGCTTTGCCGCCGGCTCTGTATTACACTGAGGCAAAACAGACTGAAAATGATGGGCCTGCCAGCAAAGACAACGACAACTCGTGACTGTCGATAAGGAGCTGTACCCATTTAGAAGCAGATACCCATAGTAGCCTAACATTCAATATATGTGTAAAAGGCCCGCTAAATATGGTTGGAAGTTCTGAACGCTAGCTGATGCTCAATCATATTACAATTCGTGCGCATCTACATAAACCGGGAAGGATCAGACAACTGATCGCGGGCCACGCAGTTTAGAAAATGTGGCAGTGAATGCTACAAGACATGTCACGGAAGGCAGAAATGCTGCTACATATGATGATTTTTTTGCACGTGCCTATCCCTTGCAAGGGTCTTAAGCAAACGCAATTCGACATTTTTAGGTACTATAAGATCGCGTATAGTCGAGATAAAGTACTTCTAGCTGTACGAAGTGATTACAATCGAGAGCTTTATGCAAGCAAGTTAGCAAGTTTCCGTTCACGGCACATGGAGTTGGCCGAGTGGTTGGTGCATTGGGCTCCGAAGCAGACTTCGCGGGTTCGATGCTCAACTAGGTCATCTCCATGATGCATGTACTTCACTACCACAAAAACCCTAAGCTGCAATTATGTGGCTTGAAATAAAAAAAAAAAAAAAAAAAAAAAAAAAAGTTTCCGTTCACGACTGTTGATCATAATCCCAACAGAAAGACTGCTTACTGCTGCAGGGGTGTCCGAAATGCGTAAAACACTGCCAATTTCTGGTAAAAACTGCTGAACTGTGTATGAGCATTTTATCCAAAGCGGTCTAAGACTAAAGAGGAAAATGAGAGCCACAGTAAATCTCTAAACTGGACGTTTCAACACAGATTCAGCTGTCATCATCAGTAGTGTAAGCAAGGAAGTGCAAAACTGAAAGAAAATGGCCTACTGCCTTGCTTACATTGCTAATGGTTGTGCCTAGCTGAACCTATGTTGTCGTACCGTGCAGTTTTAAGATTTACTGCGGCTGTGCTTTTCCTCCTTTTAAGCTATTTCCATCCCATGTTTATTGTATTCCGATGTTAGTATTTATGTTCACAGTGCAGTTGCCTTTATTGCTTTTCAACCTTTGCCGGAAACGGACTTTAACAACGCCTTTTCTAATCTTTTATCATTAAAACCTGATAGAATTTAGGTGGGAGTTCTTTTGGACGTATTATATCCACAAAATTTAGTCCACGAACATACTAAAAAATATAAAAAACGGAAGAGCGTCCAAACCTATTCTTCCGGACATTATGTCACCATTTATGACCTCGAGGCAGGTCTACCCTTTTTGACTACCCATTTAGGTGTTGCAACGCCCTTTCACAAACAGATGTATGAAGATACTACATTCCGTGCTAAAATTACCAAGTTATCCGTATAATGTAACTAAAGTCATTCTTAAACCCAGTTTTCGGACGCAGGGTCTCACAGACCCTTTCATGCAGTAACAGACACAAAAAAAGTCATGCACTCTTGGGTTAACGTGCATCGAAAGAGTTCGAAGCGGATACAGTCATGCGTATAAGTAGTCCGGTCTACGCTACAGCATAAGTACTCGGTTAATATACAAAAACCAACGTATTTTTGGAACTGGTCCGTCTTTTGACAATATTGAATTAGCTCTAATTAAACAATTCGGGCGTTCTAGGATGATGACAGCTGAATCTTTGTTGTCGAAACGTCCAAATGTTGGAGAATTTCTTCGTTTTTGTTTTTCCAACTTATCGATTTGTACCAAAACTGCAGAGCAACGGCGTCATCAAAGTTGTTCCAGAAGCTTAAATGTGGGCCTCAATTGCATGCTTTTTAGGCATTTTGTATCATAATACACCTTTAGGCCGGGATTACACGAGCAAGAAACTTGCGCAAGATGATTTTTTGCAGCAATATCAAAGCAATAATGTCATGTGTGTAAATTGGCTATCAAGATTCTTGCGCATTATTGACAGCAATATTGCACAAGAAATTTCTTGTCATGTGTAAGGGCTGTTTGGCAACTTTTTAGCCAACGTGCTGCAATGTTGCGGTAAATAGAACCGAGTTTTATTTCGCAGCAATATTGCAACAGGTATGCAGTGATCATCAGAGCAAATTAACCTTTTGATTGGCGAAGTAAAATTGAGGGGATGTATTTGGAATATTTTCTCGCGGAAATTTAAGGATAGGGCTAAGAAATGTGATGCGGCCTCAAGCCAACTGATGTGTTACTTTTAAATAAACCATTTACGTAAAGCCAGTTGTGAAGTTTGTCAACAACGTCAAAAATCTGAAAAAGGACTTTACCAAACTTGACGAACTTATGGAAAAATGGCCTACCTATAATTCCGCAAAAATGCGCGCCAAATAACAATAACAAATATGAACAAAGTTATCTTGATCGACTGTATCCAAAACATCTGGCTACAACTAAGTTGCAGAAATGATCTCCAAAACCTAATGTCAACCAGCTAACAGCAATGACCTTTTGCAAGCTCTAGCCAGATAAAGGTTATGATGTAGGCTCGGATTGTTTTTATAGCGTACGCCTGCGTTGCGGCCAAATGGGCCCATGATAGCTAATTTAAAAATTAAGTAACATGAGGCACAATGAAGTTCAGATTACACTTAAATTCTTAAATTGGTAAAACAACTGCTCAGCGTCCAGGAACGGATTCATGGGAGATAACTTCTGCTTTAAAAGTTTAACTTGGCGAGCAGTAAGAGGCGGTGTTAGTGCAACATGATGCGTCCAGATGTCCAATATCTCTTACTGCGTACACAAAATCATGAAAATGCTTCCTCCCCCCCTTTTAAACAAAAACCCAACCCTGCTTGTACTTCGTTTACAGCTAGAGTGATTACAGCTATTTGAAACCGGCACTTGATGTATCGGTTAAGAGCGTCCGCTTGGTAGCCGGAAGACTGGGTTTTATTCCCGGTCGGGTCACACTAAAGACTTTAAAGGTAGTATTCCCAACTTTCGCGCCAGGCGCTCGGCACAAACGGAAGTGCGAAGGGTTTTGTGTATGTGTTGTTCGTCATGTATGTCCCATAACAGCGTTCAATCATTCGTGATTGATGATTGTAATGGACCGCCAATGGAGAATGACCCAAACAATGTGTGCTTGCACCCGCTGTCCCGTACCTTTACATCGGCGATGGCCAACCCGCGGCCAACGGGCCGCATGCGGCCCTTTTGATGTTCCTGTGCGGCCCAGTTGCGACACTTTCAATTATAATAAACTGCTTGCGATTTTTCAGTGATCGTGTCCACCAACATTTAGTTAATTGAATCATGTTCCGTAAAATGAATTTCCGAATGTAAAACGACTAGCATTGCGAATTGCTGCGGCAGTGGGCACAACGTATGCATGCGAATCATTTATTTCAATGTTCAAAATTGTAAAGTAGAAAAGACGAATTAGATAGACTGAAAACTCGCATGATGAATCAATTACGTTGAGCAGTTACCAACTTGCCAGTCGACATTAACAAGCTGAGCTCTGACATTCATTAACAAGCGTCACACTGAGAAATCTCCAAAATAAACAATTATTGTAACTTTTGTGCATCTTTTCCAACATTAAACATACGGTTCAATAAAAGAGGCTACTTCAAAAGAAATTTTACTAGTTGTAATAACACGCTATCCATAGGCGCACACTGAGGGGAGGGCATTTTCCATAGTGACTGCACACACTGCAGGTACCGGTTTTTGTTTTTACGCTTTTATTTGAAGCCCTAAAAATATAACCCTATAACCTCTGGCCTCCGGCGATTGGGAGTTTAGCCACAAAACCCCGGTTGCAGCCCCCCATCGTCATATCCTGGGAGCCCCGCTGACGCTATCGCTACGTATTTCGTGCGGAGACAAACTTGCGGCCCTTGAGTATATGCCAGGCATTATGTGCGGCCCTGAAAAACAAAACGGTTGGCCATGCCTGCTTTACATAATTACCTTTACAGCTATTTGAAAAATCTGTTTTGAGTTTCTGAGCGTTATCTAAAATTAGGCAGCAAGCGCTATGACGCAATCATAATAAACATAGCGATTACATCATAACAGAAGAATAACTTTACTCATATGACGGTGCGTTCACTTCCGTTCATAGTAAGCCGTGGAAGTTCAGGACTAGATCGCTATGGCGTGTTGATGGTGATTTCTCATACACGACCTATAGTAACCCGAAAATCATGCGTACATTTTGTGATTGGACGAAACTATGCGACGTCATTGTCTAAAATTTATGCTGCACTTTTGATATATGCATCAGTTTGAGAGGGTGGAGCTTCTTTCTATCGTTTGTGTTCAATCGTACACGTTTTTTTCACGTAGTGTTAATTCTTCAAACTTGCGTGAATCAGCATTAAAGGAAATCAAATCTGCATTTACTCGCAGTATGTGACGAAGTCATAACGAAGTCAATCTCCGCCGCATAGTGCCTGGGCAACAGATAGCAAGATCTGCAAGAGCTTTAATTATAGTACGCCGATTGCCCGGTTAGCGCTAAAGGATGATAGCTTCAACACGATTAGAGCAAACCCAAAAGCAAAAGAAGATTTACGCTGTGATGTTTTTGAATTTTTTGGCACGTTTCGAGTAGTAAGCTGCGTAATAGCAGCCTGTGTTAGTTATTCGGCAAAATTCGGTTATCAAAAATCGTGAAAAAAACAAATCGTGGTTATAAACATTAATATGGCTTAAGAAAGATCTTGCAACCGGAAGAGCTAATGGGCTTGACGATTTTAAGCCTTTACGATAAAAACCATTTAGGAAATATGGGATAAAAATAGCTTAAAGAGGAAAATAAAGCCTAAGCAATTTGTAAAATTTGATGTTTCCACATTCAGCTGTCATCATCAACAGTGTATGCAAGGCAGCATTAAACTGAAAGGAGACCTTCTGTTTTATACTGCCTTATACTGCGAATGATGACACTAAATGCGTTTTGTTGAAACGTTCAGTTTTACGAATCACTTTGTTTTCGTTTTCTATAAAAAATCACTAAAGTTGTGAACAAGACCCGGCTTAATAAGCCCTGCGCCTTAATCAATGAACAAGCTAGACAAAAGAAATTCTTATTTAAAAGCAGCTTACTTTTTGATTTACTACCATGAACAAACACAACATTTCTGATGAGAGATATAATGGGATGCACCAACTTTTTTCTGTGGTCTCTTCGACCCATTTTGCGAATTACTAAAGATGTTCTGTAAATTATAAAAGTATTCTGCTGCGACCCAATATGCAGTAGCTACGCCTTGACTGCATTGACCATCGTTTTACTAGGCCTACAAAAGTTTTCCGATAGCCAAAAGGAAGTCCAAACAGTCAAAAGGAAAGTTAGATTTGGTGTAAACTCACCAAATGTGAACAAATACACGGACGCGTGATAGACAATACGAATTTAATGAAAAAAAAAAAAAAAATACACTACCGGAAGAAACAGTACTGCGGTGGTCATAATTCAATCTTTCCCATGCCAAAAGTCTATTTTTAATTATTATCTGGCATCGGACGGACTAACGAAACTGGATGGACAGACTTTGGACTAACGGCTGTCGAGACAGGAACAAAATGATTTTCTGTCGTTGATTAATTCTGTTTTTTTCGCAATCCTTTCTATTTTATTTTTCTGCGCAAACTTACATTTTTTCGCAAAAATTGAAATCTCTTGGGAGGTTTGAATCTTTATTTTACTCGCGGTTTTACGCTGTCCATCTCCGCAGCTTAGCGTCTGGGCAACACACTTTCGAATAGTGGTCGCAACGGTGGCGAGCCGTTGGCGACACTGTGCCGCTTTGACCGGCCTGGGAATCGAACCCCAAACCTCCTGCAACTATAACGTATGCTAAACTACTGACCTACATAAAATATTTATACACCTACGCGTCCCGTAGAGCGAGACAGTGCTGTTTCTGGCTAGTAGCCTTCATCAGCCGCCTCAGGTAAAAAACATTTATCTTCCAGGACAAATGATCTTGCCAGGATCACTCATCCCTTCGGATAAATAATTCTTAAAGATTTTAACCTTTGTGGTACGCAATCCACTCGTGTGGCTACGTCACCATTCCAGTCAAACTCTTTACGTGGCCACGGTGAAGAGCAAACAACTAAAAAGCAGCGTCCTTCCTGGCCTACCGGACGGGAAGTCATGACGACTTCCTCTTGTTGGGTCAGAGGCTATAACAGCACTCCATCACCAACAGTGCAAAGAACTCCAGTAAATCGTACCGTAGCGCTAGAGCATTGAATTTTAGTTGTTTATACCTACGCGTCATTAAATTAGTAATTAACCTGTACCCATTTCTGTATAGACTTGCATCAATTAAGGAAAAACTTACTGCAAACGCAATTACAAAATTGGAGACATTAAACAGTTTCGACTTTTTAGGTTTCATCAGTAGAATTGGTGTGAATGATATTTTCTCAAGGCAATTCATATGTCGGGTAGAGTTTTTACTTGTGGTTCACTGGTTTGTAACATTTGTGCTATACAAACCCCTCAAAATGTTCTCTCTGCTAAACTCGTTTGCTCGTAAAAAGCGGCTACGCACCTGTATTCTTGAGTTTGTGCTGCCAACAAAGTTTTGAGTTAGTGCGGTGATGAATTACTTATTGCACACACCAATTGACAAGACAAAAGTTTTGTAATCGCGTCACTCCGGGACTCTTCAAGGCTTTAATATGACCTAACCAGACCTCATCTCCGGTTACCATTTCTGCGACTTGGTAGCGCCACCTAACGGGTAACGTGCGCTAATTTTCATCAGAGAGGTTAATAGAACATAACAATTCTTTTTTTCTGCAAGCCACATAATTGCAATTTAGGTTTTTACGTCAGTGAAGTATACGCATCATGGAAGATGACCTAGCTGCGCATCGAAGTCATGAAGCCAGCTCCGGTGCTCTAACCACTTGGCCAACTCCATGTCCTTGCTTCAAGCGGTTCCTGCATATGAGACTAGATTGCTGCAGTTGGTATCCAAAAATGCTAATGATTTTTTTAATGATCTGTATGACATCTAAGACCGGTCGGATAGCGCGTTTGTTCAAGACACTGCCATCGATGCGGTAGGTCTGAGGTTCAAATTCTGGGCGAGTCAAATCAGACACAGTTGCGTACAGCTCGCCACCGCTGCGATGTTTCCTCAGAGCGGTGTTCCCAGACGTTAAGATGCGGAGATAGGAATCCGGAACTCGTACACGCTTCGGCGTAATATCACCCGTATGATGAAGACAGTTATGCGAGGTAACATCTCAAAAAAATTTCTTTTGTAATCCAACAATCTATTAAACAGCTACACAACAAAACAAACATTAAGAGAGAAAAAAAGCAGCATATAAAAATTCAATAAATGACATAATGGGTTTATTTTTTGTAGAGTTTCCAGCGTCGTATACAAACGGGCTTACCACAATAGCCTTCAAACGTATTAGTAAGCTAGCGGTATTTCACCAGTAAAAATGTTTCTTGCGCCGTAGACCGACCCATATTTCGGAAAATTTTTAGTTTCCTTCTGTGTATTGACTTTTCTGCTTGGATTTTTTGTGCTGAATTCAAAAATATGCATAAAATTTTTTTTCGGTAAAGAACTTGGAAGTTATGTGCAGTTGCCCAGCACCAACTTTTGATAAAAATAACGAAAATCATTTTTATCAGATCTTTCTTATTAAAGTAGCATTTGTATATTAAAATTTTATAACAGCACTCATTCAGCTGAACAATTAAAAAAAAAAATTTAATTCGTGGATCGGTTTCAGAGTAATGGCTATTTAAAATAAATATTTTGCGTCACGCATGAATGATTTCTTGTGATAACTTAACACATAGTCTCAGGAAAGTAGCGAAAATTGGTATTGTGGGGTTTTTGGAGGTAAGAAATATACAAAAAAATCAATAACAAACATGTCAGAGAAACAAAAAACATATTCAAAAAAACGAAGCGAAAAACATCATGCATGAATGATTTTTTTGTTTGTGGCAACTAGGTTTTGTCATGAACTTCAAAGATTTCTATATTGCGAAGGGTTTACAACGTAATTAGTGCTGACATTCACTGCCCAACGTAAGACATAAGGAGAATCAGCTACAGAAATCTCCACTAACATCAGGTACCATAATCTAAAGCACTAATGAATCATTCTGATCTCTTTTAAATGTTACAAATCCTACCCTATATATTGCCAAGATAAGGACAGCAACTCATTATTAATAGGGTTTGTGCAGAGCAACCTGATGCACAAGCCAATGAATGAATACAGGATCAGTTGCTTCTCGTCAGCTGCAAAAGTAGCCCTGACCTGGCACAACCACAATTAATACAGCGTGATGGCAAATATCTCCAAGCATACAAATACAAGAAGAATGAAATACCAATCAGGCATTATATTGATGTAGTTAAATGTCTTTCGTGAGTCTGAAAATGTTCTTCGAAGATGTCGGATAGGCACGGCGTTCCGCTTCAACTTGCTGTAAAATATTTTGCCGCCTGGTTTCATCTTTTGTGAACACATCCGTGAAGTCAATTCTGAATTTGACGCGACGCTCACCAGGGTCATTGATAACTTTTAGGTTGAACACAATCCTTCGCAGCTGCTGAAAAGAACAATAAGTTCCCGTTCTTCAGGTGACACACATTCAAAAAATGTCGGCTAACCACCTAGCTAGTCAAAAAATAGCCATGACTCAGAAGACACAAAGCTTTCCAGCGTACTGTCTTAGTAAACTCTAGGCAGTTCTGGTTTCCCAGTTGCTGTTGCAACTGGGTAGGAAGATTTACCTGCATTGCACTCACGATAGCAAGTTTTGTTTTGTTGCCGACTCTCTTTGAGAATAAGGTTAATGGTTGGCCTATGTGCATAGGTGAAAAGTACCACTTGTGCATGTCTAGTTTCTGCAAGCAAGCAGCAGATAAAGCTGAGTCTCGAATTGCCCATTCATCCATGTTTTTCTAAAGTACTAGAGCAAGGTGAGGAGCATCAGAAGCAACTGGAATAGAAAACCAGTATCTGCCATAGATATAAATGTTAAAAAAAGCAAGTTTATTTACACCATGAGTCTTCGAGACCTCATTTTGTAATGATCACTACCAACAACCACCATTTTCATGATGTAAATTGCTGCACTTATCCATCTTGCATGAAGAATTGCTCCTGCTCTCTTTGACTAGCTAGGTGGTTAGCCGACATTTTTTGAATGTGTGTCACCTGAAGAACGGGAACTTATTGTTCTTTTCAGCAGCTGCGAAGGATTGTGTTCAACCTAAAAGTTATCAATGACCCTGGTGAGCGTTGCGTCAAATTCAGAATTGACTTCACGGATGCGTTCACAAAAGATGAAACCAGGCGGCAAAATATTTTACAGCAAGTTGAAGCGGAACGCCGTGCCTATCCGACATCTTCGAAGAACATTTTCAGACTCACGAAAGACATTTAACTACATCAATATGATGCCTGATTGGTATTTCATTCTTCTTGTATTTGTATGCTTGGAGATATTTGCCATCACGCTGTATTAATTGTGGTTGTGCCAGGTCAGGGCTACTTTTGCAGTTGACGAGAAATAACTGATCCTGTATTCATTCATTGACTTGTGCATCAGGTTACTCTGCACAAACCCTATTAATGATGAGTCGCTGTCCTTATCTTGGCAATATATAGGGTAGGATTTGTAGCATTTAAATGAGATCAGAATGATTCATTAGTGCTTTAGATTATGGTACCTGATGTTAGTGGAGATTTCTGTAGCTGATTCTCCTTATGTCCTACGTTGTGCAGTGAATGTCAGCACTAATTACGTTGTAAACCCTTCGCAATATAGAAATCTTTGAAGTTCATGACAAAACCTAGTTGCCACAAACAAAAAAATCATTCACGCATGACGTTTTTTGCTTTGTTTTTTTTTTGAATATGTTTTTTGTTTCTCTGACATGTTTGTTATTGATTTTTTTTTTTTATTTCTTACCTCCAAAAACCCCACAATAGCAATTTTCGCTACTTTCCTGAGGCTATGTGTTAAGGCTAGGCTAACTATTTCATGCTTCCTGCTCAAGGAAAACCCAGCTAGATGGTAGCTCGGAAGATCTAACCTTTCTACCGAGGTGCAATGGGTTTCCTGTAAGAGGATGACGAGTGCCTCACACTGTAACGCGAGATAATGCAACACGCTCATCTTGCTTGCAGTGAGGCCTTCGATGTTCAGTTGGAGAATGCTGGGCCTTTGGAACTTGTTGACGGTGCGCCGAAGATGCACATCGCCCCGTCCTGAAAAGGACGTTTGCCGCTGCCCAGCTTGAACATCGTTAGGTGTCTCGCCGTTAAGGCAGATTCGGTTTCTGTCAGCCAGATTAAATAGCGTAGACAGAGTAACGCTCCGGGCTACGGGAAAGCATCTGCCATCCGGAGCCTAATCAGTGGATCCTAATCGACCAGTCCCCACCAACATCGGAGATCGAGTGGGTGTGCGTGGATGTTGATAACTATAAAATAGTCAACGTTTACAAACCCCCTCCAACACGGATGCAAGCATCTGATCTTCCAGCATTCCCCCATCCCTGCCTCTATGCTGGCGACTTCAACTGCCACCATGTTGACTGGGGCTATATTAATAACAATCCAGATGGTGAATGCCTGGCTGGCTGGGCCAGTGCCAACAACTTCACCCTGCTATATAGCCCCAAGGAGGCCGCCAGTTTCCACTCTGGCCGCTGGAAAACAGACACCAACCCAGATCTTGCATTTGCCAGTGTCGATTTGGACAGTCGCTTACCTGACAGACGTATCTTAGGAAAGTTCCCAAGGTCACAGCACCGACCCTCGCTTATAAGTCCACCCAAACTTGCTCATCCAAAACCGAGCAAGCCTGTAAAGCGATGGAACTTCCGCAAGGCCAACTGGGACCACTATTCTAACCTAACCAACAAACTGGCCAAGAGTATACCGCCACCTGAATCTCAAAACATCGATCAGGTTTACCAGTGCTTTTGCAAGGTAATAAGCACTGCGGCGAAGAAATGCATCCCTCGTGGTCGACGATCAAACCACATACCTTGCTGGGATGCGGAGTGTGAAGACCTCTATCAGCATTTCCTGCAGTCACCTGGGGGCCCTGATTCGGATAGGGCTGCCACAGCCCTACTCACAAGGCTCGACGGGAAGCGGAGAAATCGCTGGTCAGAGACGGTCCGCAACATTGACTTTTCGCACTCCAGCCGGCTGGCATGGAATACTATAAACAACTTGACTGGTAGGTCACGACAATCCCCTCGTCAATGTCCCGTTTCAGCTGATGCTATTGCTTCTCAGCTGGTTAAAAACGGGAAATACGAAGGTGTGAATCGACGCTCATCTCGGCTCGTTTTGCAGGAAGTGTCTGACTTTTGGAGGGCTGATCCATTACATCCTGCGAATGTCTCTGGGAGTTTTTCCCATCGGGAGTTCGCTGCTGCCCTCCAACATTTAAAACCAGGCAAAGCTCCTGGACCTGATTCCATTTGTCCGGAGCTAATAATCCATGCTGGAGCCAGCTTAAAGTCTTGGCTACGTGGCTTCCTATCTTCCTGCCTGCACCACCTCAAAATTCCTAAGATCTGGAGAAGAGCGCAAGTAGTAGCGGTCCCAAAGCCTTCGAAACCTGTAGAGGACCCAAAGAGCTATCGTCCGATCTCCTTGCTCTGTGTTCCCTACAAGATTCTCGAGCGACTTATCTACGCCCGCGTCGAACCTCTTATTGACCCTCTGCTCCCACGGGAACAGGCGGGTTTTCGACGCGGAAGATCCACCGTCGATCAAGTCACTTTGCTCACGCAAAGCATTGAGAATGCATTCGAAGCGAAAAAGAAGGCCGGTGCCGTCTTTATCGACCTGACAGCTGCCTATGACACTGTCTGGCACCGTGGCCTCACCTGCAAGCTGTTGCGGCTTCTGCCGGACAAGCACATGGTTCGTATGATTATGGAGCTGATCCGCAACAGAAGCTTCACCCTTACAACTGGCGACAGCAAGCCTAGCAGGTTACGACGCCTGAGAAATGGCGTCCCCCAGGGATCGGTCCTGGCCCCCCTCCTTTTCAACATCTATACATATGATATCCCCTCCATAGCCTCCAAGAAGTTCTCCTATGCCGACGACCTGGCGATACTTCATACATCTGGAGAATGGAAGGAGTTGGAAAGGACTCTAAGCCAGGACATGACTACACTCTCGGAATATCTCCAGACCTGGCGATTGAAGCTTAGCCACACTAAAACGGTGACGGCGGCCTTTCACCTCCACAATCGAGAGGCTAAGCGTGAGCTTAAGGTCTGTAACATCGGTAAGACCTTACCTTTCTGTCCAGTTCCCACTTATCTTGGGGTCAAACTGGACAGATCGCTCACATATCGTCCTCACCTGGAAGCATTGCGCAAGAAGTTAAGTGCTCGCGTCTCACTGTTGAGGCGACTTGCCGGAACAGGTTGGGGTGCTAGCGCTAAGACATTACGCACAGCTGCCCTGTCTCTGGTCTACTCGACTGCCGAGTACTGCGCATCAGTCTGGTGCCGCAGCGTGCACATACGGCTTATCGACAGTGTAATAAATGACGCCTTGCGCATTGTCATTGGGTGCCTGCGTCCCACTCCATCGGTCTACCTTCCGGTTCTTTCAGGCATCCAGCCAGCTGAGCTTCGCCGCCAAGGAGCGACACTCTCCCTAGCCAACCGCAGCTCCCTGGACCCTGACCACATTTTACATGGCCAGTTTCATGAGTCACAGGACGTATGTAGGGAGAGATTGAAATCTGGACGCTCATTTGTACCTGCTGCTCGGAAATTACTAGACAGTCTTTCTGAGATGGACATCCGTGCAGCCGAGTGGACGAACACGAAATGGGACATGGAGTACTCTGCCAACGCATTGTCACTGCACGCTTTCATTCCCAAGGCTAGCTCCAGACCTTTGGGTATGGGTCTGCCCAGGGCAGCCTGGGTCAAGCTCAACCGTCTGCGTTCTGGTGTTGGACGTTTCTGTTCGTCCATGTACAAATGGGGTCTCGCTCCTCTAGCGAATTGTGAGTGTGGTGCCAGTGAACAAACCGCAGATCACATCATCTCACAGTGTCCCATACATCGAGCACCCCGAGGTATGTTTGGTCTAATGGTTTTGGATGACGAAACAAGATGCTGGCTGAAGTCCCTTACAGTCAGCATCTGACCCAAGCAGTTTGGTGGCCAGGGTGGTAAAAGGATAAACCCTCGGCCTTGGTCCTTCCATCTGTCTTGGAAGAGATGCCCCGCCAAACGACGACGACGACGACGACGACGAACTATTTCATAAACTTGTTCTTCCGGTAATAATAAAAAACGGAGGTTGATACAAGAATCCCAACTTTTTATTGACGTTTCGCTCAGCAATTCACGCCGAGCTTCTTCAGAATAACAGGAGGCGGGGTGGAAAATCCAGTCCTGGCAGAGAACAGCAAAATAGTAGCACTTTTTCAACTGAACTGATTATGGTAAAGCAAAAAAGTATGATAGAAATACTGTCAACTGTTGCGTCATAAGGACAGTAACTTACTAAATGGAATGAACTAACAAGCGTAGAGGTACAAAAACGGTAAAAATAATTTGGCATAAAAACAGAACAGAACAGTGTTTATTTCGTTGCCAAATAGTACACACAAACTCATTGTTAGACAAAACTCGTATTTTACATGCAGCAACAGGCAGTCACGAAGGGACCAGTGGTCTTCGAGTCAAGTGACAGCCCGCGGACAGCGACAATTTCTCCGTCCAAACGACCAGAGCCCACAAGCCAAAAGCCTACAGCTCCGCCCATCACAGTCAAATTTTCGATGTCACAGCATAACTGAAAAAAGTGAATATGACATTCAAAAACCCAACCGCAGCGCCCGCGGGCCCCCAGCTCACAAACACCGGACACGCGGACAGAGCTAAGTAATCACTAAATCATGAAAATAAAGAGAAAGCAAAAAATTACTACAAGAATTAATTATTGTTTCAGACACGGATTTGCTGTTGTGGGTAAGACTAAAATGTTAAAAGTAATGGATCAATACTCATCAATCATTTACTGTATATACTGACTGAGAAGAAATTGTTTGTAACTAAATTTGAATTTATTATAGGAGAGCTGTTTTAAGTCTTGTGGAATGTCATTCCAAATCTTTGCACCGATGTATTTTATGGATCTTTGGGTTTTAGTAGTAGAGAAACGAGGAAGAGAAATATTTTTACTAGAAGAATGGCGAGTAGAATGAGTGTGACGATCAGAGGGATGCGAAAAATAATGACGAAATCGACATGGTAATTTATTTTGAGAAAATTGGTGCATGAATTCAGCTGCTTCTAGCTTATATAAATCTTCCAGTTTTAGAATTTGTAACTTGAAATAATAAGGCGTCATACTTTCTCTTAGAGAAGACTTAGTGATAATTCTTAATGCTTTGTTTTGTAGTCTCTTTAGGGTGTTTAAGTATGTTGGAAACGTATAGACGCCCATATAGGTAAAACATACATTAATTGAGTGTGTATCAAGGAATAGTATAATAGGAGCAGTGTATTTCAAGGAAGATAGTAACTAAGTTTGTACATTATTCCAACTGAGCGTGATATTTTATTTTCCAGCAAGGCAATATGATTTTTAAAAGACAATTGGTCATTCACCAGTAATCCAATATATTTAGCTGTATCAGAAATAGAGATTTGATCTGCATCAAGTGTTAGAGTAAAGTTAGGGCTAGACTTTCGAGAAAAAGGAGAAATGTATAGAGCTAGAATTTTGTGTGGGTGTAGCGTCAAGTTGTTTGAGCGCATCCATTGCTTTATGTTACTGAGTTCATCATTCGCTAATTTTTCCATTTTAGGAAGTGTTGCGTCACTGATTAAGAGAGCTCTTTCATCAGCGAAGAGTCTAGGGACCGAATGTAAACACTTTGGCAAGTCATTAATAAAAATCAAAAATAAAAGCGGCCCCAAAATCGAATCTTGAGTCACACCATATTCTATTTTTTTAAGGTTAGAATTTGCATTTCCAATAGCGACAAATTGGAATCTATTATTCAAATAAGATTGTAGTAAATCATTTGCTACGCCACGAATACCATAAAAATCTAACTTTTTAATTAGTTTTTTGTGACAAACCGAGTCGAAGGCTTTTTTGATGTCTAAAAGTATCAAAGTGGAGAAATTTTTATTTTGAATATTGTCAAGGCAATCAGTTAGTGAATCTAAAATTGGGTGAAGAGTGGAATGATTATGGCGGAAGCCAAATTGAGTTGATATAAGAATATTGTTTTGTTCAAAAAGAGAAATTATTCTGTTAAGAATAATGCGTTCAAAAATTTTAGATAAGGATGAGTGCAAAAAAATTGGGCGATAGTTTCCCGGTGAATCAGCAGGTCCTGATTTATAGGAATTACTTTGGCTACTTTAAGTCTGTTCGGAAAAATACCAAATGAGATGCATTTGTTTATTATGTTGGCAAGTGGAAAAGCTACAATATCTGCAGCAGTTTTAAAAAAAAAATGGGAGTATGTCATCATAGCCACTAGCTTTGCTTAAACTGAGTTTATTGATGGCGCATTTAATTTCATAAGGATCAGTGGCTTTGAGATATATGGAAGAGGGGGAAGGTGATTTTAAATAAGAAAGGTATTTTTCGTCATCAACATTAGTTTGCTTAGCGACTAAAGATTTTCCAACATTGGCAAAATGATGATTAAATTTTTCTGCTATTTCAGAGGGATTGGTAAAACATTTACCATCAATATTTATGATGTTGGGAGCTGACGATGCAGATTTAGAAGATAAAATTGAGCGTAACACTTCCCAGGTTTTTTTTGGATTATTTTTAAAGGTGCTGAACTCATGAAAATAGAACAATTTTTTGCCAAGTTTTTGACTCTGGTAAGAAGGTTCGTGTAGCGTTTATAAAAATGTTTATCGCTCATGGATCCATTAATGAAGTGAGTTTTATGCATTTTTTGTTTTCTTTTAATAAATTTTAAAATACCTTTGGAGATCCAGGGTTTGCTCTGTATTTTTTTTTTGTTTTCTGGAGAGTTAAAACAATATTTGATAAACTTGTGGAAGCTTATCACCATCAGACCTGTTCATAACATTGGGTCGGAAGTTAATGAACCAAGTTTCAGAAACAAGACGTTTGGAGTAATTGTTTTCCACCTTCAAAATCTTTGCATTTATCCAATCAATATTGTCTTCAAATTCCAGTGAACACAGAGGGCAGATTGTTCTGGCTTTTGGTTGAAGGTGGCCCGTTTGTGTTCTGCCAAACGTGACTTAAGGCCTCGTTTCGTTTGTCCAATATAAGCAAAGTTGCAATCCAAACAGGGGATTTCGTAGATAATACAGCCAATATCTTCGGAGATATATGGATCTTTAAGTAATGGCAAAACATGGCGAATGATATGCACAGGTCTCATGGCAACGTTGACCCTCGCCTCGTTTAGAACTCTTCTAATTTTTTCTGATGTGCCTTGAACGTAAGGAATAGAAGCGAAATGTTTGTAAGGGGAATCCTGAGAGCATACCTTCCTAGGTGAGAGAAAAGTGGTCCTGTAGGAAACCCGTTCAGTTGTAATGTAGAGCGTATGCGTAGTTGCTCACGGTGCTTAAGTTTGTTGTCGGAGATGTGTGTGTTAACGCGAGTAAATAGTGTTTTGACCACAGTGAGCTTCTGGTGTTTGGGATGATAGTTAGCCTAGCCTACTATGCCCGGTAAACAAAATCCCCTACAAAACGTTTCCTACTATGCAGTGGCTATGTGTTAAGTTATCACAAGAAATCATTCATGCGTGACGCAAAATATTTATTTTAAATAGCCATAACTCTGAAACCGATTCACGAATTAAATTTTTTTTTTTAATTGTTCAGCTGAATGAGTGCTGTTATAAAATTTAACTATACAAATGCTAGTTTAATAAGAAAGATCTGATAAAAATGATTTTCGTTATTTTTATCAAAAGTTGTTGCTGGGCAGCTGCACATAACTTCCAAGTTCTTTACCGAAAAAGATTTTACGCACATTTTTGAATTCAGCACAAAAAATCCAAGCAGAAAAGTCACTATACAGAAGGAAACTAAAAATTTTTCGAAATTTGGGTCGGTTTATTGCTTAGGCCGACTGCATTAAATTTCGTGCGCTTAAAATACCCTAAGATATTTTGTGCTACGTGTTTTTAATTACGCCAATGTTTCGCGTTTAAGTGCTTTCTATAAAGTGTAGAATTTTGCTCACTTTAGTTTGAAGTAAGATATTACACAGCAAGCAAATACTAATGATGTTTTTTCTTAGAAAAGGTTTTGTCGAAACGTTTTTTGCTCACGTTTCGCTATGTTATTGTAGAAATAAAACAGAATAAATGCGTTTATATATTAATCTACGACATTTGCCTGATTTTGATATAAGTTAATTCACGCGTACAAGCTTATACTTTCCGGGTAAAAAGGTGCACTAAATACGCGCTAAAACCGCAATGGGGTTTAAAATTGTTTCAGTGTAGCTTGAATGTACAGCAAAATTCAGAGTAAAAACAACCCCTCTTAAACAATTCAAGGGCAGCAAGATGTACGCCGTTTACAATAACAAGTAGTGCTGAGGGTGTTCTTATTGCAATACACGTGTCCCATAATTTATGCTTTATAAAGAAGTACAATAAGTGCAAATCAGGCTTGTAATGCAATACTCTAGCTAGATAAATCGGCTGACCATCAAGCTCTGCTTTGTGGGCAAGATATTTCTAGTAATAAACATGATTTCGATTGATACTCCAGCTCAGTGCTTCTCAAATTTTTATGGTTTGAGATTCTCTCTCAACACCAGTGGCCCCTTGCTCTGCAATAAAATTGTCGTCGGTATTTCATTCATAGTGGCTACAGCTATCCGCTGGCATGAAGTGGTTATAATCACTGTGCACCTGTGGCTCCACGGATGTCTAATCTAGCTAATAACTGCTTTTGAGCGCGTAACCGGAGAAA
This sequence comes from Trididemnum miniatum, assembly GCA_964006365.1. Taxonomy (NCBI): domain Eukaryota; kingdom Metazoa; phylum Chordata; class Ascidiacea; order Aplousobranchia; family Didemnidae; genus Trididemnum; species Trididemnum miniatum. The sequence continues at coordinate 20,653,019 of OZ023249.1, read as the reverse complement.
GTTCAGCCTTTACGAGAGGGAATTGTTTATGTTTACTACAGTATGTTTATATTAGGCTATAGAAACATTATTTTTTGGTAATTCCATTTGGTTGAATATTTTTTGATAACCTAAATGTCGTTTCAGCAATTAGCCATCCCCTGCGACAATGAAATAAGTTCACTCAATTTTTTGTTTGGTATATTCAGAGCTGGGCACTCGGTACTTTAAAAGTAACGACGATATCGGTACCGATAATTTGCTAAAAAGTACCGTCGGTACCGATAACGGTACATTTTTAAAAAAGTAACGACGATATCGTTACTCGGTACCGATTTTCGGTACTTTTGAAAAGAAATTTTTTTCTTAAAAATTTATTTTTGTTTTGGTTTACGTCGTGCAAAGCCACGAAATTACAACCTTATCAAGCTTTTTGTCGCATCTGATGCTAGTGTAAGATCTGAGTTGTAGTCACGCGCGAATCTTGTTATTGCAAGCGAACACTTCGATTATACCAACAAGGCGACAGCGGCACGCTCACTAAAACAAGCATTCTCATGTATGGTAACAGCATCTTCTGTTGATCTCCTGCATTAGTTATGAAGCTAGGTATAACCAGAGCTGGGCACTTGGTACTTTAAAAGTAACGACGATATCAGTACCGATAATTTGCTAAAAAAGTACCGTCGGTACCGATAACGGTACATTTTTAAAAAAGTAACGACGATATCGTTACTCGGTACTGATTTTCGGTACTTTTGAAACGAAAATTTTTTTTTAGAAATTAATTTTGGTTTTGGTTTACGTCTTGCAAAGCAACGAAATTAAAGCCTTATCAAGCTTTTTGTTGCATCTGGTGCTAGTGTAAGATCTGACTTGTAGTCTCAGTGTCTCTATTCTATGTACTCTATTCTAGTCTAGTAGGTTAAACTATGTTTGGCGCGGTAATGCGTTTTCAATGCTCAGTCCGTGCCCAGGCCAGTAAGAAAAAGTTAGGTTAGCCTTCTACGCTAATTGTTTTGGAGAGTGGAAAATTTTTATGCGGGTAGACAAAGTTAGAGAAAAAAGTATCTCGGAATCTGGAGTTGACTTTTAATTTTTCGTACCTGTTTGCTGGCAGTGGCGTACGCAGGATTTTTCAATGGGGAGTTTCAGTGACGTCACATCGTGATGACGTAAAATACTACGTAATAATACGTTATCCGATCTGACGTCACTGGCAGTGTTAATTCAGATTTTTAACGTTTATAATAATTTTTCATCAAACCGAACGGTTATAGCGTAGTGTTATAGATGTCGCCATCGATGCGGAAGATTCGGGGTTCAATTCCCAGGCCGGTCAAATCAGACACAGTGTAGCCAACGACTCGCCTTTACTGCGACGTTTTTTCGGACCTGTGTTGCCCAAGTGCTAAGACGCTGGGTCGGACCCTGCCACTCGCTACCATGCTTCGGTACTGCAGCGAGTTTAATGAAACGAGTACAGTGAAGATTTGATTTGATTTAAAAAAATTTTTGTGTGCAGCCATAGCTACTGCAGAGACATCGTATTTAAGGAAACTCCTACTTACCAACTGCTTCACAGCAGCAGCAGCAGCATCAATGACAAAAATGCAGTTCAAGCAAAACACATCAGAAAAGTTGGACTACCAGTATTGTTGCACATCGCATCGTAATGAAAGTTTCGCGAGATTAAATTAGAAAGTTGGATCACACAGAAAAAACATGATAGCAATTTCGGCAAGCTCTGCACGAAGAAAAGTCGGTTCGTTTCAAAATTAAGTAAGAATTCATTTTTTCTGCAATCGTCAAGGGGGGGGTGACTCCCGGCCCCTCTCTTGCATACGCCACTAAGGGTCATTTCCGCGACTTAGCGACTGGGGAACACAGAAACGTCGCAGCATTGGCGAGATGTTGGCGACACTGTACCAATTTGACCGGCCCGGGAATCAAGCCCCAGACCTTCCGCACCGATAGTCTGTACGCTTGACCACTAAGCTAACGACCGGTACCGGCCCAGAAATTGAACCCAAAACCTCCCGCGGCGATAGCGATGTCTTTGGTTAACTCCAACTGGCTGGTTTGGTTAACTCAAAGTTATGACATCGCAAGCGGAACATCCGCCTACGTTGCAACCATTCTCTTCCAAGAATACCTCCTGCGCTGGAACGTTGTGTTGTCCAGCCATGATAGCCGTTGAAAACGATCGTTTGATGACGTCACAACACGACTCCAGCTTTAACAATACCCATTGACTTTGTCCTGGCTTGCATTTTGTGTTGGTCGTTGGTTCAAGCGCAACCCACCAGAAAAGTTTGACTACCGGAATTATTGCATCACAATGAAAGTTTCTCGAGATTAATAAGCAAGTTGGGTTAGCACAGAAAAACATGACAGCAATTTCGGCAAACTCTGTATGAAAAAAGGCGGATCGTTTCAAAACGAGAGGTTTTTATTGTTTTTTAAATCGTCGATAGGAGGGGGGGTTGATCCCCCAACCCCCCCCCCCCCTGTGCGTACGCCACTTCTTATACGCCATTAAAGGAAACTCCTATTTATTTGTTGCTTCACAGCAACAGAAATGACACAAATGCGGTTCAAGCGACACATCGCAAAAGCTAATCTACCGCTACTGTTACATCACAATCGAAGTATCTCGAGATTACATAAGAAAGTTGGATGGAACAGACGAAACGTTGGAAATTTTTGCAAGCTCGAAGGAAGGGCGAACAAAAGGCGTATCATTTTAAAAAAGATAAGTTTTCACTGCATCTCTAATCGACAAGGGGGAGATGTTGACCCCCGAACCCCCTCCCTTGCGTACACCACTGTTTGCGGGTAAAAAACGTAAGGCTTTTCATAGCTTACATATAAATGCATTTTGTTCTTTTGTTCTTAATTTTATATCAAAACCCGTTTTAATTAATTTTTTACTTTGCAAAAACAATCCGTTTTTTACTGATCACAAGAATGAAATCAATGAATACACGTGATAAAATAATGTTCTTCATCGCGCTTGGTGGTTTTGCAACGCTCAGAGTAGGCTACTGATTTGTTTTGTGGTTGTTGTACTCTTTACATTTCTATTTCGTTCTCCCCTCTAATCCTGGTGATGAACACAATGTTACATGGGTATCTATGAATACCATTTTTAAGGGTTTGGTTTGACTTCACCGAAGATCGAACTGAGTCTCCAAGCTGCAAAGTGAACCATTCCAAGCAGTGGCGTATCGATGAGGTAGTATTGCACCCCCTTTTAACGAAGCCTGATTTGAACTACGTTTATGACATTCTTACAAATACAGCCAAAGTTTTCCTATTGCAATTTGCCCCTCTTTAAATTTTCCGCTCGTTATCCCCTAACCGTGACGCAGCGAGAAATTTTAAAAGGAAAATCCTTCAAACGAGTCTGTCATACTTCAATCAATTAGCAAAATTTGTGCTTTTTTCACTAAAAATCAAGTCAAAAGGGGGGATGGCACAATGCCCCCTACCCCTAAGTAAGCTACTGAGTGAGAATGTGGTAAAATGGAATGTTAATGGCTACAGCACGCAGCCACACTCAGCATCGACAGTTAGTTAATTACTTAATTATTATAGTTGAAATGATTGTGTAATTTAACAAGGTACTTGTAGCAGGCAATTAGACCATATTTAGCTTACTTAATGCAGTCCCAGCTCCAATACATTTCATGCGAAAGATCAAATTATCGTGAATTTGCAAGAGAGAACATTATTGAAAAGCATGAAAGCTTTATGGTGGTGAAGTTAAAAACAATAACCTTTCTACTGATTTTGCTTTAGGTTTTCCTTTTAAGACAAAATGAAGTTGATAATTTTTATCTGTGTTACTTTGAGTCTATCAGTATCTTCTGTTTATAGCATCCGCTGTTTACAAGGCGCAGTTGTGACGTCAGCCCTAGTAAACATCAACAACCTCACTGATGTGCAATGTCCCACAGAAGCGAACTCGTGCATTCGTGGAGAAGGCATGGTCGACACCACCGTTATTGGCACAGGTAGATTCAAATGGCAGTAGCCTACTATCTGTATGTAATAAAACTCATCATTAAGATTCTGATCAGTGCTCACGATTCGTTTTTCACCTCGCAACCAATTAGATTGATGAAGCAAATCTTCCACTTCCTATATTTACATCTGCAAAGTGGTTAGAGACGTCGCTAACGGTGCGGAAGGTCTGGGGTTCAATTACCGGGGCGGTAAAATTGAACATAGTGTCGCCAACTGCTTGCCACTGTTGCGACGTTTCTTTGGAGTAGTGTTACGTAGGTGCAAACCGCGAAGATCGGCCACGCCCCTCAGTATACACTTCGGCGTAATATATAGGCCTATAGCGAAGATTTGATTTTTTTAAAGTTATCATCCTTGCACCATTGTCTTTATACTTTCGAATTAGGCCTATCAATGTTTTTTAACCACATTGTAAGTATTTTTTTTACAGCCTTTATCAAACTGAACAAAAAATTCAACGGCAATTCAGAGAGACTTCTCTATTCGAGTCAGTTGCCACCCGTTATATACAGTATGTCAAATGCGATCGACTCCAACCGCGAATCGAACCCGTCACGTAGGATCTGTTCCCTGCGCGCGGTACCGCTAGGCTATGTTGCCGACAAATATATCTCCTTACTGCAGCTTTGAAGCATCAATATTACGAGTAGTCTTATGCAACGGTGTAGCCATGGAAGGGGCCTATGCTCACCGCTATTTGACGTACCATAACCTAAACTTCGCTTAACACAATCTTATAGAATACTTCAATATTCTTTGGTTTTTTTGATTTGTCCCCCGAAATTTTAAGCTGGTTATGCTGCTGCTCTTATAAAGCCAAAATGAATATGTCAGACGACTTCTTGTTCTTGTTTTTTAGTGGAAGTTTCAGCAATTGGTTTATGTAGCAATGATACCGTTTGCAATGACAATTGCGCAAGATTGGGAGACTTGGTCATCCAGCAGTTCATATTGGGTGGTCTTCCATTACCCCCAGGGGTGGACCTTAGTTCTGTTTACAATGTAACGTAAGTAAAAATTAGTTCGCCGTTGAATGATTGTTGATTTATTGTTTATTAGGTTTTGTATAATTTGGTTTGTGTTTTTCTCTTGCTTTACCTCTACCTTTAGAAGTGGCGCAAAAAGTTTTTGTCGAGTGGGCCGCACTACACTTTTCTGGAACTTTTGCGGGCCTCACAATTATTTATAAAATGTTTTGAACATCAAAATTGTGATAACTTCAAATTAACCTCTGCAGTTTGTATTATCCTAAGAAACTGAAGAATTTTAAAGTCGGGGCTTACCTAAAGTCAACACAGTTCTAAAGAAATGTTGCAAGGGTGGCGAGCCGTTGGCGACCCTGATTCCGATTTTTTACTGGCACAAAAATCGAACTTTGGACTTCCCGCGGCAATAGGAATGTCTTTGTAAACACGTCGCTAATCCGCGCTTATTTAAATGGAAAGGGTTTTCAAGATTTCGTTAAAAACATAACCTATTTTAACATCTTAGATCTTGCGCTTCTGCCTGCTGCAACAGTGATCTTTGCAACGAACGCACTGTGCAAGAAATTGAAGAAGATATGTCCGCCACTACTACCGCTATGACAACAACGACCCCTACAGAAGCACCCACTTTTGAGGAAACCACAAGAAACGTAGAAGCAGAACTTACCACAACTCAAGGGGTTGATGGACTAAAAATGCAAAGATGCATCACCATTCTAATGTCTTTTATGTCACTAATGACTGTCTTCCTATATTGTTGATTTGGAATCGTATTTCGTTATAAGTAGGGCGACTTTACTGCAACTTTTTTTACAGCTTCGAGAAGCTTCTTAAATAATAAGAAATTTCATTATAGCATGTATGGAGCTGTTTGCCTTAAATTTTATTTTGCTACTTTTTTGGTTTTTAAAGACAACTTTTCGTTGCAACTTTTAGGAAAAATTGAAAAATAACTCTCAAAAAGTATGAACAGCCAAGTGTAATTTTGCAAATAATTTTTCAGATGTAGGTAAGTCTGCGTTACATCTACTTGGTTTTTATGCAAGCAGTAATTGTCACAGAATGCATAATGAATGAAGTCTTGCAGCGTCATTTTTTCTACAGCAATACGCTCGCTATATTCTGTAATTATGAGCTTCGGCATGTTGGGCAAAGTAGCTGTTAGTTAAAGACTGTCACTTTGCTGAGGACCATGTTTGAAAATATTTAGCAGTGTATGTAAACAAATCATGTTCATTTCAATAATAGACACAAACTTTGACAACTGATTTCACCGCTCATTATAATCTTTTCATGCAACTTTACAACTTTCGTTAAAAATGGTTGCAACTTTGCAACTTTTGTTAAAAATAAATACAACTTTTTATTTTTTTACTGCGACAAAAACTTGCCCTAGTCATAAGATTAAGAATACAATTTATCATGACATGGTAGTAAATTATTATAATTCTCCCTCCCTGGTCCAAAACATGTATTTTTTAGTTGTGAATCTTTCTCACGAAAATGAAATGATTCAATGTAATTAAAAGGATGTCTTAACGACTTCCGCGTGTCTATGACAGTTTGTAACTAGCCACGGAAGAGATTTGCCCAGTGCTGTTAAGTACCACAAGGGTTAAATTTTCATGACAATAAAAATGTTAAGATGTATAGCCCTGCTTGTGGTCAATCATTGTAAAGAATAAAAATCCCTTTCTTGAGGCTGATGAGAGTTAATAACCGGCAACAGCGCTTTCTCGCTCTGTGAGTATCATAATAACGTAGACTTTATGGCAAGTCGCTATCACGTGTAAAAAAATTTCGCACTGTACATTTTGAGTGTTAGTTGCAGGCTAGAACAGGAGCTCCCAACTGCGGGCAATTGCCCCTTTTTTAATGCAGTTTCAGGTTTAGCTCAGGCCTAGATCCTGAGCTAAACCTTTTTAATTTGGGTGTAAACTTTGAAACTCGTGATTGTTTTTGTAAAAATTTGAAAAATCGTAAAATGAAATACAACTTTTTGCGTTCCAATTCGGACTTCAATTATTGGTTTTGCTAAACTGTGTGGTAGGATTGATTTCTTCAAAGTCTAAACTACGAGGCGAATGATTATTTTTTGCTTTTTTAGCCAAGACTTCGCAAGATGGTTGATGGAAATTTTATGCACTTTAATTACAAATAGTAAAGCCAGAACAAATTGATCAATTTCAATAATAAAACCGAACAAATATGTATCGATTTGTTCTGGCTTTGTTATTTGTGATTGCCCAAGACTGTTTGTGTGCGGTATATCCGGTGAACTGTTGCATCACAATCATAACTTTATGATATTGTGATGCAACAGTCACGTCTACCTTCATATTTAATCAAGTATTTCATGAAGCTTTTATCGTTGTATCCGATTCATGTTTTGTTGCTGATGGCTGTGGATTTTTTTCAAATCAGTATTTTTCTGCTTGCATCAATCATATTTTAATCATTAATTCGACGCAGCACATCGTTTTCTTCTCTTTTCAACTAATTTTTTACTTGCTTCAATATTGTGTATCATGCTCAAATATTTCTGCCAATCGGACAGTTCCTTTTCAGTAAATCATAAACCTAATATTGTCCGCTAGTGGTTTTTTCATATTTACAAACCAGTACAAATCGGCGCGGTGGTTACAGACATCGCCAGAAGCACGGAAAGTCTTTAGGTTCATTTCCAGGCCGGTCAAATCGGACGCAATGTCGGCAAGGACTCGCCACCAGTGTAACATCTTTTCAGAGCTGTGTTATCCAGGCGCTAAGCCGCAGAAAAGAGCCCCGCCACTTGTTACACGCTTCGGCGTACTACTGCGAGTATAGAAATAATCTTCGCCAATACTTCAATTTTTTTATCTAGATACGTTTTTCTTTTTACGTCCCTATCTAAAAATCAGCAGCTGACCTTGATCCCTGGTAGTCGCTAATTAACCATAATTAAGTATTTGCAATTGTGACGAATTCAAATCTCACGCGTTTGTTTTTAGCATCGTAATCACGTTTCGTACGAAACAAAGCAATAATATTTCAAAATTTTTTCAAATTTTAAATCGATTTGAGAAGAATGCATAATAAGTTCTTTTATCTTAGATACAAATTTATTCAAATGACAACCAAAAAATCAACTCTGCTTCTCAATTGGTTGATAAACAATATACGCTTATCTTGCAGTGTTGTGGACCTCAAAGGAGTAAAATAGGCGACTCAGGGGGTACTTGAGGCCCTTAGACACCCTACTGAAACCACCAATAAATAAACAGTCAAAGATGTAAATGTGTTACCACTTAGGGGCGGGAATTTAACAAAGTACAGTACTGTAATTGAGTAAAATCGGCAATGCAAAAAAGTAAACGCACTATAATAGACTATATTAGTATTATTAAGCATTGAGTTTAAAATTTTCAAGTACTTTTTCAAAAATTCACACCAAAGTAGATTTTTTTACTTGAGTTTCCCTTCATCTTTTGGAAGAAAATCTAAGTTTGATTTTCGAGGGTTGATGAACCACTTTCCAGTTATATCGTTAACACTCTCACATTCCATGATTGCGCTGTTTGGTACCTAAACATTTATGACATAATAATATCAGGGGGCTTCTATGCGTGCACACCCTCAAGTTACGCAGTTTTCGCCGATGCAGTCTTTATCACTTTTATTTTATGAAAAAATTTGTATCTCAATGTGGAAAAGTTTCTTGATGTGCCCTCCCCCTTCAAAAATTTTCTTCTTACGCCCTGCCTGTTCTTATTTTGATAAAACTGTAAAACAAGCATTTTCTTTGACGTCGTACAGAGAGATGTAGAGGTGTAAAATGGTTCAAAAGCATAAAAACTAGATAAGCTACTCCTCGCTGAAAGCTTTGTACATCTTCCATATTTCACTCTGCTGATTGATTCTGTTTGCACGAAAAACATGTTTTGGCGAAATAGGCTTTACAAGCGTACAAAAACTCACGATGTCTAGTGGGGTTACACTTGCATGGTGATGTTTCTTCACTGGGTCATTGTTTACCCGGTTGTAGCACGCGGTCAGGGCCCATCTTTTTCGATCGCTTTGGTTTTGATCGCTACGATGAAGAACGTTGCAATGAAAGAAAAGAGCGTCTCCTGCCTCCAGTTCCACCAGGTGCTTCTCCAGAATTTTTTCGGCCTAAATTATTTCTTGCTTATAGAATAAAATCTTTAGTATACTCACTGAATACCACTAAGCTTGTAACAAGTGGCGGAGCCCATCTCAACGGCTTAGCGCCTGGGCAACACAGCTTCGGCCAAGACATGTCGTAGCAGTGGCAAGCCGTTGGTGACACTATGTCCAATTTGACCGGCCCGGGAATCGAACCTCAGACCGGTCGCTCGATTGCCACGTTTTCAACAAATGCGCTGACTTGCCGGTTATATTTATTCCAGGTGCAGTAGGCCTATTGCATCCGCTAAAGCAGGTTTCTCAACATTCTTTCCTTGACCAAGCTGTTTTGGCCACTCCTAAGTAGCGTAGCACTTTGGCCACACCGAAGAAGCGTAGCACCTAAGAAGCGTATACAGCTAACACTTGTTTACTTTACACAAACCTGCCTTTTTTTTCGAGCAAAACACGTATAGTCTTCCTTAGCGCTTCTTAAGTTGCTTTTAGCACCCCCTGGGTGTTGTGAAACCACCTCAGGCTAAAAAAAGAAAAAATCGCTTTAATTCTTTTTTTTTTTGAAGTCCTTAATCTTAACGTTATGCTTTGTGAATGGCGTTTTACATAAGGTTACGGCTTATTGCTTGTAGCAATAGGAGCTACCAAAATTTGTAGAAACATACCTCTCTGACCCTCTCAATGTCAGCCCCTGCTTGTTGCCCGACTTTTCCATGGTCAATACGCCCCATTTTGTGCGAACCAGCCAGCACTTGTAGAGCCCCATTCTCTGCATCCATTTTATCAATTGCAATCATACATGATATCATGTCGGGGAATAAAAGACCGTTTAAATACCAATATCTGTAAATATGAAGTAACTGAGCATTATTTAGGTATAGTCTGTTAAGCAAGATTGACAAAATTGATCAAAAGTAGGGTACACCGACTTTAGGTAGCAAAGAATATTCATTTCATTCATTTTCATTTCTTCATCTTCATCTTTCTGTCAGGAGAAAGCGACGGATGCGCTATGCATAAGACAAATCCAGACCCGTATAGGAGTTGCCTTTTCTTCCGAGATTTCCGCTTGAGTTTTGCTTCTGACTTCTTAAATTTGCTGCTTGTTAAATTCCACCAAGCAGGGATAGTTATCGTTTATCATCTTATACAAGGATGCAACAACGAGGCTAGGATGGGAGTTGAACCATCAACCTTGCGATCATGGCCGTCATAAACACGATGATCCGAACCACTGCGCCACGCTGCCGATATATAATATAATTGGCCTTCTCTCATTTTTTCATTGTAAAATTCCAATATGGCTATTTGGGATTAATAAATTGTGCTGAAATGCTGTACAGTAGTAAGAGATCTCCAATTTTTCTGAGATCATCTGGGTTTATCAATCAACAAAAAGCAAGTGCTTGATAAAGTATAGTTTTTGTTTATGAAGCTAAGTTTGGGGTAAGTCTTACTTACAGCACTTTATTTTCTAGGACCACTTATCCTTGGGAGGTTACGGGGCAGTTGCTCGCCTCCGCGGCGATGGGTCCTAAAGTCTTGTTTATGGATGCCTACGCGGATTATCTTTCAAGCTTTATATTGGTGTTGAATTTTTTAATGTGCTTCTGACTTAACAAAATCTGTGCTGATCCAAATCCGAGCTCTCATGAACTGACGACAAGGGTCTATTACGGTGAGGTACGGAATTATTTTCCGTACTATATTCTTCTAAAAACATACTGTACCGTAATTTCGTACCTCGCAAAAATACCGTACGTAACAGAACGGTACGAAATTCTTTCCGCGCCAAAATACCGTCCCTTTCCGTACCACATTTTTTCAACCAATTTACGTCAAGAAAATATCAACAGGAAACTTTTGCCATTGCCGCGTCAAAGTTCAGATTTATCATCTTTCTATTTTAGCCGTTAAACAAAATTTTCCTTTCATAGGCTACAAAAGTGAGGGGTGACTGGTGGTGAGCGGGGAGTGCAGCTGATGTGGTAAAGATATAGGCAAAAAGGAAAAGTGCAGTACTTGGAAGCAAAAATGCAAAGCGTGCATTACTGAAGTACGGAAAGTGTATACGGTACGGTACGATACGAAAAACTTAATTCCGTATTTCCGTACCGTACTTTTCCTAAAAAACTTTTTGTTGAAATCTAACCGTACCGTACCGTAATTCCGTACCGAACCGTACCGCAGTAACCCCTTGACTGACGATTGAACAGAACATTTAACAGTAATTGAGGGAGATTCCTAGCAAAGTGAGCTTGTGCTCTTCGAGTCAGCAGCAACGGGATAAACAGGGTGTCCAAAAAGTTTCGCCCGATTTTATATTAATAACTATTGTAAGTTTAAATAAATTTTATTGTATGATAAATGAGAACTAGAAGCACAATAAGAACTATTAATAAAAAAAGGCAAAGGGATAATCAAAAGGAAAGAAGTAAGGTTACAACAATGTCCAAACAGGTCATTTGAACTGTTCAAATTTTTCCCCATAGTGTTCAATACAGAAAACCAATCGTGCAGCAACACTGTGACAAACCTTTTGGCATAGTTCCATATCAATTGTGGCAATGGACACTCTGGCGACTGATTTCAAGTTCACGAGATAGGCGTCGAACAGATTTTTGGGGACTGTTGATTATACTAGCACATAATCGCTTTCCTTTTTTATAGGATGTTGCTGTGATTGGGCGTCCAAATCTGCCGTAGGTTCATCATTTACAGAATCAGTTATTCCAAATTTGTTGGCTAGTGATTTGGTATTTCTGCCTTGAACTGTATGAATATTAAATTCCGTCACTTAGGCAACGACTTGCTTCAGTTGCATTTGAGCCACATTGATAATTATGTCGAATCGCAGCAATTCTTTGATTCTGATTAAGTCTAAAGTGATGTCTTAATTAAGTGTTAAATTTTCACTTGATTTACCTATCCATCTGTTATTGTGTTTATAATTTACGTCATTACTGTTATTGAGATTGCCCCATGAAGTAGCTTGACTTGATAACCTCGCGGGTTCTTCGCTGCTTCCTGGTCCACATTGCTTCGTACCTTCGATATTTTATTTTCGCTGCTACATCTTTTTTTTTTCGTCTTTGTGGACAAATAAAAAATAATCTAAATCTAAAAGCCACATTCCTGGACAAAAAATTAAAAATAACCTTAACACACACCTAACCTGTAAAAAGATAAATAAGTAATATATTCCCAGGTTTCATTGTTTATTAATAGTTCTTACTGTGCTTGTAGTTCTGATTTATCATACAATAAAATTTATTTAAACTTACAATTGTTATTGATATAAAATCGGGCGAAACTTTTTGGACACCCTGTACATGTCAAATGCGATTGGCTCTAGCCGCGAATCGAAACCGTCACGTACGATCCATTACCTGCGCGCGGTATCTCTCAGTCATGACGAAGAGATGCTTTTGATTACTAAACCACACTGTATGATTTAAATAGTGCAGATAGCAGTGCAAGCAATCTAAGTGTTAAGCAATCATGCTTATACTTTTTATTTCATACCCGTAATCCTGATGCCATTGGAATGCTCCACCTGTTTTGGGATCTTTCATCACAATCTTGCTATGGTAATGATATACATTTCCACCAATAAGCTGAAATAGTTTTAATTACATTTACAAACAAACCTAACAAACGTCATAACAGTCATTTTATCAAAAAATAACAAATAGCAATCCTATTTTTATCAAAAAAGTAACTTTTACTTTTTCAAGTCAAAAAAGGATAATAGAGTGACGATATTTACTATTAATAATTATTATCTTTTTTAGCAATATATTAGCCTGCTGCCTACAAGCGTAGTTGTAATAAAACTATGGAAACTACAACTTTCCCAAATGCTGAAGATCACTCAGTCCATTGTTAAAGCCCGCTTATCTTTAACAGACTGCGAGGACAAAGCTTAGTTTTACCAATACTGGTAGATGCGTTATTGAATTTCTAAGGCTGGACAAATCAAGTAATTCAACGACCGCGGCAAAGGTTTCCATTTTGAATTAGCGACACAGCCTTGCAGTTCTGCACGCAGGTAACATATCCTACGTGGCGTGTTCGATTCAGGGCTGAAGCCGATCGTATTTGATATATCTACCGGTGACTGCTGACTCGAAGAACGCAAGCTCAATTTGAAGTCTCCCTAAATCTGTTGAATTTTTGGTTCGTTTTAATTAGAAAATAATTTCAGTTGTTTACTTGCTTGTTCGTTGAGGTCGTTTTCTCCATAGCAACTCACCTCTTTGCATGTATTGACAACCTTTTCACTTCTATTTATCATTCCGGTGATATCTGATCCTGGATGATTCCACAAAGTTAAACGGAGTTGTTTTCCTTCTCCATCGGACTCATCATAAGCTTGAGCCATTACGGCTGAATCGGGACTTTCCAAAACGGAAGTCAATTTCTTCACTTCATCTTTTGTTATCAAATTCCTGTAGAATACAGAATCATTAAAAATCAAAGCCGTTTTGGTATTATTTTTCATTATTATAAGAGCATTTTATTTTGTGACGTAACAAGAGGAGAACCACCGGGGCACAATGACCCCTCTTTCTTGACAGAGCCTAATCTGAAGCATGCGTAAAACAGCATTGTAAAATAACGTAATTAAAAAGACCTAGCTGCAGCGGTAGGCCTACACTGTGCGCAGATAACATATCCTACGCGACGAGTTCAATTCGCAGCTGAAGTGGTTGCATATAACATTTTTTCCGGGTGGCTGCTGCCTCGAAGAGTGCAAGCTCACTTTGCAGTTTCCCGAAATTACTGTTCAATTTTCAGTTCAACATCATTTATTTACTGTTGGCCTATCTATTTCGCCGAAGCGTGTAACGAGTGGCGGGGCCCATCTAGGTGGCTTAGCGCCGGGGCAACACTGCTCCAAATAAAAATCGAAGCGGTGGCGAGCTGTTGGCGACGCTGTGTCCCATTTGACCAGCCAAAGAATTGAATCCCAGACTTCCGCACCGATAGCCGTTAGCTTAACAATTGAGCTAACGGTGCAATAACTTTGTAATTTATTTCATGAAAACGAATTCCAACCTAACGACGATGCATCCACTTTTGGAAAAGTCTTTTTTCATTTGTTCTGTGACAGTGTATGGCTTCCCATCCTCAAAGTAATAAGTAGGAAGGGACTCTAAAATAAATCAAATCTTCATCACACCAGCGGTATTACGCAAAAGTGCGTAATGAGTGGCGGGGTCCATTTCCTCGGCTCAACGGCTGAACAGCAGAGCTCCAAAGAAACGTCGCAGCGGTATCGAGCCTTTGGTGGCACTATGTCCTATTTAACTAGCCCAGGCATCGAACCCAAGATCTCCCGAGCTGCTTCACAAACTCACACCTATAGGTCTACTCTGTATCATGCCGGTATACAAAAACTTGAAACTGGCTATACTTTGCCCAAGTCAGATTTGACACATTAGTTTAAGCACTGAGTAAGAATATCATTTGAAAAAAACTTTACAATCTACAGACTTGATGAAATTCAACTTTTGATGATTTTTGCGATACTGACATAACCTCTATATTTTCAATTTTTTGAATTTTTGCGAGCTTATTGGCTTGATAAAAATTCGAATTTTGACATTTTTTGCAGGATTGGCATAACTTCAATGTTTTTTGATTTTTTGAAATTTAGCAAGTCCATTGGCTTGATAAAAATTCAAATTTTGACGATTTTTACGAAATTGACATAACTTCAATACTTTCGAAAATTTGAAATTGATAAGAATTCAAGCTTTGATCATTCTCGCGAAATTCGTACAATCTCAATGCTCTTTGGTAGTTTTTTTTGCTGGCTTTTCTAACCATGAAACAATGCTATTAGTAAGGAAATTGACGTATTACCTTTGGGCTTCATATCTTCTTGTACATTAGCACCTCACAACTTACTAGTGCTCTGCAATTATCTTCAGCAGTTTTCTAAAATCGTTAATGTTTAACAAGAGAGCAAACATTTTGAAGTTCAACGTGTTTTAACCAAAGTATGATCTCCTTGAGTATTTGTAGTTGGATTATTTCAGCTTTCATCGAGTTTTGTTAAAGAAATCCAAGCAGAAAGTGAGCTATGGTATAACTGTCAATGTTTTAAACCAACTGGAGATGTTTTTCAAATTGTTCTTTTCGCTGATTATAACTGAGAAAACCCTTATATAAACGTTTGGCGCTATGGGAGCTTCAATTACAATAGTGACCCTGAGAATCCTCAAACTAAAACAGTGTTTTATTGAAAGATTTTCGTATTTGACTGTAGACTAGTCTATGCCTGGTTGGAGATTCGGACCCTTTCAAAACAAACTAAAGTGCCTTTGCAAAGACATGACATTACTAGACATGGATATAGCCTAACGTGTAAAATAACTAAACCAGCGACTTCTCACCAGAACCAGCTTTTCCACTAACGTCAGTTTTTTACGTGGTGGTCATGTACCGGTACAATGGAAAGTAAAAAAATCAAATCTTCATTATTCTCGCGGTATCACGCCCAAGCGCGCAACGAGTGGCGAGATCCATCTCTGCGGCTTAGTTCCTGGACAACAAAGTTCCGAAGAAACGCCGAAACGGTGGCGAGCCATTGACGACGCTGTGTCCGATTCGATCGAGACGGGAATCAAGCCCCAAACCTTCACACCAGTAGCGATGTCTTTAACTGCTTTGCAAACTAGTCGGTCCCGTGGAAAGCAAAATTGCAAAAATAGTAAGGCAGCTGTGGCGCTAAATAGATCTTTGTAGCTATAGCAGTAAAATTATTGAGCTTGCACGAGATTGAGATCTGTTTTTTTAAGCACCAAGTCACCTGATCTATACTTTTTGAAAAAGTCTTACAAAATACTCGCAAAACAGCATTACCACATTCCAAAATCGTAAATCATGTAATAAAATATTTACAAACATTGTGTAGTGCAAAATAAATCGGAGAAAAATAATTACATGAAAAAACAATCAAAACAATGCCATAAACAAAATATGTTTTCATGTAAGGTGAAACTAAATCTTTATTTATTCCAAACATTTAACCCCAACCCAACCGCAACGGCCAAAAGTGTACAACGTAGGAAGTGCAGATATTGAAAATTCAAAGAGGAGGCAAATTAGAATAACTTAAAAACTGCGGTATTTTATAAAAATGTTTAATATCAAATTAGATCTAATCAAAAATAAAGGGGAAGGGGGAGAGTGTCCCAATGGTAATGCAGCAATTCATTATAAGAGCAGTAAAAACGTCCGGTATTCATGTTAAAGTTGTGTTAAGGCAAGTGATCATAATCTTAAAATGAAACAAAGAGTAAAAATACAACCACAAAGTTAAGCAAGAATTCTGTATCGATCTCATGTGCTAATAATAACTTACGCCAAACAAAAACCATCAATCTGACAGTTTGTTTTAAATTTTGTGTGTCCTAAAAAGAAGAATTTTTCAAAAATGATACTAGTTTTTGTCCCTAACGTTTACGCTAAAAAACTTTATTTATATCTTAGAATTTTGACGATTGCTTTTCTAAGTATTTTGCTTTGCTAGGCAATCACATGAGTAGGCTTTCATCAATATGCTGATAGTATTAAAGCATTTAGAAGACGGTTTTTAGTTCTAAATATTAAAATTATTTTTTCAAGAACTATTAAAAAAAACTTGATCTAATTTTCAGAGCAAAAACAATAATAATTTGTGTCGTGTTTAGGGCTTTCTCTGGTGGTTAGTAATACACCTTCAAGTGGATAGTTTTGGTGGCAGTTCCAATCCGGTTGGTGGCGTAACAGTGATAATAGCCAGCGTCACTATGAGAAGCTCTGTTGATTACCAGGGTCCCAGAAGAAAGCATGGAAATCTTTGAACGAGACTGGCCTCTCACAAAAACTCCCTGAAATTTAAAAGGAACGTAATCTTACAAAAAACGTTAGTAAAAATACCTTTTAATTTAAGGAGGAAAATAAAGTTATAGTAATTCTTAAAACTGGAAGTTTCGACTACATAGATTCAGCTGTCATCATCAGCAGTCTAAGAATGCAGCACAAAACAAAAAAAAAAACTAGAATTTACAATTCTAGCTACAAGTTATAGCATAAACCAAACCAGTTTTGTTGAAATGTCTAGTTTTTACAATTTCTGTGTATATATTTTCCTTTTTAAGCCGTTTTCTTCCAATATTTATTTCATTCCGAGGCTTTAGTTACGCATGTGCTACTCTTGGCTAAACTTTATTGACGGCAAAATAGAATTTGGTTAGTTTAGTTTATCTGCTTGTTTGCTGAAGTTCATAACAACTAGCAGGGAGCCTAGGAAAAAAGTGAAGCGTGAAACAAAATAATTACACCACAGTAGATAATGAAATAGCCATACGATCTTCATGTCAATTGCCATCTAATATTGAACAAGCACAAGGATTTTAAAAAATTTGAAACTGAAAAAACAGAGTTAAAATTGGCTAGCACCTAAAAAATCTGTGATTAAAAAGAGACGTAAAAAGCGGCCTTGACTTTCAAGGAAAAAATGTTTTACAAAAGAAGTTATGCAGCGACACAAGCTGCACATATTTTTAAAATCGGGAACACAGACCTCTTATCAGGATTTATAACGTATAGCAATAACAAAACTGGCGGGTTAGTTCAGTTTTTAAGCACACGTTATTGGTTTGGGAGGTCCGGGTTTCGATTACCGGGCTGTTCAAATCGGCCCACTGTCGCCAACGGCTCACCATCGCTGCGATGTTTCTTCGGAAGAGTTTTGCCCGGGCGCTAAGCAGCGGAAAAATGATGGATCCCGCTAATTGTCATACTCACTGTGGCGTAATACCGCGAGTATAATGAAAAATTGATTTTTTAAAGAATAACCAAGCCTGGGACTGAATGGTTTCACAGCAAAGTTTTTTTTACCTCATTCTTTTGAATACTTCTTCCTCCAGGCATTGTCCAGTACATGTACGGCTCTGGAACACCAATAGCTGTACAGCTTAGTTTAGCCGTACGTCCGTATCTCACGTGTTGAGTCGTGGATCTGACTCCACGAATGATGGGCGTAAAAGTGCGCAACTAAACAAAGAAAATGTGGATGTATTTTTGACCGTATTGATTTTGCAGAACACAGACTGATTCCATCGTTTAGATCTCATCTGTGAAGTTGAAACAACTGACAGTTGTTTTTATTTTTTCTTCTTATTTCCCAAAAAGCGACAAAAGCTCTTTACGATAATTCAAACCAGCTTAGATGTTGCTGGCATTTCCCTGTTTTTTGAGTTTTTGCTTTTTGTGGTGATATCTGATGATATTCTGCCGATCGTAAGTATGCTACTAGTTACAGACAAAAATATTTTTGCGCCTTATGGTCGGTCGGCCAATTGATCGGAAACAAAGCACATTTACCAAGTCTTCTTGTTCAATGTGAGTGGACCAAAAGCCCTCGGGCTTACTGCATCATAATCATATTTTTGAGGTCATAATCGAAAAAAGTGATTATGACCTCAAATATTTGATTATGATGCAGCAGCCCGTGGACATTAGCCTACTTAAATTGAACATTTGGACGAGGCAAGTGAAAACCATTTCCAGAGTTCGTACAGGTTAAAAAATGTAAGATTGTTTTCCTTTTTGAGATAATATTATGTTATAACCTTTTTATTTAGTTTTGATACCTTGAATACTACTACTCTAGTTACGCTTCCTCCCGGGTTACTTGCAGTGCAGGTGTAGGTGCCAGCAGTGTTGGTGTTCACTCCATACAACATCAACTTTCCGCTAGAGTATACTCGCAAGCTAGAAACAACACATAATACTCAATTAGCTGAATTGTTGTTGGGCATGGCGTTGACCAAGTGGTACGTATTAAGCTCCAAAGTTGATTTCGCGAGTTCGATATCCAACTAGGTCATCTTTTAATGATGCATAATTATGCATATGTAAAAACCTAAGCTGCAGCTATGCGGGCTAAAGAACAAACGGAATTGTTGGACATGTAATTGAGCAAGTGGTTGGGCGTTTGTACTGGAACTGACCGTCACAAGTCCAATGTTCAACTAGGACTGGGTCGTCGTCTGTGATGCCCATAATTCACCGCTGAAAAATCCAAGTTTCCGAAAAAAAGCCAATGGAGTAAACAGTTAGTACCGTAGCAATGAAACACAGCAGCTTAAACAAAGAGAGTGGGCTTGCTCTGCGTATGTCCTTAAAAACCTTAAAAAACACCTGCGCTGCGGGTAACTTACCCAGTTCCAAAAGATCCAGAGCTGAAACTTCTACCACTCGGGGTCATCCAAGTGATGCGGGGCTTCGGGTATCCAGAGGCCGAACAAGGGGCCCATGCGGCATTATCTTTACTCACTTCAACCACTTGATGTAAACTCTGACGCATCACCGGGGCTTGAGCAATCACCATTAAATTAATAATGGTCTGGATTTTTCTAAAAAAAGACTTTTTAAATCTATACCAATTCCACAGTTATTCATTTCAAGGAAGATTTGAGAGAAATATGGGATGCGTAAACACTCATCGCTTGCTCGAGCTCAAAAAGAGTTTACTTTTTCGTTTTATCATCTACTTTTTTGAATCCCCCAAAAATCTTAACTTTAAAGATAAAAAGGTTTTGCTCAACATTTTTGGAAATCAAGGTTGCAATAACTTCCAGGAAAACCTGCAGTCGGGCAGGCGCATGACTTTCAAAAACGAAACTAAAGATGTAGTAAAAAAAAGCACGCAAGTGGCTGTTTTGTCAAGTTCCATTCGACTAAAATAACTGCTCTAACATATATCTCTTCCTTACTTCAAAAAACAGCATAGCAAAACAGCAATTCAAAAACAGAACTTTCTCACCAAAGTCTGTTGGGCAGAACATTCTTGTAGCATTATCATTATCACCAAGAGAGTCAGCGTAGTGGTCAAGTCCGTGCTATCGGTGTGGTAGGTCTGGGGTTCAATTCCCGACCCGGTCAAATCAAAAGCAGTGTCGCCAAAAGCTCACCACCGCTGCAACGTCTCTTCGTAGTTGTTTTGTCAAGGCGCTAAGTCGCAGAGATGGGCTCCGCCACTCGTTACACGCTTGGGCATAGTCGCTAGTATCATGAAGATTTGATTTTTTGACTCAGTTATTTTGCAAATTACTTATTTTACCTTCCTTGCCGATCTTTTGCTACGCAGGCATATATTCCTCCATCTTTCATTCTAACGTTGGTTATCCGAAGAGTGCCGTTCATGAAAACTCTGTGGCGCCAACTAGGGATTGGGTAAGGAAAAGCTGCCAAGCCACCGGATGGCGTAACCCACTGGGCAGTTACTCGAGATTTACGGTAGCGATATGGATAGCGGCGGCGGGTTCGTGAAAATATAACATCGCTTTCTTGAGGAAAATGTACACGACATTTTAGAAAAGCTGTCTTGCCAACACGCACTCTTTGCAGCGTTCTGTAAAATAATAAACAAACAAACAATAAAACACAAAAAAATGTTGGCTAGGTACAGAACTAAAAACTGATCCCTACAAGTAATATGGCAATCATCCGAATTTGTGTCAAATCATCGCTAATATGACATGTTATGGCATTTTCGAAATAAGAAGGATTTGATTTTGCTGCAAACCAACGGATTCGTTTTTGAAACTTTTGCGTGAATGTTTCGTATCTGTAAGGTTTTGTTAAGAAGGCATTGCTATATGTTTCCTTTAATGCTGTGGTATTTTCTGTCTTTGGTACTAAGTTTTTGATTCTTACAATTTATTTACTGCTTATATAGTTACCCACGGAGAAATAACGTAATTTCAAAGAAACGTTTTACAATTAAATAACGTAAAGGTAATTTCGTAAATAACAATTAAAGCCATTTAAAATAAACATTGCAACCACTTACCCCATCAGGAATCGAAACATAAAAACAATTATCACAATCGATATCACTTAAATACTCAAAAAATAAAAAATTCATAAGCACTGTTTGCACTCGCAATGAAATGTATAGCTACTGAAATCAAGTACCAAAGCAATTGGAAAGTCAAATTGTTATATAACATCAACAACCAGCAATTGACATCAGTAATTATCAAGTCCAATTGATTTACTTTGACCACACCCTGTTCATTCTAGACTCAAAAAAAAAGCCCTAATTACTTTCTTTTTGCAATTTCGTGCTGACAATTTAATACTTACGCGTATTGATGACTGAATTCGCTTTCATCATCGTTGGGAGGACTTTCTGGTATCGTAGCTGTTCTTTCCGTTGTTGTGGTGGAGGCGGTTTCCGTAGTAAGGGCAATCTGAGGGTGCGATTCTGCATAAAATCGCATGATCGCAAATCAAAATTCTCAGCCTAAACTTACAGCGCTTCAAACATGCTCAATTACAGATGGGCCTTAGATAGAATTTTCATAAGTGTTTCTCTTTGTTATTTTAAAAATGCATTAGTGTCCAGTAACATTAGCCAATCCAAGGGTTTCAGGTTTCGGCCCGACAAGAATTTACATTTGGCATAGACTAGGAAGATGCTATAAAAAAAAGGAATTTGAAATAAAAGCTTTCATGTATCAAACAAACCAAAAAAGATTAAAATTGCATCATGTATTAATAGTTAGACTAGTACTTGCAGTAAACATACTCGAAAAATATTGAAATGCTGTTTTTTAAAACGCTTTATTTGCTTATGCTATAGCGCAAAAAAAAAAAGAAACAGTCAACTGAATAGGGCATTGTCAATTGAATGCACAAGAAAGTTGTCCACATTTTAATAACTTTTAGCACCAATAATTTTCGTGTCCAGTAATTTTGTACTAGCGTACCTGATTGACTAACTAAAGATGGGACGTCACGTCGAAGGTTCAGATTCAGACCAGGTAAAACCGATAAAATTATTTCCACGCTAGCTTGACCAATAGGATTAGTAGCTATGCAACCATACGAACCTAAACAAAAAATTTATTTAGTAGCATTTTTATTCACCTACAACGAAAAATAGGGTTTACGTTATAACCGGCTTGCTAAAAAAAAAGGAGTTTGCAGCTACCTGCCTGCAAATCTAACGTGGGGTAATTCCGTTAAGTATCTTTTCTAACGACACATCAAGTAAACTTGCAGTGTTGTTCTTTACACTGTCCCCTTAATGCCGTATGGCAAGCGGGGCAGTTGTGATCGCTGATCACCAATTTTAAAGTCATTGGTTTAGCCCGACTCGGGATTTCAACCCTAGGTCTGCTGATACAGAAGCAGGAGCTTTATCGATTCGGCCGTCTAATCGAGCTGACACATTTTAAGTCTGAAAACTTTTTATATCAAACGTTACAGCTAAAAAATTTAAGTAAACAACAGTCTACAGCAATCTTACCCTGGTCAGCTAACCCAGCCATTAGTAACACCAAACTTCCATTTGACAAAACATTCGTGTTATGCAACGAGTTGTTAGAATCAGAAACGATAGCTCCTGTGGGCAAAATCCATTCCACCCTAATCGTAAAAGATCAATTACAGTATTGCACAGTTTGTCGGATTCATCAAATCGTATTTTTCCGATTTAATTTTGTGGCGCACATCGCATGTCTACAGTACATCAATTATTTCGACAAAGACTAAAATTATGCTTTTCACTATTAGTAGCAAAAGTTAAAAAGAAAAAATGCCTTGACCGGAGTGACTGGTTTTGTGTCCTATTGTTCGTAAAAAAAAGACGTTGCTTTAGTAGCGACATTTGCTTGTAATGTTGCATCGATAACGCTAAATAAAAAAAACAGTAACCTTTGTTTTATTTATTGATAAACTATCTCAATTTTCCATAAAAATTAATGCTATAACAAGCGCCAAATCGTAAGTATTGAATGCTTTACAGTACTCATACATAAGCCACACAGATTCACACAAGTTTACAGCTAAACTGGACTATAAAAAAGAAAACTTGTCCTCGCTAAATAACGAAACTGTCTTTCCCAAAACAATTTTTACAAAAGATTCAAATTAAAAATTAGTTTCTCAACATAAAGAGGCGAATCATTTTAACTCACTTTGGTTTAGGAGTGCCACTTGTCACGCAATCTAGGATGGTTGCTTCTCCTTCGTTAGCCATCTTTTTCAGACTGCCCTTTTGAATTGATGGCGTCATTGATGACACAGTTACTAGCACCGAATGACGTATTTCTCCAAAATCATTTCTGGCCGTGCAAACGTACGTTAGTCCGTAATCATGCGTGATCTAAACGATGTAACGAAATAATATGACGTAATTAATGCAATTTGCCCGCAGCGTGGCCGATTGGGCCGGCAGCGTGGCCGAGTGGCTCGGAGCGTCGTTTTTACGATGGCCATGACCGCAAGGTTTATGGTTCAACTCCCACCCAAGCCTCATTATTGCATCCTTAGATAAGATGCTGCACGATAATTATCTCTGCTTGGTGGAATCTAACAAGCAGCAAATTGAACAAGTCAGAAGCAAAATATAAGCGGAAAACATGGGAACAAGGGCAACTCCTATATTAAGCAAGTCTGGATTCGTCCTATACATAGCGCTTCCGTCGCTTTCTCGTGACAGTAGGATAAAAATAAAGAAATCAATCAATCAATATAAGTTGTTCATTCACAAGCAAACGTTTTGATGAATTTTTGGTTATGTGCGTGGACGATGACTAATTACCAAAGTATTTGCTTAACAGAAACGTATATAAATTTTCAAGATTAAACTCGTAAAATTTCTGTATCAGTGCCAAGATGTTTCAAATATTGAAATTGTTACCTTGTAGTCTTTTTTTCTTTTTTGGGCCATAACCGCTATGACTGGTCAAAAGAGCAAAGCACAATACTATAATCTTGAAAGTGACTTTTTTAGAATTGCATTAAATTTGTTTAAAATCAGTTTTTAAAGAAAATGTTAGGTGGTTTAAATATACATGGAGGGTCCAAAATAAAACCAAAAGCCATTTTCGTCCAGTTTTTCTGGTAAATCTGGGGACTCGATTTTCATTTTCGCTACTGTATATCGGATTTCTTAAAACGGTTTAGAAAACTTGGTATATAGCGCGAAGTTATCAGCAACAATTCTTGCAGACATATAATCATATTGTTCTTGAAAAATCTATGCATCAAATGTACATCAGCTGTGCAATTTTACGCAAAACTTGAAGCTTTATTTGGGGCAAGAGAGACGATCGTGGTTTGGTTACCTCTTCAATATGAAGAAGATCGGGCGGTCGAGCGTAGACGCGAGTGGTTGGGGCATCGTTTGACGTCATCATGACTCCATCCATGATGTTTGGCCAAGACCATGTGATTTCAGGCTTGGGAATGCCTGAGAACAAAAAGTTTTAAGCAGAGTCACGTAAAGCCAGAATCGTTTACACTTGTCGAATTAGAACAGATGATGGTGCAACTTATGGTTGGTTACAAAATGTTTCCAACAAACATCAGACGTCATACCTTTGCGAAAAGACGCTTAATGTCAGTTTTTTGGCTGTAACCGATTGCACGGTCCACAGCAACTATATTTCTGAGCTACATGAACAGAGATTGATGCAGAATTGCGCCAAAATACAAGGGTAAAGGGCAATGGCGTTGCCAGGAAAGGCGGAGAGGGGGGGCACTGGGGCACTTGGCTTCCTTGTTTAAAAACTTGAAACATTCTTATAAAATATCGCAACCTCTGGCCTATTGCAGTTCTAATTTCTCCTAATTTTTTTTTGGTGGCTAGACACTTGGAGTAGGGACAATGCGAGAACATCTTTTTCATTGCGTCAAACAGTTTTCTGTTATTGCTATTACACACAAACATTTAGTTTAATCCTCAATATCATTAAGAACTTAAACGAACCTCTCGCTGCACAAGGAATAGAGACAGATTTTCCATACTCCACTGTTACTCCATTAAATCCCGGCAAAGTGAAACGAGGAGGTGTTGTTGTGACAACAACATGGGTCCAAGAAAAAGTAGGGTCGGAATTTCGGCACAGGAAGGTCCCATTATGATTAGACGTAGCTCTAAAAAATGTTAAAGACTTGTAAAACGTAATAAAAAAAAAACTGTCAACATGATAGACCGCCAATAGAATAAAATACCACAATATTTACTTTCAGCAGAGAAAAATTATTTCAAACAAAACCTACTTTTTTACAAATGTTGTAGCGATAATTATCAAAAGTAAGTGCTTGACATTACCTTGTGACAGAAATCTCTTTTGTTCCGTTGAACATGACATTTTCTACGTCGCCATCATTTGCAAACACCCCGGAAAATCTTCTAGTGTTTCCCCGTCGCGTCGAGCTTAAGTAAGGGTAAAATTCCCAAGTTAACCCCGACCTTTCTTCTAATGGACATACAATAGAAAACGACTGCCCGAAGTTTACGCGAATAACACGTGGACTTGAAACAGGGCTCTGAACTCTAAAATAGAAAAGTATTCATTATGTAAATTCAAACAAGTGTTCCATAATTACCCTGGCCGCAGGTCCAGTTTAAGTTGCCAAAAGCTCAAGGGTTTTCCGCAACATAATCAAAATTTTGATGTCATAATTGAAATATTAATTTTTATGGCATAATTGAAATATCAAAATTTGATTATGATGCAGAAAACCCGTGGGCATGTGGAATAAGTAAATATGTACCACAATATCCTATTTGGCGTTTTGCCTACATCTATCATGTCAAAGTAGGGCGTACTTTTTACGTCTTTTTAGCAAATTGTATTCTTTATGACCGGGTAAACTCCTTAGTCTTATTGAAGAGCGGACCAGAAGCGTTTGTACAAAACACCATGGATGACGGTATAAACTTTTTAAGAGTCATTGTATGTTATACTGTACAATGACATTCATATATTTTTTTGAGATCTTTTAATCTTTTGATTTGGTGCAAATAGTCTTAATTTAAAAGAAAATTGCAAGAGCTACAAAATAATTTTACAAAATTTAAGAATAAATACAGACTGTGCGTTTCACTTACCCGTCTGCATTATCAAGTAGGTCTTGACCTTGAACTATAGATTGAAAATCTACAGATAAGCATAGTAAAAATACAAACTGAATAGCAATTGCGCAATGCCAAGACATATCAAAATATTTTGTACTCTTAAAATAAATGAAAATATTAAGATTGTGGAGATGCACAGTTAAAGGATAGAATTGCAAGTTTATCTTTTTAGTTCAAACTGTAACAGACCAAATATCTTTCATATAGTAAAATATATCCATAATCTAAAGGGCAAAGCAAGAGCAATAATAGTGTAAATGCTGTTACAAAGCGTTACGGTACACATAGGCTCATACTTACCCTGACCACACGCCCAGTAGTACTAAAAGCCCAAGGGCTTTCTGCATCACAAGTGAATTTTTGATGTCATAATCTCTTCTTTTTGTTAGGCCATCAAAAAATTGATGATGATGCAGAAAGCTGAGGGTCTTATTTGCAACTATTGAACCGGACGTTTGGACTGGGAAACCGTATAGCATATGTTTTACTATTCACTTAATATTCCGAAAACTTGTTCTGATAACTTTAAAATTGACTTTTGAAAGGTACATTTCTATTATCAAAATAAACTTTGAAACATCTTTATAAAGCTTGGTTCAACCAAAACAAACTCTGCATCTAGATCTAGTCTAGTACAATGTTCTGAACAAACATGTAAAACACTGCTCACTCAATTTCGTTTATACTGCTACATTACATGCGTTCGATTTTGCACAGTCTGTTTCAAATTGTCGCATGCTTGCTTGACTGCCGAGTGTTCTTATATTGTTCAAGGCCACATTTTTAGGATTTAAAGTACTTGAGTTGGCTAAACGAAAAATAGAAGTCCTAAGCAAAACATGTTGTTAAAAGGCAATCAAGCGGCAACCCTTTATTATGGATACAAAGCTCAGAAAACGAGGCAAGTTCTTTGATATTTCCAGGTAAACGTTTCAGCGGAAAAACAGGACATTTTTGTCAATGTTCAATGGACTAAATGGGCCTTGACTTTGTATGCTTAACCCTACACTTGGCAGGAGCGCTGCGATGTTATCACGTAAAGGTAGTGAAGTCGACCCTGCTACCATCTTCCGGCGCTCAACCTCAAAAACAAATAAACCGCGACAGCTGCGTGACCTTATAGGTCAAGGTGTCAGTTGTTGGGTACTGGTTTCGCATCTTGTCAAGCCAGAATAAAATTGCAGAGACCAAATGTGCATCACGAATGTTGAAATCGTTCAAGGTGGATTAGCCATGAACTCTTACCGTAACTTTGTTGGGGCGATGACGAAATAATCGGAGGATGTACAAGTTTATCGAAAGATTCTCGTATCATATCTTCGACCAAAACTCTAAATATAAATAACATCAAAAGAAAGTCTCGTCGGATTTTCCATGCACACCCAATCAAGACCAAAATAGATAAGATGTGAATAGCAAGACCGACGAGACTTTGCGTATAGTCGGAAGGTTGAGATGTACCTTGCAACGTTTTTAAGCCAATATTAAAAGACTTCTATTACAACCAAAAAAGAAAAGTATGATTTACAATTGCTACAATTAAAGCGAAATTTTGCAGAATCATTGTAAAAATCACATCATACATTATGCAGTTTATTCTCTCAAACAATTTCTGCCAATTTTCGTAATCTTATTCGCTTTTATAAGGCTAGTTAGAGTCAAAGATTACAGTAAACTGTGCACAAGATTTAGTGCCGCTTCCAAATAATTAGTTTAAGTACGGACTTCAATATTTTTTGAGACTCTTTACTTACAAAGAAGAAGTTGTCACGCTATCAAGACTTGGAGAAGTTGCCATCTCTTCACTGGTCTTGGAAGGTGTGTTAATAATTCCATTTATTTTCTCTTCGTAGCTTGATTCCACATTCGAAGGAAGTTCTGCAAAACAAAATCAATTCACTTATTTTAAAGAAAAAACCAAGGAAACTCTTGCAAAAGTCCCAATTTAAGCTTTGATTCCGCAACCATGGACATGTCACTGGTTCCTTTAATTCAAAATGTTACCCTAGTTAGTACAAAAACTTCATCTTCTAAAGAGGATATGGTAAAATGGTCTATCTCAATTTGGAATCAGACCGTTATTGCATCAAATTAGTTCACAATTATAAAACTTCCCAATATAGTTAGTATAAAAACTACATCTTCTAAAAAGTATTTTTTTTTATAGTTTTTGGTTGCATACATATCCTCCTATCACGAGAAAGCGGTCAAAGCGCTGTACGAGCTCGCTTAGGAGTTGCCAGCCATCTGTCTACTACACCAACATGGGGGAATCCCGCTAAGTGCCTTTTCCAACGGAACAACAAGTTAGTAAACTTGCAGGCTTGTTCTCCACACTGTCCCTCTATAATGCTGAGCGTCGAGCAGGGAAGCTGTGAATACCAATTTTAAAGTCATTGGTTTGACCCGACCCGGAATCAAACCCGAGTCTACAGCTCAAAAGACGGACGCTCTATACCACTTGGCCATCTGAGCTGTTAAGGATGTGGTAAAATGGTCCACCTCAATTCACTACTTGAAATCAAACGTTATTGCATCAAGTTAGTTCACAATTATAGCTTGTTAGCACTATCATACGTAAGTTAGGATGTGACCTATCAGTGCTGACAATTATATTAAACTTAACATATACTACATTGGATGTGTTAAACTTATCACAGTGTATGTTGAAACTTTCACTGAAAAATAGTAGAAGCTTCGAAATGGTAAAAAAAGTTTAGGGACTCGTTCTTCACCGCACGACAGCAACAGCAAAGTGGAAACGGTTGTTTGTGCTGGCAAATTAAACTGGGTACCTCACACCAATGCACAATGATACAATTGTTTTAGGCATACCTCCATCATCAGTATCCAATATTTCAGTACTTTGTGTTGGCTTTGAGGTATTTGTTGACGCTTCATTAATACCAGGGAATAAGTCAATATCATTTACTGGTACATCTTTGTTCACCTCATTTTCCAGCTCCTCTGGTTCAAGCGATTTGGTGATACTTTGGTTTTGTGTTATTGGCTCTTCATAATACACTAGATCGGAAGTTGGTTGCAAAACATTTGGTTTCGATTTTTGAATGTCTGGCTCCGCGTTGTTGGGTATTTTGCTGGTTGTAGTCTCTGAAGAAGTTGTTACTAATGTTGTTGCCACATTTGTGGTTTCAAAAAAGTCAGATAATTGTGTTGTTGCTTCTGGAGTAAACTCTGTTTTAGTTTGTTTTGTAGATTTTGACCCCATAACAGTTGATCCTGCTGATGTGGAAGTTTCTACCGGTGTTGCTTTTAGCGTTGTTGTTGGTTCCATTTTAGTTGTTGTTGGGGGTGCTGTGACGGCTTCTGACGTTTCAACTTTTTGTGTTGTTTCTTCTTCCGCGTAAACAGCATATGTAGTCGGTTTTGTGGGAGCAGGAGTAGTTAGTGAGTTCGAATACGTGCTAACAAAAGATGCTGAATCGACCGGTTCAACAGACTCTACCAAAGGTAATTCTTTCTTTGAGACATCAACCACTTCTTCAGGTGCTGTGGAAAAAACCGCCGTGGATGTAGTTGCTTGCGGGGTTGAAATAACACTTGTATCGCTAATTTCACCATCCAATTGTCGTCTTATTTCCATAACATTAAGATGAATTGCGACTTCTGCTGCTCCAATATGATTTGCAGCAATGCATCTAGAATAAATAAAAAATCTTTGGATTTTCGTACAACAAAAATGCAGCGCAAATTTTATGTCGGTTAAAACATCGTAAAAAGTTAAAGAGACATGGTTACTCGCTTGTCTTTGCACTGTTTCAAGCGCATTTCGTAGTCAGGTCTATCACACAGGCTTTAGTAAAAATCTGAACTAAAAAAGAGTGATTTTGTATGTTTGCTGTTCAAGGAAACAGAGCAAATAGGAGATAATTTATCTACCACTTTTTGAATTCGCTGGCAGCCCTTGTCTTTATAGTTTGGTGCTTCCCATAACATTAAATCGCTTCTTATTGGATTATGGTTGCAAGTAAAACGTGTTTCGTACCTGTAAATACCCTTGTGTTGACTTTCGACATTTGCAATGCTGATAGATTTGTTTTCATGAACCATCACATTACTTATCTGCTGCTCATCTTTTATCAACAGTTGGTTGTCGGGGGTAATCCACGCAACTTCTGCATCTGGTACCCCCTGAAAAATCAAGATATATTGAAACCTATGGCCACCGGTACCTCCATAGTTGGCAATACTTCCCGTAGGATCGAAATGCGACCAAACTCATCAGGTCAAGCTGTCTTGGGCCAAGCTCTTTTGATTGCTCGAAATTCAGGTTTGATTTCTTGTGTGTTGTCAAGGTTAGCGGATTACCAACAATGCTTTACTCGTTTAGTTAGGACTAGTTCACCCCTGAGGTTTTATTGGATTGGAATCTCGTAGTGCTCCGCCGTTGCACGAAATCCGTACAAATTATAACGAAAAGTTGACTGAAGAGACCCGTACAACCATAAACAAATTATGGATCGACTATTGTTATTGACCGAAACTTCTAACACCGCGTATTTAGCACCAATGCTTATCTGCAAATGCGCATAGCCTACAGAATTTGAAAAGGTCTCAGTATCACAAACGCATTTTATGATTGACATTTAAAACATTTGGAAAAATAGGTTTTTGCTTGACAGGAAATGCATTTATGCTGTATCACAACACAAACGTTAA
This sequence comes from Trididemnum miniatum, assembly GCA_964006365.1. Classification (NCBI taxonomy): domain Eukaryota; kingdom Metazoa; phylum Chordata; class Ascidiacea; order Aplousobranchia; family Didemnidae; genus Trididemnum; species Trididemnum miniatum. The sequence continues at coordinate 20,622,263 of OZ023249.1, read as the reverse complement.
TTGATTGATCCATAATTAAGTGATTCCAATCAACTTGAGAGCACTCAAACAAAGGTTGCAAAACGGTTGCGCGCTGCACGAAAGTTAATTTGAATATTTCGAAGTTTTTAAGTAGCATGATTCTAAATAAAACTTTTTCTTTACGTAACCTTAACGGATTCATCGTGTTCCGGACACACCTAAAACAGCCTCAATCTTAACTTTCTCTAAAATAAAGACTCTTAAAGGCCTACTTTGTGCGGTTTTGCAAATATGCTTAATCAATTTAAGTCGACATAAAGACTTATTACACAGTGACAGACAGCATACACAGTGAAACACATTACCTCTGTGTTACAAGGATGTATCCATGAAGAACCATCTTCTGCATTTATATTTCTGACAAGAGAAGGAAAAAGGGTTACCGAAGGAATAACGTGAAGGCGTAAAGAACCGATGTCTGCTGCAAACTGGGGATGTTGTATTTCAGTGGCAATAGACTGAGATAGACATCTGTATACCCCCTCATCGCGGCGAGATGCCCCCTGAATGATCAAGCGTCCTCCACGATTCACTTTAAATCGATCAATGCGATTCATGGGTCGAATATGAGTCCCATCTGGTAAAATCTAAAATTGGTCCGGGATTATTTTTGAATTTGATTGGATTTTGCTGCATTTTCATACCTTGATGCAAAGTATTGACTCTGATTGTGATTTAGGCTTTGCTTCTATTACAATGTGTTTATCGCTTCTATTACGTAGCATGATTTTTGTTTTCTAGTATTTTAGGGGTTGAGTCATCAATCCATTATTAGAATAGTTAGTTATCTTTCCAAATGATAGGTACGACTTGAAATGCGTACAAGGGTATCGAACTTGAAGTCATTTACTCACTCTTACCCTGTCCACATGTCCAATTTATGAGGGCTTCAAGTCCACGTTGATGTGGGCTTGTTGCTGTGGGCTTTCTGCATCACCATTAAATTTTTGATGTAATCATTTAAAAAAGTGATTATGACACCATCATCATCATCATTTCCAGTTTCAACCCGGTTTTCTCCTCGTTCCCGAAGGTGGCCGGATACACCTCATCCCCTACGCGATCAATCTCACACCTTCCCTCCATCTCGTTCGATCTCCAGCTTCCTCGATCTTTGACCCAAGTTTCTTCCACATAAATTGGACATGTGGACAGGGTAATTGATGTGGGCTTGCTGCTGCATGGGCTTTCTGCATCACAATTAAATTTTTGATGTCATAATTTAAAGAAGTGATTATGACATCACGCCCACAGCAACAAGCCCACATAAATTGGACATGTGGATAGGGTAAATGTAACCCATGCAACCCTCTTATAAACATTTACCACCCCGCTCACTTCTTACCAGGTGTGAAATGCACCATTTTATTCTACAGGTATAAACCAGCTTTGAAAACAATATAGCCCAACTTAATAGCGGCTTACGCACAAACTTATTTCCAAAACGAAAAATTGCAGATATATCTATTTATCAAAATGCGACCTAACCCACTCTAAAATATGCACTCAAAAGTGTGCAAACAGAAGAACATTTACCGGAAAAAAATACACTAATTCCTCGGTGTGCAAACGATCTGCCCACCTGCTGTATTCAAACAAACTTACCCAAGAAAGATACGGTTTAGGAAATCCCATTGCACGACAACGTAAAACCTTGGTAGATCCTTCCAAAACTAGATCGGTATTGATCATCAAAGGAGATGGAGAACCAGCTTTCACCCAGGGGATATTTCTAGCTTCGAAGTTATCCGTTTCGTTTAAACGATACTCCACAGAACTTTCAAAGAGTAGACTGGCAAGCCTTTGCTAAAAACAGTCGTTCAGCAATATTATTTACACAAAGTAAAAGAAGCATAATAACTGTAATACATCAGCTGTTTTAGGCGTTTTGACTTGTTCTTAAATCATTGTCATTCTTATTCAAATAGAACGACCATAAGAAAAATGATCACTCACTGGTTGGTTGGCATAGTGGTTAAAAACATCGTTATCGGTCCGGGGAGGTCTAGGGTTTGATTCCCTAGCCGGTCAAATCATACACAGTCTCGCCAATGACTTGCCGCCGCTGCGACATTTTTTTGGAGATGTGATGCCCAGGCGCTAAGCCGCGGAAATGGACTCAGCCTCTTGTTACACTCTTGGGCGTGATACAAAGAACGTTTTAATTCTATTGGAATCTTTTAACTCAAACTCGTTTATATGCTGTTGCTAACAAATAAAGAAACACCATAGCAGCAACGTAAACGTGAAGAAGCATTAAGATGGCCTTCAAGGGACTGCACTGAATTATTAGAATCAAACACTCACCCACTTTAAGATTTTATTAATTTCGGATTTAATAAAATTTTAGATGTTTGCTTTTTAGATTTAGTTCAGTCCTTCGTAAATGGGATAGAACCGTTTGAAATAATATTTTGTAAAAGCATCAATTGTGCAGTTGAAATTAATTCTTGTTTTACTTATATCTATCTCAAAATGCAGTGACTAAAACAAACACGAACCTCTGGGTAAAAATGATTTCCATACAAAGTAATAATAATCTCTTGACTTTTGAAAATCGGGTAATCACTCATCAATACAGCTGATTCAATGCGGTCACTTGTTTCGCTTAGATAAGGTAAAAATTCATCTTGGGGCTGCAAAACAAGAAACAGCAACTTCAAAAACGCAACTTCTAGTTTTATTTCCATTATTTTTATTATTTGAGAGCAAAAATGTGTAATATAAACCGAATTAAAAGTGGAGATGGTGATCTTCGAAAAAAAAAGAAGCGGCAACACCGTGATCAATAATAGCTAAACGCCAAGTCAGCACCTTAGGTTTTATAAACGTATTATGCATTATCCTTTTACAGCTTTTATCTCTTAATTGTAAGATATCTCTCAAAGTATAAGCCATGTTGTCCCACAATTTTTTCATTTTTAATCTCAATCGGAGCCTTTTTTGGGACTTTTTAGTGCGTTCGAATTTGTAGTAATTTTTGTATTTTTTGTTTCATTATTTGCTGCGAAGCATCTTATCTAAACTCGCAACAACAAAGCTGGAGTGAGAATTGAACTAATGACCCTCTATGAGTGTCGAAATAGCAAGGCTGCATGTTACTCCTCACCACGCTAAAGCTCAGCATCAGAAGAGGCGTAAGCAAAAATTTTCTGAAGAGGGTGGAGGGAAGCGTAAAAAAGTTTTCCCACTTTACAGTGCAATGTTTTTAGCAAAATTCGAGCGATGATATTTTTTAGTATTTTTTTTTTTGGGGGGGGAGTCTAAGGGAGTGCATTGGAGTTCCTCGGCGTACACTCTTGCGTGTCACTCACCACAAAAAATGATATTGCAATAGAAAATTTTGCCATAAAAGGTTGACAACACAATAGCAACAACTACTGTCATAAAGTTTAACATTGATTCACCTGAAGGTTATAATTGACGTTCGTGCTATCCAGCGATTCTTCGTCATCAGCCACTAATGTTAAGGGAAAATTTAAATATGGGTTCAAAATGGTTGTTAAACGTTCCTGATTGGTTGGAATCTCCACCCTGCACTGTAGCGCTTGGTCAAAATGTCCGTAGTAAGTATCTCCAGCTTGTTCTAACGTTGCACGGGGATATCTTGTTACGTTGCAGTGCATCAGAATCAAAGATTCATCTCCGCCGTCCAATTGCAAGGAAAAGCTCGGGTGTCTGATAAAACTGTACCGGAAGAGGAAAGCTTCTACAACATAATTTTTATCTTAAACTTACGCACCAAAAATTAAATAACCGCATAAGAGTAAGTCAAAGAACTGGAAATTCAACAGGTGGAAGGGAGACCGTGAAGTAGGTTTGCGCTTTTTCAGTCGGCAGCTATCCGACACATCTGTCAAATGCAATCGGCTCCAGCCGTGTATCGAACCCGTCACGAAACATCTGCAACTCATGCGCGGCATTGCTACACCAAAGTTGTCAATCGGGTTTGGGTTTTTCAAGACCGGTCGGGTTCAGTTCGGGCTTGGATTTTAAAGAATTGTCGGGCTTCAATAAGGCCGAACGCCCGAGCAAAATCGAGATTTTCAGTGAGTGTTAGGGTTTTTGCGATTGTTGGAATAAAGCAAAGAGCACACCTTGTATAAATATTGCTGTTCGCCACTGGTGTGAGTGTGCATAGGTAAAACTCATTTCCTTTTTTATAAAAATTTCGTCAAAATTTAAAGATATGTTTTTGATTTTGGCTTTAAATCGGGCTCGGACTGGCTAATAAATTGGGATTCGGATTCGAGCTTGAAAAATCGGGTTCGGGTCGGGTTCAACATCTTCGGCCCGTAGACTACTCTGCGCTACTCATGCCTCTCACAAAAACTGTCAACATGCCAAGTTTTTCTAAAAAATGTTCTTCAACACATGATGGTATTGCTACTACAAAACTTAATGTAATGCTTCAAATTTAATATAAAATTCGTACATAGCTTGGCTACTCGAATTTTTCAGATTTTTGAAATTGTGGTCGTGCGGGTGATTGAATGAAAGAAATCGCACTCAAGTAAGGAAAATATCAAATCTGATCACCACTCGCGTGCGTTTGTTCGTTTAGCAACTTTTTTGACAGCTTGTCTGGCAAAAACGTCAACAGTTTCGCAAAAGCTGAACTTTGATTTGGTGTAACATTTGTCAAATTAAGCCAAACGTTTAACACGAGGCGTAAAATTGAAAGAAATATAGCTACAATGTACAATCAGATTATTATTAGCGTGGGTGGGCTGAAAGTTAGCGTGATTTGAAGGTACCACTGTTACATATAAGTTGCTTAATTGACGTAAATCTGGGTGGTCTGGCATCAAAATTTGCACAAAAGAGCAATTAGCAATTTTTAAACACTTTCTTTGTAGTAAAAATGTGCTTTCACCCTCCATGGTTTTTGCGGATCCTTTGAAAATAAAACGCAAATTTTCATCGTAATATGTTCTCACGATGATACGTGTCACGAGTGCAACACTATTTCGTGCGAAAAGATTAAGATCCCACTTCAAATATACATGCACCTGACCACAGTAATACTGCCAAAATAATAAAAATTTGACTTTGATTTCTCACCGTTTTGCATTGCAGTTATGCTCGGAATTTCCGTAAATAATTCAGATGAGGAAAAGATTTCTTGACCAATAATGCGAGGCGAAAAGCACGTGATATTGTCATGTGACACTTTCGCGACCTCTTGACCTTTCAAATGACGTGGCATTGCGCATACAGCACATACAGGAGGGTCCTGTCGTCTCAGTATAGGTTTTTTACATCTAAAATAATGGAATCATTTGTTATTTATAGGATTCTTATCGGTACTCTTTTATTTAAAAAAGGTTTGTTATCAAAAATTTTATTTTCTTTAGTTTGATTATGATGCACTTTACCGAAAACCCTGAATAAGAGTGATAAAGTATATGCATAAGGCTAACGCAATTTGTAAGAACCACTGCAAGCATTAGTTTTGAGTGGGAAAATTTACCACGATTTTTTCTAAAATACTAAAGTTATACTAAAACTTGAAGTCAGAAACTCATAAGCAATAATATATTAGTAGAACAATGGCGTACTTTAACGCTGGCTTAAAGTATCACTCGCATTACTAAAAGTTAAAAAGTTAGCTTTTTTCTGAACTTGAATGAAGTCGTTCATCCACTTTGTCGTCATTGTATGGCATTTAACGCATGCTGATGCTTCCTAATAAGAGGCAGAAACAATGACCACTTAACGACTTGCACATGCTAAGGCAGCAATATAAACGACACAGAATCTTCTCACCTGTATTTTCCGCTATCTCTCATCCACTGATGAAGCCATTGGAGTTGGCAAGAGCATTCCCATGGATTTCCATGCAGATAAACTTCTTGCAAATGAGCCATCTCAGGAAACATAGTACTTGGCAGAGTTTGAAATTGGTTGTTTGAAAGATAGAGATACTGAATGTGAGAAAACCTGAAAATCAGTATATTTTAACCCACAGGATGTCCTCCATCGACCTCATAGTTAACAACTTCTAAAAAAAATGTCTTTGTCGTGACTTCCGCCATTTAGTCGCGTCGCACTACTTCAGTAAAGATATAGAATCTATTGTTAACACCATTTACTTGACGTTGTGCTTAAAGACATTGCTATCGGCGCGGAAGGGTGCAGATTCGATTCCCGACTGGTCAAATCTGACACTGTGTTGCAAACGGCTCGTCACTGCTGCCATATTTCTTCCAACCCAGGCGCTAAGACGTAAAGATGAGCCCACTACTTGTAACATGCTTCGGGGATAGTGTTTGAAGTATATTTTGGGCAGATGCAAAGCAGGAGCGTATTTAGAGAAGGGCATTGGGATCTGACTCTGCCTTTTAGTTGTTAAAAAAGAACAAAATTAATGGTAAGAAATAATAATAGAACTTAGTGCCAAGGTACTGAAATATGCCAGACTCTTTTGATGGTTTCTGTAGCTTATGCCTAGGGGCGGATACAGGGGGGAGGATGAGAAATATGAATCCTCCCACCAGCCATTTTTAAAAATACTTTTGATGCATGCAATTTTTCCATAATTTCGAACCTCTTTGATAACAATTAGCCTCACGTCTTAAGCACGCATAATCGACAATGTGCGAAGAAAATGCATCATATTTGGCGAAGCACTCAGAATTAGGATCAAAAATTTAAACAAAATTTGGCTGAAAATTATTCAAAAAGCATTAAAATAGCCATTAGAGCATTAAATTTTTAAAAATTTTTTGGAAGAGCCGCCCCCTGACCCCCCTAGTCCTTTTCTTGTTCCTCAATCAGCTATAAATCTTCAATCAGCTATATTTCTTGTTCCTCAATGTAGAAAATATGCCCCCCCTTTTAATATTTTTCGTTACGCCACTGCTGCAAAGTCATAAAGCCTATACTTGCTTTGAGTTTTTGTTTAATGTTTTAAAAAATAACTTATTTTTCTTTATGTTGATCAATAAACATTCAAACCTGTAATAATAGCTAAATTGCAACGTAATAAAGACATCGGGATGTAATTGCGATAATCGGTTTCCTTCTAGTTGGAGGAGCTTCAGTTTAACTAATCCTCTTAGTGCTTCAGGATGGAAAAAAGTAATTCTGTTGTTGTCTAAATACAGACGTCGTAGTCCAGAGAGATCCAAAAAAGTTGATTTTCTAATTGCTGAAAGTCTATTCCAACTTAGTCTCAAAATCTCAAGTTGTGATAAGCTGTTAAAAGCTCCTTCGATAGATGAAAGCTGGTTTGCTTGAAGGAAAAGCCCTTTTAGGCTAGACGCGTGATCAACAAATGCGCTGTTCGGTAATTTAGTCAATTTGTTGTACGCAAAACTTATCTTCACACGATTTGGGGGCAGGTATTGGGGGATAATGGTTATAGAACGCAATGTGCAAATGACTTCTTTAGGGGAGTTGCATCTACATTTTCGGGGACAGTTACGGCGTCGAGTCAGGGCTGTATTGCCTGAGTCTGGAGCATTGTTCGCACTTCCCGGGATCAAAATAGAGCTAGATACAATTGCTTGACGGCGCCCGCGTGCGTCGCCTGACGTCACAATGTTACGATTGTCAGAAAACGTTACGTCATCTGCGGATGTAAATGTGATTGCAATTAGAATTGAAAAAAGGCAAAGTTTAAGTAAAGAACTAGAAGCAAACGTATGCTGTGTTTGATCACAAAGACCCATCGCCGTCACATGGAAATTGATAAAGTTCAATTATTACGGAAAGATTGTTTTCTTCCGACTATTAAGTCACAACGACTGACGAAACCACAACATGTTTACGGCGCTTTGGCCGCTCGTTAAAGATTATCTTCCTTTTTCCACTTAACTTTAAGTGAAAATTTATTTTATTCAACTAATCTGTCAAAACAAAAGATTAAAAATGGATAATGGTGATATGTTACACACCGCTACGGCGAGAACTTACAAGAAGTCAAAAAAATGAAGCACACCGAATAAAATGATAATGTACGAAATATTAAATTTCTGTAAACCATTAACTCAATAAAAATCAACAAACTTTGACTTTACACACAGCTTTAAAATTTTAGTATTTTTATATTTTCATTTCGGACTCGTTCAGTGTTTGACGAATTTTAGTATTTGTTTGCAATTGTTTTTCGGGTGTTATCATTTGTGCTGCTTATGCCATGGTGGTTTCAGAACTTGCTTTCAAATTGGTTTCAAACAATCGAAAGGGTTTCAAAAACCACCAAGCACAAAGGCCGTTAGAAATTGGTATGGACTCACGAGAAAGGGCAATTCTTTGTCACCCAAAATGAAGGGGCCAAAGTAGCACCGCACTGCAAAAATGTAGTCACCATAATTGATTTGCAGCTGCAAGGTGTAAATACCGAGTTGCCATGCAGCACAGCATATACAGCGAAACGTCAATGCTGACGCATTGATAAAATTGAAGGAAAAAGTAAACACTGATGTGGAGAAACGGCAAACTTATTGTAAGCGAAGATGTGAAATTAGTCAAACGGACCAAAAACGAAAATACCGTCACGATAGTGCAAAAACTGCATAAGTCATTTTTTTGTGTTTTGAGAAAAACACAAATAATGTGATTGTATGTATTCACTATTGCATCACAAGCACAATATTAATAGACGAAAGACTAAATGGCGTCATCGTCTGCAAGGTGTTAGTTATTGTAATGTCCTGTCAATTCGATGCTCTGACTTACGCAATGTAGAAACTGGAGCATAACTCGCGAAAATGTCGATACATTTTTCCAAAAAGTGTGTCAGGCGTCAGCGCTGACCCAGCCGAACAACTTGGTGCTAAAAACTCAATTTCGCCCTGAAATCACTTACGTAGTTTTTGCACTAACGTGACGATATATATAATTGGAAACGTGGTGCGAAAACAAAAACAAAGACCACACGTAAAATAAACAACATAATGCTGCGCATTAATGATTTTGAAGGTCACATTTTGTTTACATGCTCACGAAAATCTTTAAACGCATTGCACTAAGCCTTACATCGGCCCCACAATAAAATCGAAACTTAAGAAAATAATGTAACTTTAGAACTAAAATATTAAAGTATGTTAATGGACATTTGTTAGAAAAGAAATTTAAACAATACAGGATTATAAAGCGAAATGTCGAAAAAAAAGCATGATAATACTCAACAAAACACTCAAAAACAAGGCGAAATGTCAATCCACTCAAATCTGTCGCGGAATTTTAAGACTTACGACGCGCTTTTATTCCACTTTAACCTTGGTGACAATGACCATTACGGTTTTAAGTTATTGTCAAGTTTCTTGAAGTGCTAGCGTGCCGCTGCTCCAGCGGAAATACTTTTTAAGCTGAAACGCTTTTTGTAAAACAAAAACCTTCTTGCAAATAAACGTTTAGAACTCGGTTTATATACCAGGAGTAGAAAACACAAAAATAAACTTGTGAACTTAAAAAAAATATCAGCAAAAAGAAAATCATTAAATAAAAAAACAATTTTTGAAAAAAACTGCATGCAAAATTAAGAGTCTCTAAACAACCAAACAAAAAAAAATACAGAAGCTCAAGAGTTATGCTGAAATTTAATATCCACTAAATCAGAAATTATTTTCAGTTGGGCTAGTTTTGATTTAAAAAACGTTAACTTTCAAATCAAAACTGGCCCAAATCAATTTCATATTTCAGCTTTTTTGTGGTTACATTTTTTTACTTAATTTTCTCAACATCAGTTCTTGCTTTTGCGTGCGAATATAAAATGAAACTTTTATTTCCTGAAATGCTCCGTCGCAGTTTTGCAAAATGATAACTGTACGCAGGTACATTTATTAAGTACGTTAAGGTTCGTAAACATCAAAATACATTTGCCAAGAGTTACCATAAACTTTGCGAGCCACACATGTGGAAGCTTTACTTAGCACAATCTATTTGTGCAGCAAATTTCCATACTTAAAAGCAAGAATATCTATATATATGAGCGACATGGTCTAGCGGTACCGCGCACAGGTGACAGATCCTACGTGACGGGCTCGATTTGCGGCTGAAGCCGATCGCATTTGACATAACGGGTGGCTGCTAATTCGAAGAGCGCTAGCTCATTTCGCAGTCTCCCTCAATTACTGTTGAATTTTTAGTTCAATATAATTTGAAAATAGCTTCAGTTATTATTATTTATCAACAATGCAACACCTTCCACTTGTTGCTACTGATACTACACTCATCCGAGGAAACATACATAATAAAATATACGCTGCGACCATGTTGCTTTCTCACTAACTTAAGTCTTCTTTCCTAAAACAAGCTTTCCGATTTTCCTCCACGAGGGTTTGTTCTGTGTATGCTAACAAAAATGTTTGGTTTAGCGTAGATTTTCCATTCTGATAAACTATCTTCTTTTAAGCCGGATACTTTGATGCAACCCTTCATTTTTGTTTTGAATGGAGCTTTTATGTCTGTCGTGTAGAGCTTTTTCTCGTGAGTTTTTCATTCTACCATAACGGTCAAGATCAATGAAGTTGACGCTTGAGGTAAACACTTGTTTTTGGAACTTTTTTTGCCGAGCATGAGAAAAACGTTTGTTTTGCTTTTCAACTCTCCTTAAAGCAATTTTAAGGGACTATATCTAAATTTCAACGCGCAGGTTTGATACCGGCCACACAACAAAAAAGGCAGGTTAGTGCAGTAAGAACAAAATATATTTAAAACATGCCGGTTAAGTATTAATCTAAAAGCAAAGCATAGAAGTGGCAAGGCAAAACACAAGCTGTAAGCACGGCATGGCATGGTTTTAACGCACCTTGACCTCCAGTAAAATTTTTTGAATTATCGAGAGGATCGATCTTACTTCGCTCTAAACTGATAAATCTTTATTGTAGCACCATAGTATTTTTTTCAAATTATGTTGAACTGAAAATTGAACAGTAATTGAAGGAGATGGCGAGGTGAGCTTGCGCTCTTCAAACCAGCAGCCTTCCTTTATATTATGTCAAATGCTATTGGCTCCAGCTGCAAATCAAACCCGTCATGTAGTATCGCTGTTGATCAAAACATTCTTAAAACGGATTTTTGGGTGATATTCAAAAAGTGCAAAGTATGTTGACATTAGAATTGGGCTGCGCGCAATTCCAAGAGCATTTTCAACAATCGTAAAGTGCTTTGTGAGCTTAACTCTAGTTTTTAAAACCTTTTCAATGACCTTGAAACTTAAGTTTTGTAAAAACGACATTGAATGTTAGCACCTGCAATCGAAGAAAAATCATCTGCCCTTATTAGATATAAGCAAATATGGACTCAAAATTAAGTTATTTGCTTTCTTTTAGGCTTGTTGCTTTTTGCGTTTATATATACAAAACTTAGCTTATAACACGCCCTGAAAAGCATTGGAAATGAACCTTAAATAATTGATTGAAATTTCTTTTAGGCATTACTACAGTATTACGATTTTTTCCCACGCTAGAAACGTACGTTTTATTTACTTAGGATTTGTGCGCGTAAATCGGTAAAAATAAAGCCATTTTGATCGTGAAATTGACAGCAGTAAAAAGCGTGTTTGATTATCATATTCAGCAGCTATGAAGTTAATTAGCACGTTTTAAACATACCATAGAGCGGGACAGCGCTGCTTTGGGCTATTAGCCCTCATCAGCCGCATTCACGTAAAAGGTTCAGCAGGCAAGGAAGGACGACGTCGTGTTACGTTTTAAACAGACACAGCAAAAGCAAAACAGCAATCAAAGCACCCCGACAGCGAACGATAAAAAGTTAGTCATTGTGATACTAATCATTTTCTTAACTGCAAATGACAACAACAACAATAATAAAATACTCGGTGCTAAAGCCACGAAACGCTTGTGCACCACATCCTTTACTACCTAAACTCCTCCTACTGCCTAAACCCCAGCCAGCTACAAAATGTACGTAAACGCATTTTTTAATTGCTTCACGTTTCAGAATGTTGCTGATCTTTTATACGAATAGCCTACATTTTACTTTTGCCGATGGGATGAGCGATACCCAACGTCAATAATTTAAAAAATGTTTTTAATTAATTATATCTGGCTGCATGTTTTCTATTAAAAAGGCATGCATTGACATTTTTTGTTAAGAAAACATTGCTGTACTTTAGTCAAAAACTACTCAACATGGTCTAATAATGTTATGGGATAATGCTAAAGGTCAAGTCGCACGTGGAGTTGATAAAAGCACCCTATGACCTTTGAAAGCTTTGTGACGTAACAAAGCTTTTTTCATTACAACTTGTTCGTTTAAGATGTTGTGATCATATTTCTTCAAATTTCTGCTTTATTTTTTGATGTTAGTATGGGGCCTGGGGTTTTCCCTTTCTCAAATTACGGCCCTTTATAAATATTTTGTTTCATAAGCTAATATGGAAATTCAGTTTCCAATTTCAACAGACAAGCTCATTCAATGAAAATAGTTTAAATCTTTAATGCATATTTAGAAATGCCTCAAAAAAATTCTTGCTGAAGGTCAATGACTATGCTGTCAAAATTTCTAAATGTTTGCACAGATGTTTCAAATGCAACTAAATTGCTTTGCAATTTGATTGCAAAATTTTTGAAAATTTTTAACTCATGTCTATTTCAAAGTTGAGTGAAGTCAGTTAAAATATACCACTTCATACTGCAATTGAAATTTTTGAAAAAGTTTTCATGATTTTTTAAAAAATATTTTCTTTTGTCTTTTTAAAAATGCAAAATGTCACAAATCTATACAGTTGTGATAACCTTGAAATTTTACCGACTGTGAAAGGTCAAGTTGTAAGCGAAATCATTCTTCCATAACAGCTCTATGACAGAATGATCATTCAATATAAACACTGATATTACAAAAATGTGAAAATTTCTTTAACAAAATATTTATCTATTACAAACACTTTGTTGTTTAGTAGACTCGGTACTTGACCGCAATAATTTTGCCTCTTAAAGTGCGTTTACCGATACGCGACGTGCGCGATATGCGATAACGCGACAAAAATTATAATGAAAGTGAACGTAGCAGTTTTTCGCGTGATCGTTAAACAGTAAAATAAAGCAACGCGACAAAAAATTGTCGCTTGCCGCGTTGTCGTCTGTAGCATATTAATAAACGCACCTTTATTCTTTAACGTGTTTTTAGCGAAAATTCATACTCCAATGCGTTGCCGCATGCTTGGGCCCAGTAAAAACAGCCCAAGTCTGTTCTACCGCGAGTATTAATTCTGAAGCAATAAATTGATTATTATTGCATCATACAGCTGGAATTTAAGAATTTTAACTATTACATCACCAAGTAACTACAAGTTACGGACTATTTAATGTAAAAATAAAACAACTTGTTAATCTATCAGCCTCAGAGTGGCGAAACGTCTGTTACTACTAAGCCACAATCGCAATGACTGAGACTTCATATGTCTTTGAGCACTTTCCGATTTGTTTTATTGTTGCATCTCATATTCTGCATGATGACGTAGCAGTAAAAGAAATAAAAAATGTCTCCTTAAAATTGAGACTTCTTAGTGTGATTGCACCTTTACAGTTTATTCAAATCACATTTTTGCATTGTTAAATCTGTCAAAAATTATTTTCTAGTGAAAAAATTGCCAACTTTTATAACTTAACCTTACTACATATTCTTTAACCTGTCCATATTTGTTTGATAATAGCTATCCCACAACAATATTTTCCCTCATGGATTAACTAACCCTAACATATATTCGATAACTTTTTACGGATTATATATTCAACCGTACGAGTGTTGACACACTGAATAGTTATTTCGAATCCTGTAAAACATATCATAGAGCTTGTTGTTCAAACAAACAGTAAAACCAGTGTCCACATCTTTAACTTAAGCAGATAATTCAACAACGTATAAAATTTGCGCTCTTTTGAACAAACTTGTACAAATTGGTATTGTTTTTGAGGATAAAACGATGTTGCCTCACTTGAAGGGTTACCGTGAGAGGGAGCTCGTGGGTCCCTTGGCCGTCCCAAAAACTCCATTTTTGGCTCTTTGCTGATTGTGGCTCCCATTGTAAAAAATCACAATTGCCGATTTCCGCACCCGAAAATTAATCTGCGACAGCCCTTGTTTCACCCAGAGACTTTTCAATATGCAAACCCCAAAAAGGTTTATCAAAACAGACTTTTTTGCAAGGTCCAATAACAAATCAGAGTGTTTTGAATATTTGCAATTTTACGCAGAATTTGTTTTGATACTTTCAAATGTATTGTATACATATTATGGTTGAAACAGTTAATAGACGAGATCATTTTTTCGGAAAATACAAATTCTGCCTTGATACTGGGGTGTTCTAAAAGTTAGTTTACTTTTACGCCTTGGAGGAGCCGTTGATCTATGTTTATACTTTTATCATCTGCTGCATAAATGATTACAAACGCAGCAGTGCATGATAATTAAATAAAGTAAATAAGTTCAGTCCTCTTATAATCCACAAAGTCCGTTACACTGTTTCGAAAAGTTAATATGTGCACGGTTGTAAATCATGTCTATGCACAACACCTGTTCAATTGACTAAAAAATGGTGACCGAGCTAAAATAAACACCCATAGACCCCACCAACTGTAAACATCCCAACCTGCTTTTGCAAATATAGCTCGTTTTCAGTATTTACAAAAATTTTAAAACTTTTAATACAAAGACTAAACACAACAAAATTCACGTTCCTATAACCCAGTTACCACACCACCTGGATTAAGCATGCTTAGTTAATTTCAACTAACGTTATTAGTGCTGTTCAAACAAGTTTTTTCGCAAAAAAACAAGTTTTGTTGCTATTCATTTCACTCAAACTTTTTTTCAGTCTAGACGACTTTTCCTATAATAAATCACTCAGCTATCCAAGCAGTGCTTACAATACTTTTAACCGTGTTCAAAAAAAGCTTGTAGAAATGATTGGGGTGGGGACGCTATAGGAATAAAAAAAACTTTTGTTTTTCCTGCATTTTTCTGCCCATAAAGTAGTGAGTTTGCTTTTTCTGTTTTATCTTCTGGCTTTTTATTAAATGCAGCATAAAAAGCTTTACTATTCTTGCTTTTCTTTGTTTTTGACAGCCACTATTTTATGAGCTTATCAGCGTTATTTTTCTTCGTTGTAAAACTTTCTATCACTTACAAATAGTTATTTTGCTTGTGATAGTGGTTGATTGGGTCTGGCTACCTCCTGGTATCCAGCAAAAAAAACACCTTCTTTTCTAGAGACATAAATATGCAATTTCCCATACACTCCAACGTTTCAATTTAAAGCTATTAAACTGTACAACTACACTACATAGTCTTCGCTAACTATCTTTGGCAAAAGTGTGATTTTGTTTACTTCTTTTTTTTACTTGACTTGTATCAATTCGATTCGAAACAAGGCTGCAAGCTCTATTCCGTTGACCAAACAAGACACTTTATCTGCGATATAAGTCTTTTGTAATGGCAAAAATACAAAAAGATAAAATGGCGATACGAGCTAACTGTCAAAACAACTTTGTTGTCGAAACGATTAGACCACTTTCCCTCTGGGGACTACCTTTGCATAAATTATGACGTACATTGTACAACTGGTCATGCTATATTTAATCCAAGAATCTAATTTAGACCCAACTATTACAGTACCATGCTAATTAAACATTACCGGAAAAAGTTCACCAAATGTAAAATTAGAGTTATGATTCAGTTTTAATTAGACATCAGTAGATTCGTAAGTTCGAGAAATATTTTGGAAGAATTCCCAAAGCGGGCTAGTTGTGGCTTTCCCGCAACCTCTCCAAAAATATACCATATCTAAAGGAGTGTTATCCGTCAGACATTTTTTATGAAAGGGTCCATAGGTTTCATTAGAATGATTTTGGGGGCTAAAAGTCCCCAAATGGTAAGGAACTTCCGATTTAGTGGGTGTTGTTCGCTCAAACTGCATTCATGCGCCTTCAAATTTTAAAAAAGTTCCTGTTGTTTTTGTGTCTAAGATTTAAATGCTTCCAGTTTTACCTATCATGTCTCTAACCCTGTTTTATAAGCCAATGTACATAAATACCGTAATTCTAAGTAACTGGCTTGAATACAGCACTCATTTGCCACAACTTTCATTTAAAATACAATATTCAGTGATTCTCAAATTAATTTTAATCATGATGTTAAGCTTGACTGATTCTAAGTAAAACACAAAATTTCTCGAAACTTGGATTTGAGATTTTTTTCATGGGTAAAACGTGAGAGCGTTTAAGAGCGGGTTTTGACAAAATATTTCTAAAATCAAAACTTTGAATCTCTTTGTTGAAAGATAAACTTTAAGTTGACAAAACGTCGACAGCTCTGGGTGTAAAATAATAACTGACCCAAAATATGACGTACGTAAAACACTGTAAATTGTAAACTAATCACAAAGCATTTTTAGATTATATCTTCAGTTTTTAAGTTAGTGTTTTCCGCATTTTAGCCACGTTAATTGAAAAAACGGTGAATCTTCGTTTATCAAAAAATTCTAATCATCATTATACTCGCGGGTCGCGTCATTACACCGAAGGTGGTAAGGAATGGCAGGGCCCATCTTCGCGGCTTAGCGTCTTGGTAAAGCAGCTCCGAAGAAACATCGCTCGGTGCCAAGCCGTTGACAACACTGTGTTCGATTTGACCGACCCGGGGATTGAATCTTAGACCTATCGCACCAACATCGATATTACTTACTATTGCGCCATTTGGCCGGTTTTCTTTTGAGAAGGATTTTTCGAATCGAAATCAATCGGTATTTCGAGCCTTTCAATTGGTTTACCGGTCTATCAATAGTCTAGCCCAGGGGTGGGCAAACCACGGCCCGCGAGATCATTTCGTGCGGCCTGCGGGCACTTACAAAAATATGAACTCTGTACTCTATTGATATTGCACGGAATATAAGACATTTGCGGACGTGATGACCATTTTTTTGCTCTTCACTTGATTTTGGGAGGAAAATAGGACATCTGCGGTCGTGATGACCTTTCATATTTTGTTCTCCAAGCAGTGCGGCCCTCGGCTTCAAAAGTTTTTCCAATGCGAACAACAAGTTTATTTTGGCCTCAGGTAAAAATCAAGCACAAAATAGCGCGATCAGTAAAGGAAGCAGGGAGGCTGCGAACAGACCTTTCGGTCATCAGGTCAAGCAGTCACTCTAAATGCAATGTGGCCTTTCGTGCGAAGAGTTTGCTCACCCCTGGTCTAGCCATTAGGTCAGTTAGTCTCACAATAATAAACTAAAACCCAGGGGCGTATTCTCCAGAGGTTCAAGGTGTTCAGCGCACACCCAGCAATATCACAAGCATACGCGTTAATTACATTTAACTAAAATTGTTGGATTTTTTCGTCTTTAATCTTTGTAATATCGACGCAGTCGAAGCTCTTTTTTTTTTCGGTGAACGACAAATTGCTTTTTTTTCAATGCCGACCGATGACACAACATTCTCTCGTATGCAGGGCCGGTTTCAGGCCGAATTGACCGATTTCATCAAATTGGGCCCCTCGCTAGTGGGGATCCTTTTCTACATTATGAAGTACAAAATAAGATAAAGTGCCATAAGTTGAACCCGTTCATTTTTATTTTCTCTAATTAAATAAAAAAGAAATCGGCCACTCGGTTGCTGTTCAGACAAAGCATTGGTAAGGAAAACACTTGCGCAGTTGTTTGATCACGTGGGTTCGCTGTTTAGAACAAAATGCCTGTAGAATATAGTTAGTTTATTTGAAAAGGGTGGGGGGAATATTTTTATTTTCTGTTGTAGCGTTTTATCGTTTGTTTAAGTGTTTTTCACTAAAAGCAATTGACACGTAAGTAAAATAGTCGAATATACTCAAGTTATAACTGCAGACACTAAACACTACTTCGAACTTTTAGGTCTCATCGGTGCGGTTGTTGAAACCGATGTTTACTCAAAGCAATATACATGCCAGATAATGACTTTTTGCTTGTGGTTTGTAACTATACCAGCAACAAAAACATGCAAAATCCCTCTCTGCCAAACAGCATCTAGTCAACATTTGTAACAAAAATGCAAAATCGCAAGTGTCTAAAGACAATGAACACTGTTACGATGCAGTTGGTGTGACCTGCATTTGCTCAAGCAAGGGCGTGGCATGGGAGGTTCGGGGTTCAACCCCCTCTATTCGTTCGCCGACTGTTCTGCTTTATAGCCGGTCTTCACTGATCTGCCGTAAGAAAAAATGATTTGATCCTTGCTTGATCTGCGATTGTAGTAACACCGCAGCATAAGCCTTAAAATTCCCCCTAGAGTTGCTCGATTACGAAGAGTGATTGTTTTGTCACATTAAGAAAAACGTTGGACGGTACTCATGGCTGTTGGTTAGTTGAGAATAACCAGGAGCGAATACACGGGGGGCACCAGTCATTTTCTACACTGTTTTTGATGAATACACTTTTTTTATAATTTTCAGCCTCTTCGATTACAATAATCTTTACAGCTTAAGCACGCTTAAATCAAAACGTGCGAACAAAATGCATCGTATGTGGTGAAAGACCCGAATCGTGGCAAAAAAAAATTAAACAAAATTTGCCTAAAAATTGTTCAAAAAGCTTTAAAATAGCCGTTACAGTAAGTAAATTTTCAAAAAATTTCGGGGAGAGCAAGCCTCGGAACACCCTTGAGCTTTTTGTTCCTTGATTTACTTCATAGTAACTCTGCCAGAAAAAACTGCTTTTAAAAAATGCCAAAATCAAAATTTTGTGTTCCCCCCTCAAAAACAAAAAATTTTGAATTCACCCATAGCTTATTTACGCCCGCCCTATTCCCGGTCTAAAGGTCCAACGTCTTTGCATTTGGCTTACATTTAACCTATAGTTAAAAATGCATTTCCCTGCCAAAAGTTTGTGATTCAATGTTTACTGTCTGCGGTCGTGAATGTATAGGCAATTTGCGCTTGTGCATTTGTGATACTCTGTTAATAAAACCAAAAGCTTTGAAACCTTCAAAATTTACTGTGATAAAGTGCAATAGCACAGTGCCAACCAGTGGCAACAGCAGATCGAGTAAATTTGAAGCCGTTGAGGAACAAAATTGGCTTTATGGGATCCGGGGGCATGTCGCCCCAGAAATTGTTTTTCAATTTCATGAGGGAAATGGCGATTTTAGTGCTTTTTGAAAAACTTTTAAGGCTAATTTTTGTTTGTTTTTAACTTTGAATTCGACTTCTTCACCATCACTAAATATGAAGCATTTTTGTTGGCACATAATAATCATATGTCTATTTGTAGGAGTTCCATTATTTGAAAAATGTATTCGCAAATTATTGCTTTTTTGTACAACCTTCTAAATATTACCATAACACTTGTCTAAAATTTGTGATTGACTGATTTGCCTTTCTTGATGTTAAAAGCAAAACAATACAAGCATCCACATTATCTTGAATTTGTTATATAGCAAGTATTAATTTTTTTTTGGTTTGTATCGTTGTATGTATGTATGTATGTATGTTATGTTTTTTTTTTTTCAATGAAATGTCAACACCCATACATTTTGCTGCGAAGAGTAGGGGCCCCGCTGTCAGATTTCTAATTGGGCCCCGCAGTTTCCAGAAGCGGCACTACTCGTATGATAGGTTCACACAATATTGTTGAAGCATAGACTTCTATGGTTCAACACAGGCGAGCCTGACCTCTTCTGCTGTATTCGAAATCGTATTATATGGCGCAGAGTGACTTTTTCCCTTTCCACACGATTCAAATGCAAGAAGTGTTCAATTTTAACATGGAACCCAGGCGCAACGTCACAATGCATGACCAATCTTACAAGTTTCACCATGGTTGAAGCGATGAGAATGTTGGCAACTGCAAGTCATTTTCGAAAGTTTGGCGGTTCATGTACCAGCCTTTTAAAGTTGTTGGTCAAATTTATTTAGTGGAATGGAGTTTAATGTTGACAGTATAATTAAAAAGCCATTTTTAGTAGAAATGATATTGCAAAATCAGAAATAGTAACTTGGTTGTAACTGTATCAATCTGCTGCTGGTTGTCGATAGTTGCTTGCCATATTTCAAAGTTGGCAATCGCGATGCATACATATTAAAGTTGAAGCATAGAGGAGTAAAATTAAGTGTTGACGATCTAATTAAAAAGCCATTTTCTGGCAGAAGCTGTGATGGAAAACTGGAAATAGCAAGGTCCATATACCCTTATGTTAGAAGATTTGCTTTGTCGCTACCAGTATCGTTATGTTTTTGTGCTTAGCTACTTTTGACGCTTCAAAATTTTTGCTTTAGGCTACTCTGTGGATTTTTTAAAAATATAGTTGCTCAATGATAGTTATTTTGAAGTTCATAGCCTGTGACCATCAAGTATATTTATGTGTATTATTGTATAGTACATAGCCTACCTATTTTTGTGAACTCACGTCTCAAGATTATGTGCCTCAAACGCGAATTAGGCTCAAAGAAAAGGCGTTAGATTGCCATGTTGGATCACATAGAACTTTTGAGCTCTTTCACACATGTGTATAATAGATCCCGCTGGCGGCAGCATGTAACCGAGTGGAGCACACCTTAAAAAATGCCCACCGTACACCACGGCAGAGTTGGACTCGGGCCGAGCTTTTCGGGTCGGGCTCGGGTTCGGGCTGTATTTTTCAAATTTTTTCGGGCTGATATTCAGCATGTCAACTCAAAATAATTTTTGCTTTTTTAAATACTTCTGCTGTATTTTTTATCTGAATCTGTATTCTGTGGCAAGCGCTCCTTTGGATTATAATTATTTCTTTTACAATAATGGCATTATAGTGACGTAACTAAAGAGCAATGCGTTTTGGTAACATTATTTCGAGCCGAAATCGAGCTTTTGATTCTTTCGTCGGATTCGGGTAGTGGGTGTCGGGTTCGGGCCGAGAAAATCCGCCCGCGTCCAACTCTGCGCCACTAGTTAAATCACCTTTGCATGTACAGTATATGCAAGTACAGTAATTTCCGTGGCAAAAATTGCAATTACGTTGGACCCTTGGTCAAAGGCAAAATCCTACACCAAGTTTTTGTCTAAATATGTACCTGGGCCAAACTTTCCATGCGCTACTTTCGGGAACTAAACTATTTTTATTGTCATGAAGCCAAGTAAACCTGGGAATTTAAATCATTTGGAAATTTAAACTGTATGATGCAATTCGTTTCAAACATCTTTCGGAAGGAAACATGAATTATATTAGGCAGCACTCAATCATTGTCGCTTCTTTCATTCTTCAACACGTGTAAGCGCACGTACAATTTGTACGTTTTTTTACTTATGACAGGACCGGCATTAGTTTTTCGGTACTACTTGACATTACATCATCTTTCAAATTTCTAGACATTAGTCCTCCTCCTCCTTCGTGCGCTGGGTATCCCACGCAACCGCGTCACAGGATTGAATGAAGTTGCGCGACTCACGGTTAATGCCTAATTTGGGCTGAACAACATTTAGCCAGTCCACATGTTTAGTTTAGCTCGGCCAAAAACCCGCAAACTTCCTCCATCACAAATATCGTGCTGATCACTTTTCAAACCATGACATGAATTATTTGATTATGACGCAAACAGTCCGGTTTTTGGTTCAATTAAGCTGGACCTTTAACACAAAAGGGACATAAAGTGCCCCACATTAAAACAATCAAGCATTCATAGAAAATGTAAATCGCTTGAAGGCTGTAGTCGCTTTTGGTGGTTTGTTCAAACGCCTATCTTGTATTTTGTAGATGTGGCAAGTTAGCAACGGGAATTTTTGTTTTCATGAAGTTGATAATTATGCTCCTAAACTTGAAACTTTAAACATGTATATTTGCTCCTTTTTCAAAGATCCCTATTCATTGACAATTTTTAAAATGACGGTAACAACATTTAAAAGTTTGCTTCAAATATGCAACTATCTTACTACAAAATACACAATTCAATGATGCTATATTTGTTCCTGCAGCATTATTTGTTTGAGACACCGGTGTTCCTATCTGTACTCACCAAAAATTTCTGTTAGCAAACGTATTGGATATGCTATAGTGCAAATGCTAGCCTAGTGGTAGTTGGTTTACCCATTCTCATTATCATTATTTATTTATTTGCGAACCGATACCGTAAGGGGCCAAAGCCCACTAGCTTTTCCACCACAAATGTTACATCACTATTTTATTTGATTATGATGCAGAAAGTCTAACGTCTTTTGGCCCACTTGCAATAAACTGGAGATGAAGACAGGATAATTATATGTTGAATAAAGCAGGGTTTCAGGTGTTTTACTGGCACCCTTAAGTGGCAACATGACAAAGTTTTCAAATCATATTTGTATATTATACATAGTTGTGTCAATTTTTGCTCAATCTCCATGCATAATGAAACGGTTAAAGACCTTATTTGAAGTTGAATCATACACTGTGCAAGACTTTTTCTCATTCTTTACGACATTGCTTAGCCCAAAGTGTTGGTTCTACTTATCTCATGGGCATCCATTGGCGGAAGCTCTAATGTGATAACCTTTCACGTTCATCTGTTTGCTGCCTGTTACTAATTTTAGCCGACAAAGACGCTCCCATGATATTTTGCACGTACAGTATATCGGCTTTTATAAATCCAAAAAGGGTTGGTGGCCACTGAGGATCAATCTCTCTCTAAGTTTTTAGTTAGAGGTATTAATTAATACACAGCTAGTTTTGGGTTGTTTTTTAAGCTTTACTTTTTAACTTTGAGGAAATCCCAGTCACATCAACTGCACTGATCAGACCTGGAAGGTCGAAACAGAGTTCGTTGTCGGCAATCATGTGTTCATTTTAACATCGTAGCCTTTCGGATAACTTGTAACATTCCTTCCGATATACTGTAGTTTTACCACAAAAGACACTCAAGTTCACAGGTCTTTGAAAAAAAAAGATATCATTTGCATTTTCAAGCTCTGGCGCAGCGCTGCTGTTTACAACGTTCGCGGCTTGAGTCTTTTGCGTCTCAAATCTGCCCACCATTAATAATGATTATTCTACAACATTGTGAGGCGAAACGAGTTTATTTCGAAGAAAAATGTGCATGCGCACATGACAAAGACTTTACTAATTGTGTTTGACATGCAAATTGCACGTTTATTTATTGTGACATCATATCTCGGTGTGGAAGCATCTGAGCAGTTTTGATTAATCGCTGTTTTATGGCCGGTAAAGTGCTCAGAGAATCTCACGCTTTTAGCGGTGCAATGAAATGTTTAGAGGTCAGGGACCGTATTGCAGAGTGATCTCGCAAAGCCAAGCGAGCTGAAAACGTCCTACTTTCTCGCTCCGCTGAATTGAGCTATTGCAATCTTCTTCTCGACTTCAGACTTGTCTCCGATTCCTCCCTGTCCTAGCGGGAGCTGAAAACACTCGCTAAGCGTTTGAGTTGGATTTGGAAGGGTTTTGCTGAAATTCTTGAATAATGGCGTCATTTTTGTCACAAACCGATAAAACAGTTGCGAAGAAAAAGAATCTAATAGCTTATTTTACCACAATTTGCTATGAACAAGTATTCGAAAAATACAGACTATCAAAAGCAGCAATGGGATTGATTGAGTTTTGCAGAAAAAATATTTGAAGCTAAAATATTAGGGCAAAAACATGTAGTGTAATTGCAAGTTTCAATTTTGTTGAAACTACTCGCTTGTAGACGTTTTCAAAATTCACCTGGATCTGCTTAATCGTAATTAACAGTTTTCTTGAAATTCATCTTCGTTTTGTGCTTCCTCTGCTATAACGTTAAATAATTTGTGCATTTTTTTGGTAAACCTTTTATTAAATTTTTTTGAACATGCCGTAAAGCTATAGAAATTTCAAGCGCACTAATTATTGTCTAAAACATGTTTACCAATTACTGTTTGCTTAAAATCTCAGCATAGTTTTTGGCACGCAACAGATTTTAAACGCAATAGATTTCAAACAAAAAAAATCCAAGAGCAATAGCTTGTTTGTATTGTTTTTAAACCAGCTATCAAAAACACCTGTATATTAACTTTTCCTGCGTCCATCGCGAAGAGGTTTTATTCCTCAATACTTTTAGCCTTTGATGCACAGCTTCCCGTTTGTTAATTGCATAACGCGTTCTTTCAACTTTTCTATACAATTCTCAAAGATCTTTGATGTTACAATCACATGATAAGAAAGCCCGCGAAAATCTGACGCACACGCTCGCTAAATGCGTCCGAACGTCATTACCGAGTGATTCCGAGTAGGCCTATATGTTCGGCGAAAATCATCAATGGAAATATCGTTTTTGTTATTGAGACTCTCGGTCGCTATTTTGTCTCGCAGACACAAGTCGGAAAAATATCTTGCGAGATGGATTATGTAAAGCCGTCCCATAGCTTAGTGTAGAATTGTGCAATTTATATCATCATTAGGCATTAGTTATATTTTTATGCGTATTCACTGGTTTGCGTGTTTTCTTGTATCCTTGATAAAGCGTTTTTTATATTACATGTATGAAACCAGTATATACTGTGTTGGTTACTGCTACTGCTTAAGGCTTCCATATTGAGTAAAAATAGTTTCGGTAGAATTGTATTATTTGAAGAACCCCACAGCGTCCTCTGGTGACTCATTTTTGCGAAGTCATTGTAATAAAGAGGCTCTAAGAGATTTTTTCCGCTTTGCTGTTTTATGATCATTAATCAAGTCAAGTTGACATTATAGCAAACAACCCATTTCACTTTCAACACCATAAATTATCTCAACATCTTTCGATGAGCTGCAAAACTCTTAACATTTCAAATGCACAACTCTCTCTCTTTTTTATTGTAGCAAAAAGTAATAAAATCTCTCTTTCAACGCTGCAAAGTGATCTTTCTCACGTATCAACACCTATTATCTCAAGATTCTTTCCACATTTGTAGAATCAACACCGAAAGGTCACATTAATAGATGTTGGGCTATACTGGTGCATGTAGTATTTCGATAGCGTTGTCGCAACTTATGGTAATTTCCATTTTCGAGTTAAAATAGTTATTGTTATTGTACTTGTTGAGTTCCTTTTTTATGATTTGACAAATAATTATTATGACGCAACGAACAATTAAGTTACAAGAGGATAATCCTTAATGATGTCACAATGAACTACAAAGGCCATTTTTGGGTGAAAATTTGAATATAAACACACTTTACCGTGGGGCACCTTTAGTTGAAGAATAAGGTGTGGCTTTGAAGCCAGTAATATACCTTTGATGAGAAATACACTGGGTACACTGATTTAATGATACTGCTGGTCGGTTACTTTTGACTAGAATTGAATTATGATTTAGGTGTATGACGTTTTGTATGAGTTTTGTTGATGCAGCTTTGTTATATCTAGTTGATGCAACGTGTGAACAGGGTAATTGTCATTTGCTCCATCAGTGACGTAACCAGGGGATGGGGAACTGCCTCTTTTTCGGTGAACCCAAGTCTAAAACATGCTTGAAACACTCTTGCACAATAACGAAGTATTTGCGTAACCTATGGCCTAGTACAATTTGGTCCTCCCGAAAAGCTTTTTCTGGCTACGCAGCTGTTTTACGTTCGGTTCAATGAAAAGGCAATATCAATCTTATCGGTGTTCTACATTACAGATCCACTTGATTCATTGCTAGAAATTTTACCGGACGTCATATATTCGAGAGGCGAAAAGAAAAACAACAGAAAAATATCAAAATTCCGAGAATCCTTAATAGGAAGAATAATTAAGTTAACAAGCAGTATTTTGCAATTTCATTCGAACTTGTTCACCCTTTTCGTTAGCAAGCGTTTTTCTTTGAGT
Source organism: Trididemnum miniatum (assembly GCA_964006365.1). Lineage (NCBI taxonomy): Eukaryota > Metazoa > Chordata > Ascidiacea > Aplousobranchia > Didemnidae > Trididemnum > Trididemnum miniatum. The sequence continues at coordinate 20,596,532 of OZ023249.1, read as the reverse complement.
TTCCAAATACGTACGTGGTATGTAAGAACTAGCAAATGTGCCGGTATTGGCACAATGACGTACCCACTCAAGTTTTGTAGTGTGCGTGAGAACTAACTGTATTTCGGCTTCCAGAATATTAAGTGTTTTTCAACAAAATGGGTTACATGGAGCGAATTTTTAAGAGCATCAAATCCCTGACAGTAACTTTCCATCAAGCGTCACTGTAGGAAGTAATATGTCAGGTAAGGAAAAGTATAATCCTGGTGAGCCTGGATTTACACATTTTCGAGTAACTCAAAGAGCTGGAATGTCGGGTGGGGTAATTTCAACGCTGATGATTTGAGATTTGAATCCGACGTATGGAACATCTCTTTGTTTTGTTCTTACAGAGATTCCTATTGTACTTGTCATACTCCAGTAAATGGTTTGGAATCCTGTAGAGTTCGACGTACCACAAAAACAAGCAGAATTCAGCAAAAGGTGATTCGTAAAGGTAAAGCGAAAATAAAATACACGAAGTTGAGGAGTGTAGGTGCGTGTACTTCAAACACCTGATGTGTAGGCCATTATTTACCTTTCACGCATTGCTTTGTGATGTAATCACTCGCACACATAGAATTGGCCGCGTAGTTGGTGTATTGGACTTCAGAACAGGCTTCGCGGGTTCGACACTTATCTAAGTCATCTTTCATGATGCATACTAAATTCACTAATTTTGAGCTTAAGCTGTAATTTCATAATCTTAAAAGAATAAAAATGATTATTAATCATGAATGATTGCGCGGTGTTGGAATGAAAAACACAAGAAATAGGTCTAGAGATTCACATCCCTTTGCTGCAAGCTCTAAACACTTTATGTTCACCGCAGGACGGTCTGCCGAAAAATTTTTAAACCCTGAATATGAATAAAACTACCGGAAATGAACTCGTAACTCGTGATCACAAAGTGGATGTTGACCAATAAACTAAGTCGTGATGAAAGCGAGTACGTAATAGTAATTACACTAAGTCAGCTGTGTTTTGAAGGAGAAAAATAACCTAATTAGTTTACCAGCCTAAATAAAAAAACGAAACAAAAATCACATTTGTTATCCTGTTGACTCAACATCGTTATGACGTTCAGCTTCGATTATGACGTTTGGTTGCAATCCTTGATGAATCATCACATTAACCTGATGAGGATGTATACACTAAATTCTTGCTGAATCACGAAAAATTGCTACGCCATAACCAATCAACATTAAGTGTAAAATCATCAATTACATGACTGAGCAAAATTGTTGTCTTCGCCGCCGGAAGTGTCATGTGATGTTTCTTCAAATGCATATGAAAACAACCCCCCGGAAAACCAACGTTGCTGTTTGGGAGCTCAAATTGCAGTTTTTTGTAATCATGCATTTAAAGAAACGTTTTTTTTTGCAATCGGCGAATCAAACCAGCTTTGCAAATTTCAATAAAGTGCTGTAATAGACATTATTGTACTGATGATAGCATAAATTTTTAACCAAAACGTTTCTAGATAGGATTACGAATACACTTGGCTTTTATCTTTTTATTAAAGTGCCGGTGGGTGCAGTAGTTGAACGCATCGCTATAAATCTTGGGTTCGTTTCCTGAGCCGATCAAATTAGACACAACGTCACCAACGGCTAGCCACCCCTGCGACGTTTTTTCGAAGATATCTTTGTTGTTGTGCTCTAATCACAAAAGTGCATTTTGCCGCTTTTGAGTTAGAGCCATTTTTGTGTTTCAGCAAAAAATATAAAATGTCATAAATGGCGTTTGTGACGTAATTAATCGATAATATTTTTGTAGTGACAGTATTTTGAGACAACAGTTTTTGGACCGAAAGGGGGGTGCCCAGAAGTTTCTCTTTCGGGTATAGGGGATTTTTTTTCACATTCGTGACTATGGCGCAAAAAATTTACGGAAAATTTTTATTTTCTTTTTGCAAATATGCAGTTTCATAAAAATGAATCCAAGTATTTACGGCAATCTTTTTAAAAACGATGATTTTATAGTTGTTATGTTTGCAACATCATGAGGAATTTTAATAACAGATTGTTGTTTTTTTTCTCTATTGTTCTTAAAAACGTCCATAAAACGTCAATATACGATAACTTCACAACCTACCCTTCATTTTGTTTAGGGTGATAACATTTTCTAAAAAGCGCATAAAAATTATTTCCAGAGGAAAGATTTAATTCGTACACCACATTAAGCCATACTTACATTAATTCATGCTTTCAAAAATTCATTCTGTTTTGTGTGATTGCATTCTCGAAAAAGAGCATTACAATTATTTTTCGAGAAAATATTATACGTCACAATATTTTATGCTTACGAAAATTCACTCTGTTTTGGGTGGCAGCACTTTCTATAACACCCATAAAAATAGTTTTTAAAGCAAAGGTTTACCGCACGTCACAATAATTTATGATACATTAACATCAACAGTATACAAAAACACAGTTTTTACTGCACGGAAGCGATCGCAAATGAACCAACTACTGTAACGAACCATCTAACAGGTATAAAACAAAAAACATTCTAAGCATGCTCAAAATTGAACACGTGAACACAAACTTATGCAATATAGGTCTTCTTTGGGTAGTGCGAAAACCGATGGTGGTCGGCGACTATTGTGATTATAGCACTTTCGTGATTATAGCACAAAAAAAAGTTAAGTGCGTTTTCGTGATTTTTGTGTACTTTCACAGCATAAAAAGTGCTTTATTATAGCACAAGTGCACCTTCGTGAATATAGCACAAAAAGTACAGTTTTTGTGTACTTTACAGCACAAAAAGTGCTTTATTATAGCACAAAAAGTGCACTTTCGTGATTACAGCACAAAAAAAAGATTAAAATTTCAAATTCGCGAAAATGGTAAAACGTCAATATCTCATATTTCAACTTGCTCTGGATTGAAGAGCGTAAAAAACACTTCCTTGCTAGATGCATAACTAAAAATCTCTAAAAAATCACTTTCGCGATTATAGCACAACATCGACGATATGTTGCTAAAGCACCAAGCAGCATATATATGGACCCTGCCTGAGCACTTTGAGAATTTGCTTCTATATACAGGCGATGAGCCTGTTTTCTCCTGGAAAGATTGTGACAAAGCCTCATAAAACAGCCGCTGTCAATGATCTTGACAATTGCTATTGCAAAAAATTTCATTCAAAGATGCAATAACGATAATATTGAATGGGAGTTGTGCCGACAATCCTACTATTATCGCTGAGGTTGAAACTAGATTTCAAATTGCCAAGCCGTGCTGCTTTCACAATCAGGTCAGGCTTTAACGTTTTCTAGCAAGTCTTGGAAGCTTTTTTTTTAGCAAACGTAAATGGAGACTCTAAGAGATACCGGATTGCCTCAGCTGCCTTGCAGGATTAACTAGAAAAATTTAATTTTGCAAAGTAAAAAGGCAACAAAAATGTTTTACTATTGGGCTCTGACGGTCGGCTGATGACTTTAAAACAGTAATTTTTACGCGTTGCGTAACTTTGCCCATTATCCGTTTTTCAAGACGCAGTTTTGCCTGATGATAAGGAAGGCCAACGGGGTGTGATGGTACTTATTACGCAACCTCTTGTTTGTTATATAATAGCGCAAGCTGAGATGTTTTGGCAGATTTGTATGTGGCTATCGGCCATGGTACTCAATTCCTGTTTGCAAAAGTCTTCCTTTACAACTGCCGGGTAATTAAACCTACGTACACACTTTGGCACAACTTTTTTGTTTTTAATACGTTATATAACGCTTTCATCTCTCGGCTTGTCTGTAGAGGTTTAATGAGGATGATATAACATCTCTTCAAAATCATCAAAAATTGCCTTAGTGCTTGGATGAAATGCTTAATTAGTTACTCAGGCCTCAGATAGCATCTCTAGTCAGGGTCAATCCTAGTTAACGTCATCATATTGTACAACTACTCATGACGCCATACGGAATAATTAAATTGTTAATGATTGCGATGACTTCACAATTCACAATGTGAATTTTCAAGTGATAGTGGATCAACAAATCTTTAGGATCATCGAAATCGCGATCGATGGTAATAGACCTAAAACAGACAGCTACATTTCTATCTTCTTGTCAGTGAGGTTATCTATTGGACGTCTGGATCAGTGACGTCACCATGATTGATGACCCCTTCCCAGGGGCATAGCTAACGAAAAATTTTGGGAGGGGGGTAATTACAACAGACGAGAGATTAAAAATATTACGGAATTTTACAAAAATATTTTTAGCATTCTTAAAAATAGTTTTGTCAAAATTAAGACTAACGCCCCAGTACCTCTACTGGCCGCGCCCCTGCCCCTTCCCCAAAGAGAATGGTGAAAAGGTGTCATTATTCTATGGAGAAATTGCAAATGGAAGCTTTTTTGAAATTGGTGAAAGCGGTTTTGGAGTTCACTAAAATGATGTTACTCTTGGGAGTTGGCGACTACCGGAGGTGCGATCAACTGCGTATATGACAAATAGAGATTTGCTTAGAGTGTTATACAATTATTCAGATTTTGTAATATTCTGTTCAATGTCCAACTCTATTCAGCAGAAGCATAACCGTTTGGACGTCGACCAATATTGGTTAAAGACATCGCTATCGGTGCGGAAGGTCTGGGGTTCGATTTCAGGGCATAAATCAAAAGTTGAACCAAGCTAAATTGGAAGTTAAAAAGGTTAATCAGCAACAAAGTCAAACAGAAGTGCGTGGCTTGGCAACCTTACCGTATATTCCTAAATTATCGAAATCGATAAAATTTGTACTAAAGTCCCATGGAATCAAGACTGTTTTCAACCCCCCCCAAAAGATTGGTAATTTGCAACTTTAAAACTCGTAAACGCGATTGTGACGTAAACTGAGCGCATTCATACGATAAAAATCAATGATAAAATTCTATTTGAATAAGGCTCCCTGATGATCGCGTAAGCGTGAAACGGACCGTTGGAGTTTTATTGATAAACGCTGCCAAATTAATCGAAAAAGATAAAAATCATTCATTAAAACAGTAGCAATATGGTTGCAGCATAGCCGCTATCTCTCTGAAACCCTTATCCCACTGAGCTGCGACTGTTTTGCGAATGCCATTGAAGTGAGTATTCCACTGAACCACGACTGTTCTGAATGAGACGCTAAACACTCGCAGTGGGGGGAGTTGTTCAAAATAGGGTTACGTGGTTTTGTGAGATAAACTGGCGCTAAAATAAAAAAAAAGTTTTCAAAAGCCCCTCCGCAAACTACGGGCCTGCTCTTGTGCAGAAACGGCTGAAGATTGCGTCGTGCGTAGATTGCTTAGTCCAGGGGGGCAGCATTACAGAATTTATCTCTCTCGACATTTTTTCGACATAATTGTGTCTGCGTGGCAATAACGAGCGAGAGGCGCAATAACGAAAACGATATTACCATCGCCTCTCGCCAAACATGAACTCGTAACCCCTCGGTAATGACGTTCGTACGCATTCAGCGAGCGCTTGCGTCAGGTTTTAGCAGGCTTGGCTTATTGTGTGATTGTGACGTCATAAATGTCTGAAAACCGCATAGCAAAATTTAAATGATTGAATGCTGTGCTGAATCAACAAGCGCAAGCTCTATAGTGTACCAAAAGCTGAGAAATGAGAGATAAAAGTATTTGCAATGGACGCAGGGGACATTAATATACTCTTGATAGGTGCGAAAAAAAAAAAAAAAAACAATGTAAGACTGATGTAGGCTACTAGCGTCTTTACTCTTTTTTAACTCAAATTAATGTTTAAAATCTGGCGCGTGCCAATGACTATGCTGAGATTTTGAGTACACCGGAACAGGAGCGGATCCAATACCAGTTATTTTCAAACATGTTTTCAGTGAATACAATTTTTTCATAATTTCAAATCTTTTCGATAACAATTAAGGCGCGTTTACACACAGATCGCAATTTTTAAGCTGCAACGCAGCGGAACTCAAATCGCCAGATTGACTCCTTATCTCTGATGGCAACTTCTTGGTAAAACTGCTTCGTTACGCTTGATTGAACGTCAATAGCCAGGCTCATCTTCAATCTGCATTTGCGCGTAGTTGAAATCGCAAATCGCTCCTACAGCGATTTCTGTGTAGCGCAGATCGAATCGCACGCGCGCACACGCACAACTTTGCTCAAAGTTGCGCGTTGTAGAAATCGCCGATTGCAATCTGAACATAATAAAACAAACAAACTTCCCGATCACAACTACGCACGTGTAAACACACCTTAAGCCTTACGCCCTAAGCACGCATAATCGAAAATGTGCGAACAAAATGCATCATATTTGGTGAAACACTCAGAATTAGGGGCAAAAAATTTAAACGAAGTTAGCCTGAAAATTGTTTAAAAAGCACTAAAATGGCCATTACAGCATGTAAAATTTCCGAGAGAGCATGCCCTCGGACCCCCTGAGAGCCTTTTATATTCTCAATATGCTTCAAAATGATTCTTCCGGAAGAACCTACGCTTGAAATATATGTCGAAATTTGGTGCTCCCTCCCTGAAAAATTTTTCTGAATACGCCGCAGATATGAAAACATTTTTAAAGGGTTTATTTACGCCTTTTTTGGGTTTACCGTCTTGGTATTTAGTTAACATTCAATCTAATCAAACTTTCATTCCCCCACCAAAACTTTCTGGATCCGCTCCTACACAAGAAACAGGTAAATGGCAAACATATTTTTGAACAACAATGAGATGTACCGGTAACGCTTAAAAGTATTTACAGCTTTTTGGCTTATTTAAAACATTGAAGTTTTATCAAAAAATTGCTTTAAATCATTTTACGTAAAGAGTAAAAACAAAATAAAGATGGGATTCTCAAGAAAACTACCATCTAGGATCCATTTAGCAGAAGCTTTGGTCTGAGACAATTTTGAAAACTTTCACAAGCAAGCAGTTAAAGCGAAATTAAAACTTGCAATTGAACTGTATGTTTTTTGCCCATATATTTTAGCTTCAAGTGATTTTTTTGCACAACTAAGCTAAACTTATTGCTGCTTTTGATAACCGGTATTTTTTTAATACTGTTTCATCTTAAGATGAGGTAAAAAACTCTTTTCGATTCTTTTCTTCGTAACTGCTTTGTCGTCTTATGGCAAAAATGTCGCCATTATTTAAGAATTTCAGCAAACTTTTCAACTCAAACGCTTAGCAAGTGCTTTTCAGCTCTCGCTAGGTTAGCGAGGAATCTGAGACAAATTTGAAGGCGAAAAGAAGATTGTAATAGCTAATTTAGCGGAGCGAAGAACTATGACGTTTTCAGCTCGCTCGGCTTTGTCGAAATCACTCTGTAATACGGCCCCACATCGCGTCGGGCTTGTTACCAATGTAGCCAAACGTCAAAAGAACGATCGTTCGTATGCGAAGCGCTTCTGACGCCCGGGCGTTCGGACGAGGGGATTCGGATTCATATATAAATCATTAATTGTTTTGAGATTTTAAGTTTGTGGTACCAACTAATGTAGTTGAAGCGAGCGTTGCTACAGCCGCTATTTAATGAATGTCGCGTTATTTATTAAAATCGCCGCTATTAAATAAATAAGGTTGCTATTTTTTAAATGTCGTTGCACTTTGGCTGTTATTGCATTTTTCGAAACGTTTTAGCTGCAGTTCACTTCACTTTAACTAAATAGCTGTGAAACTGTGTAAATGTTGCTGAAAATTCGTACAAAGTTCGCTAAATTGTTTTTTTTACTACGGCGCCCCATAAAAAGGTTTTAATAACACGCAACAAAGTAATGCGGTTTTCAGCAGATCAACTGCCTAGTCACTTTAGAAATGACTTAAAGAGAGGAAATGCGTGCAAGGCCAACAAGTTTTTGCAATGCTGCTGTTTTTGCTTAAAGACTTGATTGAAAGACAACAGAAATGTTTTTTTTAGAGAAATATTTTTCACACCAAATATTTGTGCATGCAGAACAGGTTTATCTCATAGTGCAAAATACACGAACACATATGAAGGGTTGGCAATAAATAAAATATTGGTAACGAGCAGCTGCAAAGGGACCAAAGGTTGTCGAGTCAAGCAGCAGCCCAATCAAAACATGTTTTTGAGATTTAGCCTATCTTTTATCTTAAAGTGTAATTTCAAAACATTTATCTGAACATAGATCCAGCAAATTGATAATAGGAAGTATATGTATGAGCATACGGTCTCTTAATAAGTGGTTATTTATAATTGGTCGTATTTCGAAAATAATTACAAATACATTTGCCAAAAAACCAAGAGTGTTTAAAGCCTTCGTTCTACAGATGACTTGAGGGTGGGGTTGGGTCACATGTATTAAACAAAGTTTTTTGTGACAGGGCTTGAACGTAGAGTATGTTAATTTTTTGACGTCATGCGTTATATTGTTCCATATATTAGTTTCTATGAATTTAGCAGAACGTTGAGCACAAGTAGTCGTGAAGTGAGGTAAGAATATGGTCGCTCGTTGCTCAATTTGATAAGTAGTGTAGTGTGACTTATAGCGGTGGTACGCTGGCGTTCAACTTGGATTTCACACTAAAGCTGGTAAATAATAGTAATACTAATAGGACAGTCATTATACCAGTAGCATTAGTATGATAAATACTGTAGTTGTAACTTGCTTGGTTTACGATGTAGTCACCCTGTTTGCAGTCCACGTGTTCAATTTTCGAGAGCCAAACTGGTCTTGGGTTTCTGCGTCATAATCCTTGTGACGCAAGAGGTGTTGGCACACCCAAAATGCTTTCCGGCGTAGGCGTCAATTCGCTGGGGGAGGGGGGCAAGATCAAGAAATTCAATCTACCGCTGTTTTTTTTATACATAATATCCCTTCGTTCTGGTTAAAAACCAACTGACGTAATTGCAAAAAAATTGTTTTAATTTTGAATGAAGCACTCATTTTAAAAGACCGTGGTTTTGTTAAATTCTTATTGAGCCCCCTCCCCCGAGAATTTGCCATGCATACCGGTACTAGGATATTTGATAAACATTCGTTTATTCAAAACCAGTTACCTTGTATAGTTACTCGTGGTAACCCTTAATGGCTCTGCTTTTTGAAACATATGCCCTGACCACTGACCTAATTTATGTGGGCCTGAAGTCCACGGGCTTTTTTCCTCATAATTAAATTTTTGATGTCAAACTCACGTTTTTCTAATTGTGGCGTCAAAAAATTGACCAAGCTGCAGAATGTTAATGAGCTTTAGATCCACTTAAACTGGACTCAGGGCCGGTGGCAGAACAATCGACTTAAGGGAGGCCAAGCGTTTATAATACCAAAGTTTGAAATTAAGCACAAAAGCCGTTGTCTTCAAAAGAGTAAGCTTGTTGAATGGGGGCCAGGCAAATCAATTGGGGGGGGGCAGACCCCCCTGGCTCCCCCTTGGCGCCGGCTCTGACTGGACATCTGGACAGGGTAGTAGAGCACTCCATTTACCCAGTATGTGCCGAGTTCGGTAATGTATCTTAGTTTACTTGCCGTTTCCAGCGGGTTAATAAAATAGCCAACTTCAATAAAGGCGGAAAACAGTAAAAGTGATACAAAGCTCACAAAATTGTGCAAAGTTAGTGATGACTGTCTGGTTTTAAACATAGGCTACAGTAATTGGCCTTGGTTTAGAGTTTAGAGTTAACCACCTTCTATTCCACCTTTGCCTTAGCAATGCTACCAAAATGCTCGCTTATTTAGACCAGTGGTCGGCAACCACTGGGCCGCGGCCCGGTGCCGGTCCGTGTGAAGTTTGTTACCGGTCCGTATGCGTTTTCAGAATAAATGTTTAGAGTTTAAAACATTTTTATAACGTGAGACGCAATTTTGGGACGTTTTTGTAAAAATGCTTCACAACTCACTTGTGGTGACCCAGTATGGCAAAGTATGGCAAAGTTGCTCAGTATCACAAAACTAACCAAATTAAAAAGGCAAATCTTTTCATTGAACAGCAAACATTTGATTATGCTGTCATTTTATCGTAAATCTTTTGTAAATCAAACAGCGCTTGGTTAAGAGAAAGAATAACGTCAAGATTCAGTTTTTTTAAGAAGCTACCATAAAAAAATTAAGCAAAGCTGCTGCAGCAAGATTTAAAAAGTTTAATACTCTGGTCAGAGTAAAACAAGATCAAGGTTTTCAGTTCTAAATAAATATGAGTGTATTATTGCATAAGCATTTTTGATTTTTTAAAGGCCGGTCCGCAAAAACAATTCAGTTTCAAACCGGTCCACTGTGCGAAAAAGGCTTCCGACCACTGATTTTGACCATGATAACAATTTACTTATGGCGTCACAATTCGGTGCAAATCGCAGACCTTATACAAAATTTTGGAATAAAAAGAGTGAAAAGATGGGCAACCCCTGGGAGTAGAGCAAAGGGTGCTAACTTGCCTTCATTGGCCGATGTTAATTCATTTTTCGAACTTATTTCTCAATCATAGCTGCGGATTAGGGCTTTAAAATTTTCGTCTCGCTTAGGATACATTTCCAAGACATTGATTAGAAAAAATCCCCTTCAAGCTAGGCGGTTATTGAGTAGAATGCAGCTTCCAAATGAAAGTTTTGAACAAAAAAGTCTAGCTTAATAAGAACTTTTTCAAAACTACCCAAATTACAAAGATCTTTCCGATGTTGTTTAAATCGGTGTTGGAAAACTTACTGCAGAGGTTGGCTATCAACTTTTTTTATAAGGTGATGGTTGTTTTTTGCATGCAGTTTAAGCTAAATTGCTGAATACTGCGTCACCGACCATTTTTGTGGCTCATTCAAGAAAAGGTTTACCGTAGCTTTTCAGAAGCATAATTAATTTAAGTGCAATCTTACGCAATTTAATTGCGCGTGCAGTAATTAGGTCAAACGCGCGATAGATTGCGTGCGACTGTGCGTGTGATTTGCCTCCGGTGCGCGTAATGTTTCACTTCTGGCAGCTCGAGCAGACGTTCATAAATTTATACCTCTTAGAAAACCGAGTACCATGCATCAAAAGCTTAAGCCTGGGTGTTTTTTAGCCTAAGAAAGAACTACCTTTTGGTTTTGGTTTTAATTAAACGGTCTGGTTTCACGCGAAGAAGGATGGCAGATGATGAAAATGTCGGTGTGTTGGCCTACTTATTCGATTTTTCATTTTAGCTTCCTGTGGTGCGGAAGAAGCGACTGCGTTTTACGTAAGTCGAACAAATTCAAGATTTCGCATTGGCCTGTTTTCAAGTTTTTCATTCATTTTTTTGAAGTTTCCTTCTAACAGAGGTATGGGAATCATCGTGGAAAATTTTACGTAAAGAAACACCGCCACGTAACTGGAGCTGGGGGATTTCAGTTTTATTGGGCTTAACTGCACTTTTGAGGTTAAAAACCCGAAACTCGAACTAGGAGAGGATTCAGAAATTTTTTGGGGGCTGGAAATAAAAAATGTTTCTTCTAGCCTTGCCAATCCTGAAATTTTGAAATATGATGTATTATGATGTGTCAATAAAAATTTAGGGAAAGCTTGAGCCCCCACTTTTCACCATGAGTCGTCTCAATCCCCCAGGGCCTATACACTCCATCATGCGCACTGCCAACCAATGCAGCCAGCTTCTTTCTAGTCAAGCAGATCAGTAGCTAAGCTTTGACTCTCCGCTTTTCCATTGAACTGCACAAAGCTTTCTGTTTGCTGAAATTTACCATCGATGAAACCGCTAGAGTGATGGGAGTTGAACTGCTGGACGTATTGACCATGTTAGTCGCTTTACGAAGGCCCAAACCTTTTGCTCACCCATTCTGCCAGACCATGCTTTGGCATCCACATTGCACATAGCTTACCAAGCTCTTTATCTCTGGAATGACAATAACTTGTAAATATTTTCAAATAGGCGCTTTTAGAGTTTGAAAGTTCATTCGTCTGAATTTAAAGTTTTTATGACTGTTTTATCAAGCTTTACGTCTGTTTCAAATGCATTTTCGTGTCCAAGCAAAACGGAGACTACAGTTTTGCCAAATGTGTGAAAAATATTTCCGCTCTCACTAATTCCGTTGCCAAATTTCATCGTAAAAAACAGCTGATTAATGAAAACTATGCAAACATATGAGGCTTTGTATCATACGAAGTTAAAAAGCTCAAAATTTTACACCTTATTCACCTGCATTGAACTACGATGCTCTGTAGATTAGGAAAATCAAGCTTAACTCTGGTGCTAACGTATTTTTTCTTGTCAAGTTTAATTACCGTAATCAATTTTTTTTTAGCTCGTGCTAAGATCAGGTTAGCCTTTCGGTATAAACTGTTTTACTTGGAAGTAATGTTTCCTATAGCTTAATAGGTTCTCACTAATTCGCCTAATACTTGAATGAACAAGCGTTTTGGGTGTAGCTTGAGTTAATCCTGTATCGCCATTTTTTTGACAGCGTTAACACAAGTCACAAGCTGGCTATAACACAACGAAAAATCAGAAGACGAGCTCTTAAAATTATTAACCCCGCTAGCTACAGTATTTCTAGTTTCAGTCTATGCTTTCGCTAGATTTATCAAGCTTTGTTTTGGGGGCGCCAGTTAAAATTGCTCTCAATATCAAAAATTTTGCACTGATGCGAAACGATTCTCCGATGTCCATAAAAACAATATTAACATAACGATTAGGTCCAAAATTTTAAAAGTATTTATTTTTCCAAGTAGCAATAATTAAAATTTTCACTCTGCATCCTTGATTTTTTATAAACCTGTTTACGGTAATATTTGCGTAAATAGTAGTATTTGCGTTATTGAAAGATGACTAGACAAAGTTAATTATGACGTATTGAAACCTGGTTGTACGTTTAGACTCTTAGAGAAATGCCAAAGTTGGGGGCTGTTCATGCCCCTTAAAAACTTAAGCTAAAAGCTTCCAAAATCCCCTCCTTGTTTTTTGTGATTTGACGCATTTACTTTGGCCATAAAAACTTTATAGACTCCAGTGTGCTGAGGAAATGAACGAAATTGTGACCTTTTTCAACCGAGGTAGATGCCAATTAAAAAACAATGCCAGAATATTGTATCGAAAAATCAAGAGTCTTTTGATTTCAAGCGTCACTCGCGCACGAGATAGCCCAATTAGCATTTGGCGTTTTTTAAAATTTTAAATTGCATTCTTACTGCTACGTGGCTCGAAAATGCTGATGTACTTTAAGCCTGCTTCTGGCCTAATGCTGCACAATGTTTTCCCCAATTAGTTTCTTTGATATTTCGAAATCTGTATCAGGTCCGGTGTTATTTGAGGGTAGTTAAAAATTGCCGAGTAATGTGTTTTTCTGAGTCGTTTGCAGAACTTGCAGCAATAACAATTGGACCCATTTAGATCACGTGGTTTGAATGACTTTTTCCAATTTACGTCATCAATATTAGGGACTTAACCCTTTTATTGGTTATTGGATTAATTTTTGGTAATTTTGGCTGATTTGCTAATTTTTGTGCTAAATGCAAAAACAACGTTTGCTTTTTTAATTTAATAGGCCATTAGGGCAACTTCTTGATCCCGTTTGCGCCACGAATATTATTGATCAAGACTTTAGTGAAGAGGTCTCTTTTGCGATCAAGCAGTAGACCAAATTATGGCGTATTTAAGGGGGTTAGGATGAAAAGATGGTGTTCCAAATTTTAAAAACTTAAGTGTTTTTCATTTTAAATGCGTAAAATTAGCAAGCAAAAATTTTATTAACCACGGCACTGCCGTAATTATGCCTCTTTCTGAAAGCAAAGCACTGCACTCTGTTTAAGTCAGTGTTATCAATTTTCCAAGGATTTTTACCCTCAATATTCCTAATTTACACCTAATTTTACTGAAGGACGGCACTGCTATAAAACGTTACTAATTGATTGCATATTTGAAATGGTTGGTTCGATTAGGCTGCTATACTTCTACAATACAGCAGTCACGTGTTTTAAAGTCGTGGACTACACAAAATATACTGCAAGCGGTGTATGTGGGTTAACTTACTGATGGGAATAGGGTTAAAATTTTCCTTTGTTTTATACTTAAATGAAAAATAGTAATTTTCTAAAACGTTTCGTATTTCTGGAATGATGTATTTATATTTTTTATTCGTTTTTTGGAAATAGAGGTGTTTTCCACTCGAGTCCAAGAGGGAAATGGTCTTATTTCGAAGTTATGAATGTATCGCTCAGCGAAACATTAAATAATAATTCATACCACTTCTTAATGAACGCTAATCGAAAATTGTTTACTGCTGAAATCCTGGCATAAATCAACAAATCGGAATCGTATGCCGGCAGATTGCACGAAGCGAACTGGCTGCTGCTGCAAAAGACGCAATTATAAACAGCAGCATTGCTGATGTTTATAGCAATAACAGCACAAAAACGAATTCATTTGATGCTATTTTGCACCATAGACACTTAGCATTTGCTCTGTTCACATCTCCAATTCTAGCGCTCTAAAAGCCCAGGGGTTTTGCATACTAATCAACTTTTCGATGTCGTAATTAAAAAAGCTAATTATTATGACATCAAACTTAATTGTGATGCGGAAAGCTCGGGGACATTTGAAGCCACTTAATCTGGGCATGCGGACAGGGTAATGGTATCTGCAAATCCTTGTAAAATTCTCCGTCAAATTAAGGCCAGGTTTCACCAGTTCAGTGACATGACTTACCTAAGGTGCCGTGCGCATGTTTCAGATTCCTTTCGATGCTACAACCGACTGCATTTGGCACCGGGTGGACGCTGACCTTATGAAGGCCAGCTCACTTCACAGTCTCTTTTAATTACTGTTGAATTTTTTGTCCATTGATTTAAAAATAACCTCATTTATTCACAATCATAACGATGTTGCAGAGCGAAGCTCCATTCATTGATCAAGTCGTGTATTACTTCTTTTTAGTCTTATTCATAACATGGGTCTACAAAATAGCGGTATGGTTATTTAGCCGCTTATATTTTGATGCACCACCTATATTTGTTGCAAAAACACGCCATGCTTTAAGAAAAAAACTAGAGCTGATAGTGCTTTTGGATTAGCAAAATTATCACTTTTGAAGAACTTGACATAACTCTTTTAAGACTTTAGGTTTGGTTAACGAGTTGAGGTCGAAGTGGGCGTAGTACAAAATTATTTTCATTGTTTTACAATATCGTAAGAAGTCAAAAAATGAACCGCAATGCTAGATGTTCCGTAACATAGTGTAAATATTGAAGATAGGATCCAAGCACGTAAATTTAGTGAAATTTTTTCTTGGACTTTGGCAGCCATGAGCAAGCTGGAATGCCAAATTCCTATCCAAGTGCTGTAATCAAGATCTTGAAAATTGCTGATTGTGACATCAGCAATCATTTTTAATTTTACGAACAATTAATTGTATTCATTCGGAATAAATTCGCAGAACCTTTTGAAACAACGTTATTGCGAAATGATGTTCATTATGGTAGTTGGAATGCAGCCACTCGATGAAGTGTTTTTCGAAACGCTGCCGAACGATTGCATTACCTGTTATGATCATGGTCTTGTGCGTTGATGCGCCATAGTTATCAGTTTGCCTATGGGTTTTCTGCATTATGATCAAGTTTTTAAAAGTTGCTGTATAATTGACCGGCCGTTAGCTCATTGGCTCAGCGCACTCGCTATCGGTGCAAGAGGTTTGAGCTTCAAATCCCGGATCGATCAAATCAGCACAGTGTTGCCAGCGGCACGCCATCGCTGCGACGTTTCCTCGGAGGTGTGTGTGTCGTACAGGCGCTTAGCCGTGGAGACGGGCCCCGTTACTTGTTACACGCTTCGACGTAATACCGCGAGTATAATGAAGATTTGATTTTGATTTGATTTTGCTGCATAATTGAAAAAAGTGATTTTATATCAAAAATTTAATTGTGACGCAGAAAGCCCTTGAGCTTTTTCCCCACTTGAACTGGACTCGTGGACAGGATGAATAAAGCCCGATATCCTGGTTTTGGCGTAATCCACCAACTCAGTATATATTCTTGTAATTGTATCTAGGCAAAGACACCCTTTTTTGTCATCTGGTGTAGAATGTTAATTTAATCAAAGGCTTACAAGCTCGTATGGATGGTCTTTTTTGCGAATTACTGTTACAAACCCAATAGATTTTGAAAAGAGTTCCGGAGAGAAAAAAACAAAAACTTCCTGGAAAATCTGATGATTTTAACTTACAGGTACGTGTGTAAACGATTTTCCGAGAAATAAATATTTGAAAAATCAAATTTTCCAAATCGGAAATTTCAGAGACAATTTAGCTTGGACACATTTCAATTAAAGAAACAAGCGAGTGACAGTGCCAAAAAATCAAACACAAGCAGTTGAAATCGTAATAATAAGCTCTTAAGTTGTTGTTGTGATATCAGCAATAGTTATTGTCTTCTCGTAATTGACTTCGTTAACTTAAAGTGTTCTCCGGTTTAAAAGCCTTAGGTTCCGAAGTATGTGATGCACTTACGTTAACGGATGTTTTCAAAGCACATTCTTCCGCTTATTTTAATTTGTGGATCGTTTATCATTACATGCCATGTACGTTGGAAGTTTGCAAAAAAAAAATGACACGAATTTTTTTTTTTGTTACATAAAAACTTTGGCACCAAATCAATTATCGAAAGAAAACAAAAATATAAATAAATGCTTCCAAATACAGATATGCTATTAATACGGATTTAATTATAAATACGATTGTAATTTGTATTTGTTGTTTGGCATTTTGCTGTGTATCTTGCACATATCTCAATTTTTTTGTGAACAATATAAGATTGATGGGGTATTTTGGGGGTTATTTTTGTGGATGTGAAAACTTTCTCTCCCTGAAGCGCAGCAAACAACAAAGCATAAAACCATCCGCAATAAAATACAACAGCGTCGTGGCTAACTTACTCTTGTAGAAAATGTTGAAAAAACAACCAACTTTGCAATTCATATAGAATTGTGTAGATGTGATTCTCCAAGCACTTTATTCTGTGCGCATGTCCTACGCGGTTTACTTTAACTGTTAAAGTGTTACAGTTTAACATATACATGCATACATACATACATACATACATACAAGCTATGAAATTGTAATAATGAAACAATACATAGAACGTAAATGAATTCAAGCAAAGCAAGATTAAGCAATATCCAGTGCACGCAATTGAGCCTTAGAAATCTCTTGAACACTTTGTACTAGCTCGTGAATACACGTTTGTTTTTGGGTTTATTTAGCTTAGCGCACGTTTAATTGTAAGCATTTGCCAGTCGGAACTAATACTCAAATTTAAGCAGAAATGTTAATACGTTTGATCCTCTTTGATCCAACTTTGGAAAGGTTGATTGCTTTAGGCCGAGTTTTGATTATATTTTTACCCATTAATTGGCCAAATAATTCGAGAGCCGTTTGTAAAATGGTTGATTAATTAGTGTTACGAGTATTGTGAAAAGATGCAAAAAACAAAAAAGAATATAAAAAAGTCTGTGGGTCGAAAGTACATTCTGATTGGCATGACTCCATTGCATAGAAATTCAACTTCAAGTTTACCCGTTGGCTGTGCTTGATGGTGTGTTTTTTCTTCAGAAAGGAAGCAAAATTTTGCAAAAGGTGCTCGTTAATCTTTGAAAGAGGAAACGTTTTTTGCAAAACAGCGTGCCAAAATTGCGCAAAGTTCAACGTTTGTCCTTTCACACATATTAAATTGCTTTCAATTTGCATTTGACATCAACATTCAACAATACCTTGCAGAGCAGAACCACGCCTTTTGCATTGCTAGCTTGAGTTTTTTTTCAAAATCAGGTGTAGTTGTGATAAGAACTGCAATCACACGTGAAATCGCAGTCGCATGTTGCGCGATTTTTGTCCAAAGCACATCGACATAGAGGGTGTAGATCCTGACAAAACGTGAAGGCCTTGCTCGAGAGGGGATTTGCTTTGTGCAAAGTAAAGTATAATGCAGAGTTTTTGTTTTTGATTTTATTGTTTTGCGGATCATATTGGCAGACTTTTTAGGGTGATGAATGATGTAGAGTGGCTCTGTGCATTTGCATATTGGTCAGGCCGTTACTGCCCACAAGTTTCCACAAAGTACAAGAGTAAAAAATCGCTGACTGCCAAGTAAATGGTAATAAAACGAACCAACTTTCCAACTGCAAGTTCTATCGTATGCAGTAAACGCTTCTTCTAGTGCAGATTTTTGGGAAGATATCCGCTGCGACTTTCGCTCTATTTACTCATTTTTGTATAAGTTTTGACCTACCGATATATCATATTTTGATGTCACAATGCTCGATTTTGCCGGTATTGTCACAAAGGTTCAAACAAACCCATTCTGTCAAATCTTTAACCTTGTTTATTTTACAGCACCAACATTGTGCCCACTCCATTGGACAGGCACCTTAGCACTTGCAAGTTACAACTACCCATCTCAAACGATATGGGCACTGTGGATGTAGATCTTCTTGTAAGTAGGGCCTACTTCATTGATTGAATTTTTCTTTTGCTCTGTGAAAAGATCCATAGTTTGTTTTTGTGATACTCAATCATGTTTGGCGTTTGTCCCAGGGTTACGTGTACTTGAACACGAAATTGGCATCGGCGTGATTTTGAAACCTTGACCCTATATATTTTTCAGTATTGTTTACAATTCCTATATAATTGGCTCATGATACACCGGTAGATATTTGTCACGCACATAATTGGCTGATTTTGCTTTTAAATATTTGATAAATTGCTATATATTCAAGTCATGTCCTTGTTCCTGCGCTTTGCAGTAAACCAGCGTACCTGCAGCACGTGCTACAGAGCGCGTGCAATGCTGGTGGCAAATTCGAAGCGTTCTCTGGTGAATATTTAAGTTTCTCGTGGGCGGATTACCTTTAAATTAAAAGTAGTTTTTAATGTGTAATTGAGGTTGTTTTCAAATTTTATTCAGCTGAAAATTCAATAGTAATTGAGGGAGACTGCAAAGTGAGCTTGCGCTCTTCGAGTCAGCTGTGACCTGGTAAATATGTCAAAATGTGCATGATCGGTTTAAGCCATGAATCCAACTTATCACGTAGGACCTGTGATCTGCACGCGGTACCGCTAAGCCATTTCGATGACGGGGTACCTTTTGGCCATACTTCTGATGCACTGCTGCATTTATCAATGACTTTATTTGTATGCAGAAGACATAATATTTTATCACACTGGAGGTTTGTTAAAAAAAAAACACTTCAATTTTGTTCACCTTAAGCAAAGTTAGCTTAATCGAACGTTGTACTTACAAGTGCATGTTGTTGATTCAAAGATCATTAGCACTGTCCTCTTATTATTATGCATGTCATACCGCATTACTTTCGTAATATGCGGCTGAAAGATTTCAGTTGCAGTCTTTCACGATTACTGTTAAGTCTCGATAAAGACAGAGTTACGACTATTGCTAGTCTTTGCTTTAGCTTGCCCTGGGCACAAAGTTTCTTTTTTTTCTAGGATTCAGTAAGCGTATAGAAATCGGGTCGATGAAGAAGTTTACATCTACGGTTTTTGTAAGGCATACTAGATGTTGTTTGTGAGGCATACAAGAATGTTTGTGAGGCAACGGCAGTAAGTTATGTAGTGTGTACTGTACACACGGAGTATGTTACTCGTTAAATACACGTACGAGGTTTGGTGGTGCGATCTAAAAATTTTAAGAACTGATCTTCCATTTAATTAACGTGGTACTCAATTTGGTGCTTTTACGCTAACGACTTATCGGAAAACAACGTTTGAAACTCTATAGCGTCGTCTTCACTACGCATGGACGAATTCGTTCATTAGCACGGCTTCGTTAGTAACCTAATTATGGCCGGTAATTGAGTTTATAGACGTATCTACTTTCATGACACAAACGATTCAATTTCTCTTAATGTTCTTGTTTAAATAAGCAAATAAGACTATTGCACGTCAAAAACACAAATAATACCAAATCGCTTTTAAATATAAAACATCACAATGATATGAATATTCAGTTTCTTCACAAACAGTAAATACTATAAATAAAAAGAAAAATAGCACAAAATATAGCCATGCTGATGATATTCAATCAGACCAGAACATCTAGTGTTTTTATGGCTTTGTAGCACAAATGTTCAAAATCTTTCCATCGTTTACAGGTTCTTAAATTTCAATTCTTGTGGGAATCCACTTCCTCGTATTGCTACTTTATGTTGATTGCATTGGATTGCCCCTTCTCATGCGTCCACACCCCCCTCTCGAGTTCTTCGTCTTCTAAAACGATCTTTGATTTCTAAATTTTCTCTTTTGTCAACCAAGTTTAAACATAACCTGGAATTCTTTGTGTTGTTTTCAGGAAAGAGTTTTGATTATTTGTTTATGTTTATTATTGTAAAGTGGTTCTTCAGAAACGATGCTGATTGTGGTTGGTAAAAATTTAGGCTTTTTGGATTTCTCTAAATTGCGACTGAATTGTTCTTCAATATGCTGGGTAGAAATTTCTAGCAATTCTTGATCAGCATAAGCATGTCTGGTGATAATGGAAACAAGGCGTTCCCGTCTTTCACGCATTTGTATGAAGTGCTTTACGCACATCATCCCCACGATGAAAAACGACGTCAAAGCGATGATGAGTGCGACTATGCCGATTGCGTATTTGGTGACGTCATAATTTGGTTTTTTGGTACTAGAAGTAATGAATCCAATACCAGCCAATAAGAAGCATAGCCCGCTGGTTAGAGTTAACAGCATTCCTGGTCGAACTGGCTGTCTTTCTTCGCCTAAATATAAAATATAATATTGTAAAAATTCTGTCCAGGTGTTATTATTTTAGTATCTAACATCACAGTAACACTCAGGACAAATTATACACGTAATTATTATAACGTTCAAACCAATTTACTAAGGACTTTGTTCTAAGTCAAGCTTTTGGGGTCTCAAAACGCAATATAAGCCGATCTTCATTTGATGCACATTAGCGTTGTTTTTAATTGGTAACCCATTGTTACAAGGTGGTAGTTGATTTTGCAAAACTCAAGTCCAAAATTTTTCTGAACTTTGCATCCCACATCATGATTTTACGTTATTGGGACAATTGAAACTTGCGGTATTGGTACAAGTTGTTTTGTAAACATTTTTTTTAATATGAACATTGCATTATATATTTTTTGTGTGAACTTTCAAATGCACTTACCGTCAAAGTATCTTTCGGATGTGTAAAACGGTTTATCATCAAAATATGTTGGCAATTGTTGAACGTAGTCTTTGGTTTGATATTTCATTATTGTTTTCATTGCGTAAACCATTTTGGACAAAAGTCTGTCAAAGTAAAAGAAAATTTAAAATTTTGAGCAGCTAAAATTGTTCTTTATATTTATGGCATTTTAGCTGATGTTTCAAAATTCGCAATAATACTCACAAAATGGAGGAAAAAAATATCAATTTTAACTATTACTTTTCTCAATTTTCGCTTACTCACTAATTGCGTAGGCTATACAGACGTGATAAAGCCTAGACTGCCTTACCACACATTGTGGAATATATGTTTATAAACTTACGTAGTTAATGACGTAATCTTCCCTTGGTTTCAAGTGTGCTGTAGTTTCAGCAATAGATATTATTTGTGCAGTTACAAACTTTGCTTTATTAAGTATGTAATAATAATCTGAAAATGCAAACAATTGGGTTAGCAATAGGGCATCATAAACAATTTAATACAAAAACATCAGATACTATTTGCGTTAACTTGCCTACGTAATTTCATACACATCGTTGTCATTACCGTAATAATAATGTAATCATCAACAAAAATATTTGGGTGATTACTACATACTAACTATAAACTTGTTTCCACTATTTTGTTAGCATGCATGCAGGTTTAAGTAGAATTTTCATGATATTTTAGTATCGACAAGGCTGCACCAATCCATTCAGCGTGTTTACCTCCTTGGCAAAGAACAGTCCTCTAAGGCTGACTCATTAGGTTTTACAGTTTTCTCTCTCACGTTAAAATTTGGGAACAATGAATTGAGATACGCTCTACTAATATAAACCAATTGGCTACATCGTAGCTTTGCTTTTGGTCGCAGTGGTTTTAAAAAATATTAAAAAAATTTCAACAAATTTTTTTGCATCTGTCAAGTTTACTTTACCGCATATCATTAAGCGCTTTAGCATTTTGCAAGAAAAACAATGAAAGCGAATGCTTAGAAAAGTCGCCCAGCGGTGCTCTTTTGCTTATAGTTATAGCACTGTTTTCCATGTGGAGTCTGCTAAACTGGAGAATGAAGCCGAGCGTTTGGCTTTTATACTGTTCGAAAAACACCTATTGGTTAATTGCTCCACCATGCGGCAAAAAAATTGGCAAACAATTAATTTTTTGCTTTTTTTTGATTTTTTGCGTGTGAAAAGATACAGGAAAAAAAAATGCATTATGTCTTTTCCGGTCCTATTGCAGTGAAGTTTCTAGTAACTGGATTTACGTTGCTTTTTTGGCACTATTAAGTCAAAAACTTCTTATTAACAACAATGTTTAAGAAGTGCTTGAAACTTTACCGTCCTTCAAATATGTTTAGCATATTGTTTCGGTCATTAATCATAGCGATGATACGAGTATTCGCATGCACACGTTAAAAAAAAAAACGTTGCTATCCAAGATTTAGTTCATTTGTTAGCTTGATGCATTAGTTGCGTGCAAATTTAGTTTTACTTCACAAAACAATAAAAACCACATCAAAACGAAAGAAAATGACATTTTTAACATGTACAGGTATTTTGGTGTTTTCTTGTGTTGTTTGCTTTGTGTAATTAACAGGTAATGTTAGAGCTTGTCATAGACAAAATGGTCGCACAGAAAAAACAGCACTGCACAATAACTGTAGGAGTGTAGGGAGAGTCATGGTTAACTGTGATTTTTCAGTCCAGGCAAGCGGCCGATTGGCATAGAAGCAAAAAACGTCGGTAACAATGTGAGAGATCTGGATTTTGACAGCCTGGTCAGTCGAATTAGACAGTGTTACCAACGGCTTGCCGCCACAGCAACAATTCTTCGGAGCTGTGTTGTCGAGGAGCTAAGCTGCGGAGATGGATCCCGCCATTCGTTACACGCTTCGACGTATTACCTGGAGATTTGATATGAGTTTTTCCTATTCAATCACCTTTCATGTTTTTTAGTACATTTTAATTATGCATAATTGCATGCTTTGCAAATTATCTGAAAACAATAGCCCACTTCAGAGATGGAACCGGTCAGGATTTTCTCGACCCGACCTGACAGGTAAAATTCAAAATCTACGCTGGTTGACCGGTCACTGACCGGCCCGGTTACCGTTTTTTTTTTCTTTTTTCTGAAGGTTTATGTTTAGTGTTTAATAAACCTAATGACAAACTGTAGTTTTCACTAGCTTTGTCACTAAATGTATTGAACACGTAGAATTTCATCTCATAAAAACAGTATTTGAATGAAAGTAAACTTCATCTGTTGGTTTGTTTCACATGGATAAATACGAAGCTAGCATTATTTTACTTTATTTGATTTGACATTTACTTAACATGTCACTCGCCGTAGGCTATATAAATTCCTCTTGAATGGTTAGCATAAATCGACAGGGGTAAAACCATAAAACCTGTATATCATGAAGAGGCCCTTACATTTCTTCTTGAAACCACTTTGAAATCTTTTTTTTTACCACTCTAAAATTATTATTTTTTTAAACCACTTTAACAAACGTTACAACCAGTCTGGGTTGTTACGTCACAACCCAACCTACCCGCGCACATGGAAAAAAAGCAAGGTTTCGACGCAAACCCTAAGCAGCAGCGAGCGATAACCAGTTACGCAAGGATTCGAACCCAAGGTTTCAAACTTTGAAATGGCAATAACGTGTGAAAGGAGATGGGTTTAGTTAACGTGGTTTTGATTTTGAAAGAAAAAACAGTGCCATAGCACTCAACTTACCTTATTCAAATGGAATGCCGAAACCTTATTTGACTTTATTTGATTTGACGTTGACATTAACTCATGTAACTCGCTGTATAGACTATATAAATTTCACTTGGATAATTAGCATAAATCGACAGGTGGTAAAACCATAAAACCTGCATATCATAAAGAGGCCCTTAATTCCTTTTTTAAACCACTTTGAAATCATTCTTTTTTTAGCCATTTTAAGAAACGCCACAATTTGCTGGGGCTATTACGTCACAACCCGAACGGCTAGCGCACATGGAAAGAAGCTAAATCCTGTCGACCACGGATGGCGAACCACTGACCCGCGGGTCACAACGTGACCCGTCACTGGCATTTCAGTGACCCACTTGCAATTTCAAAAATTGTAAAAGCATATTTCAAAAAATGTTAACAAATACGTAAGTGACGAAAGTTTTGCGTTGATAATCAAAGTCACGCCGTGTTCTGGTAAGCAGATATACCTTAGGCCTACAACGAGTTATTGTTATGAGTTTGATAACCCTTGTTACGGTGAGAAATGCTGTTTTCTGCTGCTCCTTTTGCTAATTTAATTAATTTAATGTTTTTTCGTTTGACCGCCTTCTTGTTAATACGGCGATTCAGTAATGATGGATGCTGTCTAGTAAATATGCATTGAGGCACACATTGCCAGCCTGGGATTACGAGACTTCCAGAGAAGACGCAGCAACAAGTTTCTCATTAATATCATTAAATCTGTGACCCACGTTGTGTCTTTTTTGGATTTAAGTCTCATATGACCCACTCAGTCAGAAAAGTTCACCACCCCTGCTGTAGGCTATACAATGGAGCGGTGCGGTAATGTAATGACAGCGCAATAGTATCACAATCCTGCTCAAAAAGAGAACGTTAACTACGCTGATAAGTATCCAAGTCTTACTGTTGAAACCAGACATCAAAACTTTGCTTTCTGAAGGTGTGATTTGTTAATGCCGTTTTTCATAAAATTATTTAATTTAAAAAAATGCGTATCGGTATGTATACTTCAGCTGGTGTTCTGGTGTATTTAAGTTGCAAGAAGGAAGAATTTGACCGGCTTGACCGGCCGGTCGAAGAATCTCGGCCCGACCGGTTTCCATCTCTGGCCCACTTCCACGTTTTACTGTAGTATTTGTAGTATTTGAATGAAAAATTGTGTGGTGGATTGATTGCACGTTTTTATGTTTGCTATAACGCGTGTATTTGAGTTTGTGGTGTGGCTGGTGGCCACTATGTTCCAATTACGGCTCGTTTTCAGCCTTCGTTTGACGTACGAAAACCTTTAAAGTCAAAGCGATATCTCAGACAATGTTATTTGACGAACTTTTGGAGAACTAATGCCACGCTGCTTCCTGAGTCACGTTTTTAGATAATGTCATACTTTTCAAAAGTAATGGCCTTCACGTTTGACCAACATGGCAATGAACTTTTTGAATCTGCACACTAAGGGTTTAATTCCCTCTTAGTCCGTGTAGTGTATCATTGTGTCCACCGTCCACTATCCAGTGATTGTTATGCGCGTCAAACACATATCACACGTATGTACGTCGCATAAAAAAACCTTCAACAACCAATATGTCGGTAGGTATAAAGTTTGGTCTACCCTACACTACGCTTATTTTATACGCTCGAGTAGCTTGCACGTCCAAGCTTTTCGGGCGCAAACTTTCCCTTCGTTGTTATCTTCGTTTGTGCAATATGCTTGCTCCCTTACGACGAGAAATGATTAAGAGAAAAGAATAGAACTGCATGAGCGCTCAAAATGTTCATTGGGCTATGTGCAGTCAGCCTTACGCATAAAAAAAAAATTACCAACGCTGTAGGGTAGAGCGAGTTTAAATTCTGCCCTGTGCTTTCTTTGTCTTGCTCAAACAACAGCTTAATTTCCTATATGTCCGTTTAATCATTATTTTAAGTTATTTTGCTGGCCTCCTACTTTTGTTTTTCGAATTTTTTTTAGATTTTTTGTGACATTGGATTTGCAACCAACTTGGAAATTAAAATTTTGAAAGAATAAATTATTTAACCTCACTCCTTTATTTTTAGTCAAAAAATATGTTTCTCAAATAAAAAGGAAGCAAAGACGCAAGAGCTTATAAGGTAACCGAAAGGGTTGGTGCAAGAAAAATGCTTTGCTAGAACTATTTGCAATTCGCTGTGTTGTTGTTAAGGGCATTTACAGCGCAGCTTGCCGTAACTTGACGAGATGAAGTGTTGATTGTTTATACCGAAATCAGACGAAATCGCATGAGATTAGCAGAATGCTGTTGTTAAAAAAAACTGTCGCGGAAATGACCGTAGCAGAGATGGAATTGTACTTACAAATTGCCTCGAATTGCTGAAATTTAGATCGGTGAATGCAAATTGATGATCTGATCTCAACTAACTTTGCAGAAACCCCTCAGTGAGTTGGCTATCATAGCTACAAATGAACAGCATCGCACTAAGTCTGTTTTTGGGCTGAAATGTTTAGACACGTTTGTTGCATACCGACGACACCCTTTTGGGAAATAACTAGAAAATAAGACGTCATTGTTAGAGGTTTCGTACTTTGGTCAAGACTATCTCCTGGAATCAATCACCTAATGGAAATTTTGTCTGTAGGTCAGACTATGTTGCTGCCTGCAAAATTAAGCTGATTTATCAACTGATGCTGATCCATGTTTTTTTTCAAAACAAAATTGAATTAGTAGAAAGCATGCTACCAGAATAATTTAAACATTTTTTAAGTGCTTAACGATTCAAGATGTTACTAATCCCACTGTCAAAAATAAAATGAGCGGGAAAGCGTCTTACAATATTCAAACATAAGAATGCATTAACAATTATTACATCCAAATAAGCATGCTAAGAACGTCAAGTAATTAAAAAATGTTTTCAGTTATTCTTGCAGCGTGGTCTCTACTTCAGCTTGAAAGAAGTTCCGAGCATCATGCTTCGAAAATTGAATTATTATTTTGCAAATAAATGAAACGTTTGTTGCTGTTTATTTTATATCAAATTTAGCGAACAAATTGCTCGATTTATAAATCGTACAAAATCTGATATATCTTATCGAATGAGCGTAACGCAGATGTTGCTCAAAAATTGCAAACAATAGCAGAAAATGTGATTTGCAGTATGTGAAAAATCACTGCAAATACCGCGCAAAATATTCACCACAAAATAAATAAAATGAAAACTAGTGTAATAGATGCAGTAGAAGTTAAAATTTACTCTGAGAAATCAAGTCAGAATATGTTTAAAATTCATAAAACAATTTTTTGCGATTATTTTTGTAAACAAGTAAAAGTATTTCATCACAAAGTTTAATAAACTGTTGATGGATGTTTGCGACTGTTTTTGCTTGTCATTAAGCTTATTTGGGATGCAATTGTTATGATTTATCATAAAATCTGAAATTTTCCGCTTTGCACTTATTAAAACACACTAATTGAGCGAACTTAGCATTAAACAGGAAGTGGATTTTTTTATGTAAATTTCGCTCCCATTTTTGGGGTTTGATAACCGGTAGTAGCAATTTAAAGTGAAGTTTCGTTTACCAAGTTTCCTAACTTCAAAGCAAGGAACCAAAGATTTTGTGTAACATTTTTTTGCAAGTACTGCGAGAGTGCCGGAAGAGCATGCGATGTATAATTACCTTGTCCCCACAAGTCCAGTTTAACTAAGCCGAGAGCCTACGGGTTTTCTCCGTTATAGATAAATTTTTGCTATGACGATTAGTTTTTTCAGTTATTAGCCTACATCGAAATTTATTGCAATGCAGAAAGCCTGGGTTTTGACCCAATTAAACTGTACATGTGGATATGTGGACAGGGAAAAAGTACCTTTTAAAAAGGCGCCCATCCATCCACATTTCATTTAATGTAATGTACACAGGGTATTTTTGCATGATGGCGCTATATATCTGAAAGCTGCATTCAGCTTGCTAATGTTTTTTTTCATACGTGGAAGAGCGGTTAAGCTTAGTGCTCAAGAATTCTTGTACGAACCAACTGGTTGTCGTAGTGCATAGTTAAAGACATCGCTATTCTATCCTGATTTGGAAATGGGAATCAATGTTATCTTATCTACTTCAAACAGTATTTTGGCATTTTACCTGCAAAATGATGAATTTTTGCTCCCCACAAAATAATAAATTTTGCGAAATGACAAAAATGGCCGAAATCAATGCGCTTGACTTGCTGAAAGCAATTACAGTCTCGTTGCTTCTACCATTCAGGTTATATCAGTGCTGTTGGTGGCCGTGGTCTTGCCAAAGCTAACATGCAAAGCCAAATAGGATTTTTGCTTGTTGTGAGCTTAATACCCCCCCAAATGGGTCTCTTTGCCTAACCCGGTTGAGAGCGCACACAGTTGCTCTCACAACTTCACACAACAGTTGACTACTTTCGCTCTTACATTCGTGAAAGCAAAGCTGTATCAGAAACGCCATTGTTTCATCCGCAAAAATACACGTAAGGATTATAATCTACTTATAGCCTATTCGACGTTGTCTAACCAGAGTATGATTTGTGCTTAATGTGGTGTAAAACTGTAAAAACTGCACTGTTGGAGATTAAGGATTGAGATCATGCTAAAAAAAACAAGGTGAGTCTAACGTAATTTGTTGCCACCTCTTCAAAGACCAAATATGTTAGTTCTCAAACGATTGTCATTTTCTGATTAATGACCTTTGATAATAGTTCAATAACGTCAGCCTAAAGGAATAAGCGTCACATCAATTAATAATTAAAACTTGATTGATTTTAGGAAAACTTTTGCCGATAATTTTTTAAAAGGATAATTTTTTTATGCTTTTTATTTATTATAGCAATTATTTATTATTGACCAGAAACGTTTTCATTGGAATGCACCCAGCAAGCTGCATCACCACAAGCTGAAATTTCTATTTAAACACTGCATAGTGGGGAAGATTTTGTTGGACTTGTATACCGGGCATCGTAGTCTAGGCTAGCTAGGCTAACTCAAGTTCTGCGCTGCTTGTTCTTCCGGTACGGTAAAACAACGGAGACAGAAAAATCTACTCTCCAATCTACTTGGAGAGTAGATTTTTCTGTCTCCGTTGTTTTACCGTACCGGAAGAACAAGCAGCGCAGAACTGAAATTTCTGTGTGTATCCAAAGACCTAAATATACTCAATCTCATTTTCCTCTTATTTTTCTTAATTTTAATTTGTAACAAGGTTTTCACTACATTCACCTGATGAGTTGCAATAACAACGAAAACTGGTTCGTGGATTGTAATAACCTTGGCAATGTTACTGAGTAATTATTTGGATCAAGGTTGTGATTTCTTACAGAAGTGTCTGATTGTCGGCGTGATGCCCTAAAAGGCTATTCAAAGAAAATAAGATTGGGCATATTTAGGTCTTTGGATGCACATAGATATTTCAGCTTGTGGTGATGCACCTTGCTGGGTGTGTTTCAATGAAAATGTTTCTGGTCAGTTATGAAGAAATCCTAAATGACGTAACATTTTCTCTTAGTTTCGCCCTCACTTCAAGCTATAATTAAATTGCTGGTTAAGTTAATTATTACATCACAATTGGACATAAATTGATCATTGTCTCTCTCTAAAACTAATGAAGTATTTGATTTGAATATAACGTATCGAACTGTCAAGTTATTTAATTAATTGATATCATCTTAGCAGATTTTTTTATAAAACAGAACTTTTTTATGCAGTGTGCAATGATTGAACTTAGTCAAAGTGGCTTCTTATAAAATACGCACGCTCTTATTGTTGCTGTAGCATTCCAAACAGAAACAATTAGGCCTACAGCGAATTGTTTCGCATGTACAGACTACGGCGTCTATTATGGTATTCAGTACTGTATGCGTGATTAGCTGTCGTCACGATGTAACCTACAGTTTGTTTTGCAGCTGAATTCACGCATTTGATGCTAAATTTTGAACTGATGAATTTGAGCATCACGTGAGAACCATGTACAGAAACTAGTATTTATTGTCTAACAATAGGCTATCGTTTATGAACATAAAAACGAGAATTATCGAAAAAATCACTCCAAAAAAACGAGAATTGTTTTAATGCGAATAAATGTTTATATACGCTCTTGTCTGAGACATCGAGCTCTCTGTTTTAGTAGAAGTAAGTCTCTTTTCTTGAGTTTCTGACCTGTTTTTATTTTGAGTGCCGAGCGCCTGGTGGGGAAGCTGCGAGTACTACTTTTTAATTGTTCAGCGTAACCCGATCGGGAATAAAACTCAGTCTCCCGCAAGCGGGCGCTCTTGCTGAGACTCCAGGAGCGGGTTAAAATTTATTAAAATATAACTAATTTGAATGAGATCCTTCTTTTTTAAAGCAAAATGTAATGTCACTTTTATTTAGATAAATTTGATTTTTTTTCGTTGGAGAGCGATTCTTGGTCAAATTTACTTTGTTAAAATTTCTAATCTAGCCATGGCGTTTAAGCAAAAGTTAAACAAAAGGTACAGAATATTATTGATAAAGTAATCTGATCAAAACTGATATGTAGACCTATTTTTTGAATGTGCTAAGAAAAACTTTACTAATGTCATATTAGCAACAGGTGATACAAAAACTCTAAAAATGCTGAAAGGTCTCGCAAAGTAACCATTTGTTTTCCCTTCTACTCATGGCGGTATGTTTCTTAATATCAAATAGAGAAATTAGTGCTATTTCTAGATTCTCTTATGGCATAAGTGCGGTTGTTGTCATTGACAACGATTACAGGGTTTTTGCATGATTTTTTTACTTTGAGTATCGTTCCTTTTTTGTTAAGATCAAGGCTGGGTAGTTTTTCTGAAGGTTAGATGTATGAGTTTGGTTTTCTCTTAAAAACATTTAGGTTGGAAAGTAATTAAAAGTTTCGTATCTTAATTAAATTGTTTCTTTTTTTCCACTGACCTTAAACAAGTAAGTAATACAAAAAAAACATTAAATTTTTTGGCAGTTTTATCACAACTTTGGTTGAGTACAATCTCGCCCAATTTTCGCTGTCAAAAGTTTAAAAATATTTCCCATGTCATCAATGGATCAGCGCTTAGCGTTCACTGTGAAGTGGAGAATGATTTTTGAATTAGTATAATACAGATACAGCTGCGCAAAACCCGGAGACCAAATTTTTTTGTGATAACCCACAGCACTCTAATTAATGGAGCTGCGCAACACAGGGCTCAAGCAGTAAGTAGAATAAAATTTCCGATATAAGCTTATTTAGGTTATCAGTTCTTCAAATTTTTGGAATTTTTCAATCATGTTTTTTTCGTTTTTGTCTCAGCTTTGTAATTTTTTGGACTATCCACTATTGTTTGCTTTTGCGTCTTGTTGTGCCGTCTGAAAGTAGTTTCGTTCTCGACAATTTGATGCAAAAAGCAAAAAACAAGCCAAAGTGGAGGAAAGCACGGGCTACTGTAGAAGATTTACGCAGTCAAAGAATTAAGAACAATTAAGTTAAAGAGAACGGGGTCAGATGAACCAATTTTTTGTTTCTTAAGGTATTTCTGCTTAGTTTTTGGAAGGATTTAGCTCTGTTTTTGCGTACGCACAAATATTGCTGTAATGCATAAACATATATTTTAAAAGCAGGAATATCATTCTTATTATGGCTGTAGCTTGGACCTAATTTTCGTCTAACTGTACTGTTCAAATAACCCCGATCACGGGTTCTATTGAGCCAGAGGGCATGGCCAGTTAAACCACCTATGGTAAACCTGGTAAATGTACCAATTTTGCTACGAAACGAGTAAACGTTGCTCAGAAAAAGGGTGTAGAGTATGCAACGAAACGAAAGAATTATTGAAACAAACATAATTAAGAATTTAAAGAAAAAATATGAAAGATGCAGAACATCGGGATCAGTTAAATTGTATTTCAAGTGACAACAGGGGTTTCCAAGTATGGTTCAACTGGAACGTTGCAGCTGCAACTGGAATCTTCTCATTTTTTCCAGGCTATAGCCATTAATGGAGTCGCTTTAACCAAGATAAAATTAGACTACCCTACAACCTTCTACCACAACTCCAATAACGAATTAAACTCTTAACAAATAAATGAATTATATAAATAATACTGTAGTTTTGTTCTTTATTTTTACTTTTGACCAAAAAAGGTTTGAAAATCACTTTTGCTTTTCTAATTGGCAAACCTGCCAAAGCAGAAAACCCAATTCAAGATAAAATGACTGCAACCTTCTATGTAGGAGGCGTTGAAATGAATTATTTTTTTTTAAATGAAGGCAGAGGAGGAGGTGGTGGTTCAACTGACCCGCTGGCTCAACTGACCCCGTTCTCCCCTACTTATCAAGCTTTGAAGTTTGCCATTTATCCTTTGTTGAAGCCATGTACATTTATCGTTACTAGCTTTTCCATTATACGACCAATGTGATTTTTGCTGTGTAGCAGTATGGCACAAAATGGCGGCGGCATTTTGTCTTGCACCACAAATCGCAATATCTTTATCGGGTTTTCCATCAACTTGCAGGCTAATCAGTACAATGAAAATAGCTCTCAATCTAGGTGAAGAAAAACCCGCCATGCTCAAAGGTTCTCTGTTTTGGTCGTTTTCGAAAATAAAAAAGAGGGAATTTTTGGTTTAATTCGGCTAATTAAGACTGGTTATTTAGGCCTGTACGTCAATAAAAGCTTACAAATTCTTGAAAAACACTCAAAGATTTAGTTTACAAACGCTTTTTTGATCATTATCCTTCGTCATGAGTTGATGGGTCATCATTAGTTGCATTATTTTGATGCACGTGATGCTAAAGCAATTTTTCGTAGTCCTTTTCCAGGCCGCAAACAAAACCCGGTTCTACTAAACACCGGAAAAAACTGAAACACTGCATAGGACGACAAAAGACTTGCTAAACACCGCAAGTACGACAAAAGACTTCAAATTAATTTACTAAACACCGCAAAGAACGACAAAGGAACCATACCATAATAAGGAACGACAAAGGATTTTAAAGTAGAGTTAGGTTAGGGTTAGAGCTAGGGTTAGATTAGGGTTAGGTTCATCAAGCCCTTTGTCGTTCTTTGCGGTGTTTAGTACATCAACACGAAGTTCTTTGTCGTCTTTTGCTGTGTTTAGTTGGACCCAACAAAACCCAAATGCGACCCGGTTTTACTAAATGACCAAAAATTAAGGGTTCCCTGACATCTCTGTGCCGAATTTTTGAAAATTTTGGAAACGTCGTTTGGCCAAACATTCACTCTGAATAAGTGCAATCAAGTATGAGGCCGAAAGGTTTACCATTTACCACTCAGATTGGGGCCCTAAATCAGTTTGAACCATAAACAGTCAGCAGATAACGTAGAGATTTGAAGCGTTGCGTTTAGGTCGACTATGAACGCAAAATCGTAGATGCAATTGCGTTCAAAGTTGAATCGTCTCGTCTTTAATTTGATACTTTGCGATCACTTCTGCATAGCGAATTCTGCTTGGGCCAAGCTAAACCAATCAAAAACTTTTAGGCAGTGTGTTTCGAAGTCAAAGTGGGCAGTGTGTTTCGAAGAATTAATTAGTCGAAGCGGTTCCGCTTTAGCGAGACTTCTTGAATTTCGCGTATAAGCGTGACATAGGTCTACTAAAAAGCCTATAAAAAGCAGCAAATTGTCTGGCATTGGAAGCAAGGATAGATTTATTACCTAGATACATTTATTGCAATGATGTCATTTTGACAGTGATTTCACCGTTTGGGCAAAACCACCATTTGACAGCTTGATCGGCCGCGCATTGGAGAACATCTTTATGGTCATTTCAGACTAAAAATGGCGTGATAACAATTAGTTAGCTAAAGGGGAACTAAAGAGGTTTCAAATGCATGAAATTAATTAAAATGCGCCTGATTAAAGGACCGAATTTTGATATAAAATTTTTAATGCAATTTGGCTTGGAAGGATACTTTTTCGAGAAAAAATATGCATTTTTCAAAGTGAAATACCGACTGGTTAGCTCAGTTGCTAAGCTCATCGCTATCAGTGCGGGAGGGTTTGGATTCAATTCCCCGGCAGGTAAAATCGGACGCAGTCTTGCCAACGTTTCGTCACTGCTGCGACGTGTCTTCGGAGCTGTTTTCTCCTGGCGCTACACCGAGGATCTGGGCACGACACTCGTTACAGGCTTCGGCGTAATATCGCAAGTATAATGAAGATTTGATTTTGAAATTATGAAGTATCAAAGTTTGTTTTGTTTTTTGAGTTTTAGTAGCTTTATCTACTCTGGATAAACAAAATTTGCTGCAATTATACCAGTGTACTGTGTTGTAACAAAGCCAGTTATCCCAAGCGTTCGGTATTACCTTGGCACTGCTTATCCCTACCGTTTGGATTGTTTTGCAAAGCAAAATGCTATCTCTGACGTCCTGAATCTTGTTCAACTGATTGTTCTCTCAGTTTTACCGGTGTTCTTTCACTAAAATATTTGTGCCATATTGTTAGCAGCTTGTTCGTGTTATTTTTGACCAACCAATTACCTCAAAATGGACTTTCATTAGGGGTGTAAAGATCAGAAGTAGCGATCCATGATTGCAAATATTGTTGCCGTTTCTCTGCTGTGTCAGTAGGGTGGTAGCAGACTTGATAATCTTTGGTTTTTCAGTACCACCCTATCATGTAGTCTTTTTATTTTTTTCACGACTGTGTAGTGTGTATAAATATAAGTTATCGTTATTTCACAAAATGACACGCTGTTTGATAAAACCAATATACGGCAGTGTTTTGACCTTCGTTACGAACTTTTGTTCTTGTCTTATAGTTATTGCTATAGTTGTTAGAATTAATGAGCTCTTCGGCTTCGTTTTACTGCTTCAATAGTTATTTTGTTGAACTTATTCATGAGTTTCTATGGGGCTTCGTAGATTATTTCGACTTTTAAAGTTAACATTACTTTTTGCAACAATAAAAAAAAAACAAAAACAAATTTGGGTTTTTACGCGGGCATGACGCTTCGTTGTCTAAGCTAATTCTGTTTTAACCAACCAGCGCTTTTTGCTTCGCCGTGCTTCTGCGGTTTACGTAATCTTGAATTTTGTAATAATTTGAGTTCTGGACCTCGAGCGTTTTCTGTCTTGCCGCGCTCTTTTGATTAGCAAACTATATATAAGCTTCGATTTTTGTTCGTTTAGTGAGAGCTAGCGTTGCCTCTTGTAGTTGTGCACCTGATGAGTCTGGAAGGACGAAAAAAATGATAACCGTTTATTCTTTTTCGTGCGCTAAGCGTCAGTGTACACCCAACCCATGTCGTGCTTGCATTGCTCGGTGTCGCAAGCAATCATTACGTTCGTTTGTTCTGCAGCGTTAACCTATGTATGATTGCAAAATGACGCGTCGCACCTCTGCATACAAAACGAACGTCTTAGCATTACCGGTACCGCCTAAATCTTAAAATGCTGTGTTCACGAAAACCAAAAACGCTTCCAAACGTTTTATCTGCAGCTTTTGAGTTTTTGCTATTTTTACTTCCGTAATTTTTGTCTCCAATTTTTCTTTGAATTGATACTGATTAACATCGGCATATTAAGGAAAGGGCTAAGGGGCGTACGGTAACCCTGAAATTTTCAGTTATACTGTAAATATTAATACGTTAGTTTTTCTATACCGACAAAACCGCAAGATAACCAGTTTTTTGATGCCAAGCCCCCTCTCCCCTAAAACATTTCTGGATGCGCCCATGATCACCAGCTTGCACCAAACGTTTGGCAACGAGTCTCACTGAGCTGCGTTTAGTCTTATCAACTTGCTTTTAGAAAGTTCAACATTGCAGGTCCGAGTGACTGCATAATTATCTAGTCTTTCAAGTCTTCATGAAAATTAAAGCATTACTATTCAAGTGATGTATTTATTGATACTTTGCCTGCTCGTTTTTTATTCGTGGCAAGCTCTTGTTGTGAGTACCCGAAAACAATATGAAAATATTATTCCAACAAAGTGGCGTGATGATAATAATGGAAATTTTTTTCTTCCATCTTACGTCGACCATTTTTGGCCTTGGTTTAAAGGGGGCAGATATGGCAGACATAACGTTTTTGTGTAAAGCTCGACCGGCTGGCTGAAATCACTGGCTTGTATTTTTGAATAACCGAAAGTTCAAGCTTTTTTATGTCCAAACGGGGTGTTTTAGTTTTATGGTTCTTTCTCCAGTTCACCTGCCGGTTGGTATTGTCGTTGGTTCAAGACATTGCTATCGGCGCGGAGTTCTTTGGTTCGATTGCAGGGCTGATCAAACCGGACACAGTGTCGCCGATGGTTTGCCACCGCTGTGATGTTTTTTCGTAGCTGACGTGTTACCCAGGCGCTAAACCGCGGAGATGGTCCCGCCACATGTTATATCTTTCAATGTAGTAGACCAAGCGCGAGAACAAAATTTTTTGTGGTAACATCAGTTCTCTAGCGACACATTGCGGCAATTTACGATACTTTGATTAGTTATGGCTTAGCATGCGTAACCACTTAACTGCATATGAAATACTTATGATATGGAGTTGGCCAAGTGAAGAAATATAATTGGTGCATTGAACTTCAAATTAAGTGGTTGCTAGTTCGAAACGTTGGAGATATTTGCGTGATGCTAGTACGTAACTAAAAAAGCAGCGTTTTAAAAGTGAGGGAAAAAATGAAAACAGTGCACCAAGTTAAAAAAAAACTTAAAATCCCGCTAACTAAGTTACTTTATTTGGAAGTGCAATAAACATAAAAAAATCATTAGGCTAGGTAAATTTTGTTGTTTAGTATCTGCTAATTCTTGCAATTCGTTTTTTGTAGCTGTTGCAGCGTTTTTTGGTGTCAAAAATTTTAAATTATGAATTGTTACATTTTGATTTTCTTGGGCTACGCCCTTTTGGAAATATTCACGGAATTTTCCATTAGCTTGTAAGATAATTAATATACGTAAGCTGCAGTTTAGGTGGAATAAGTTAAAGACAAATCTACAATTAATGCCAAGGGATTCTCTTAAGGAAACGTGTTTTGGTTTGAAAACCAAAACTGCTAATTGGAAAGATGTAATTATTTTAGCCATTTTTGAAAATCAATCAAAGTTTGGTGCACACATATTTAGGTTGTCTCTTTTTTCATTACGTAATGTTTTATGACATTACTGCTGCAATTACAGGCATGTGCTGCAAAAAGCAACGCTTTATACGTTGCCCAAAAACATTACCCGGACCGGGTTCGAGCCCCTCCATCTTGCATCTTTGTGAAAATTTTCGGGTTTACTTCGGAGCTTACAGATGAACAATTGCCTGTTTCGGCGCAAATACTGCTGATGTATAACCGTTTTGATTTCAATAATGTAAACCCATTTTTACGTCATACTTTCATTCTGACCTCTTATCCATGCGATGTTTGTGGTTGCCCACACGAAAGCATATTTAGGGAAACAAGAATTTAACATCTGATGGTTTAAGACCAAACTTATGTTTCGAGATTTTTCGGGACTGTTTAAGGTTTCAAATCAAAATTGGATTCCGGCCGGTGTTTGGCCTGAATTATAATCGAACCGTTTACAACTCTGGCGTCGCCATTCTAAAGACATGCAAATACAATTTTACTGATATAATTCTGTTCAGATGTAAGACTCAAACCCACAGCAGGCTTATATTTGATACAGTATTTAGGCTGTCAAAGATCTCTCATCTCTAGTATTTTGTTTAAGTGGCTCAAGCATCCGTTGAATGACATGCCTTAGTGGTACTGTACGCTGGTTACAAAACCTACGTGCAGAGTTCGACTCACGGGTGTGGTAGGTACACCCGGTGGTTGTTGAATGCTGATCCAAAAAGCGCAGATTCACTTCGCACTCTCCCCCAATCACCATCGAATTTTCAGTTCACAAAATTAATTAAAAATAACATCAGTTATTCCTTTATTTGTTTTGCTTGGCGATAAAATAAAGACTGAGATCGATACGAGATATTTTCGCTCGAAACCATACTTGAAACCCAACTAACGCGCTGCTACATTTTTCACTGCTTTCGATATTTGCTGTTAATTGCCATCGTAAATTTGCCAGTGATCCAAACAAGTTAAATTCGCATTGAATTGCAGCAAACAATCGCAAAATCGAAGGGCACTAACAGCACAAGCATGCAATGGCTCATCCGTCCAGCGCGGGATGAGTAGAAATCGTCGAAACATAACAAAACAAAGGGCTCACTCTTTCGTTTACGTTTCTTGACTTATTGTATGAAAAGTGTGAGCCCTTTGTTTTGTTATGAATCACAAAATCGAAAAACGAAAACTGCTGCAGCTTTCCTATTTATTTTCATTTGGACTGCAAATTTCTTGCTACTTTATTGTTGGCTCTGTTGTGACAACTAGTGGTCACAGATAAGTTTTTGACAACATTACATCTTAATTACCAACTGCAGCACCTCGCGTGAAGATGTGGAATAGGTGATAAGTGGCAAACTGGCCAGATTATTTGAGACTGCGGTGACTGCGTTTTAAGCGTGTTTATTTTTTAAAATGGCACAAAGTCTGTGTGATACGTTTGGCATCAAGACACCGGCCACTGCGACCAGGTGGCTGCATATGTGAAATGCCAGCCTTTGACTTGGCACCGCGCGCTCGACACCAGTTTGGCTGACCAACGACTCAAAAATTAGTGTTGAAACCTTCCTTGCTTAGAATGACATCAATGAACAAAGTACAGGTTGTAGAACAGAGTCTACAAGAATATTTGCTGTGCCGTTGGGAAAAGAGGCATATACAAAAACGGGATCATTCACCGTAGCCGCGATGGTTGCTCAGTCGGATTAAGAACTTGCAGTCGCTGATAGAGCATATTAAATAGCAAGATCTCGTGCAAAGCGAAGTTCAAAGATAAGCTCAGCGTTTGCAACCGTTTCGTTGATTGTATACGCATTCAAGAGACTTAATCATTGATAAAATTCAATTTTAGAAAGCCATGTGCGAAAACTTAAATCTTGGAAGGATATTTCGTTTTCGAAAGAAAATATGCAATCCACGCAGCACTTCGTCATTGTTAGTCTACTCTGTCCATTTGAAGGAGTGGACTCGGTAGACAAAAAAGAAATCTTTCTCAACACGTTTGGGAAAACTTCATTATTCCGCGGAGGCTTGCTGTGGAGTTTTGCTTGTGTGTTTTGTATACAACAATGTGAAAGAACCGTGGATTGGTGGTAATACACTACATCTCACGCTACCACTACCGCCACCCCAAAACGAAATCTCTTCTTAAAATAATCTTTTCACCATTCGGCAATTGGAAAACGTCGTTATTTTTGTTGATACCTTTACAACTACGAATGCTAAACTGCACTGGTTTGGCGAAGCGGATCGGGAAAATGCTGTGGCTCTGAAACAACATATATTGTTTGGAAATCTGTGGTTCGAAAGTGGTATCTGATTAATACAACGCAAGTTTGCTGGGAATTGTGCTGTTGCATTTTACGTGATCAAGGCTAATACACGTACTATTCCTCATGACGTTTGTGTCTTATTTTATGTACAATAGTTTTGCAATTCACCCAGTCAAAACTAAAATTAGTTTCACGTGAAGTGTGTTCTTGAAAAACTTCTGAGTAAACCGTCTATTTGACTCGAAGTTTGTTTAGTTTGTGAGACCTCCTATGCCTTGTATTACGTTCTGGTCGACATAGAATGATAAAACAACGGGGTAACTAAAGACAACAAACAACATGCAGTACTGCGATTGAGTTTATTATAATTTTTTTATTTAGTTGCATGGTAATCCTCCTATCACGAGAAAGCGATCGAAACGCTATACGAGCTTACTTAGGAGTTGCCAGCCATCTGTCAACCACACCAAGATGGGGGAATTTCGCTCAGTGTAATTCCCAACGGCACAACAAGCAAACTTGCCATGTTTTCGAATCACCATGTTTTCTACGGTATATAAATATCGACCAATCTGAAAGAACCTTTTAAACACTTTGCAACAATGTTACAAGCATCTCACGTATAGCGCGGGCATTGAACAAGAAGCTAGTATTTCAGGGGCCCGCTTGTTGATGCTTTACTGTTCTTACTGTACATGAAACTTGAATCAATGTTATTTTAACACCTCAATTTTCGAATCTTGGTTTATTTGTTAGAAAAGCAGTATTGCATTATTTAATAAAGTGCTGAAGTGCGAAGTAAAACATAGAAAAGAAAAACTATTTGAAATGACAAATGTCTTCGTTTCTGCTAGTTTTTTCATAAAAACAGAAAACGATCCACTCGTTCATCTTACCTTTATCAACACGTTGTTTGGATTTGATGGATAAATATATTGACAAATGAGCAAGCTACGTATATGATACAAGTGGTGTACGTTGTAAAACCTCTCAAATCATGAAGATTAATCACCACGAACATTAACGACAATGTGCAACAGCAAAAAGTATGAAATACTTAAAGTATTATCATCAGTCCAACAGTCAAACTACAGTAATCATTGCTAAATTAAACGAAAACGCAGCGCATCCAGACGCTGAAAGAACTAACTACAAGGCTCAACTGTTAATGGCATGTTCTAAACACTTGTATTAATCGGTTTAAGGTATTCCACGGATATCCTAAACAAGTAAGCGTGTCTCAATTGTATAAAACGTTTGATCAAGGTTGAACATCTTGAACTTCAACAACACTGCTATTTAAGCGAAATGATGAACTTCACCACTTGTATACTAGGGAGGATGATCAGTGACCACTTTCTCCTAAATTTGGATTTTCATGTTTTAGCGACGATATTTTTTTCCGTAGTAGAAATTGGCTGATTCACTTCAACACTATTCCATTGGAACAAGTAGTTGGTTATATCACCCATGTGTTTTGCTTCGTTGAAAGCGTCTGGTATATTTCGATGAACTGTGGATAACGCAGTGTTGTCAAATTCCTGAATGGTCATGAGTACCCTAAATTTGAAAACTGTTGTTTTCTCAACAACCAAAACACTTCCAAACGTTTCATTTACAATTTTATAGTTTTAGCTATTATTGCCTCCCTCAGTTTTCTTCTCCAATGTTTTAGAAACGGTGCTGACTAATATTAGCAAATTGAGGAAAGGGATACGTGGCGTAACCCTGAAATTTTTAGTTATAACTATTAATGCATTAATTCTTCCATACCGACAAAACTGCAATACAACCAGTATTTTGATGCCAAGCCTTCTCTACCCCTAATGATTTCTACAAGCGCCCATGATCACCAGCTTACACCGAACGTTTGGCAACCAGTCTCACTGAGCTGCGTTTGGTCTTATAAACTTGCAGTTAGAAAGTTTAACACTGCAGGTCCGAGCTGAGGTGCAAATCTATGTTGAGCATTGGTGGGATGATTCTGCAAAAGTGATCATTTTTTGCCATTTTTCGAGATTGGGGGGGATGATTTAGCAAATTTGACGTCCCCGCGCGGTTGCCCGAGTTTTTGCCCACCACAGTGAAGTGCAATGAAGCGATGAACAAAAAAAAATAGTCATCATTTCGATGATCAATATCTCACTTAAAACGTAGTGAAGAACAAAAAAAAGGTCATCATTTCCCAGTTTCTTGCCCAAAATATAGTGAAGACCAAAAAAAAGGTCATCTAGTTCGCTGACGTGGGACATGAAAATATTGGAGGGATGCAGCCAAAGTATTTGAAGAGATACATCCCCCCCACAAGATTTGCACCCATGGGTGCGAGCGATTGTATGACATGTCCTGTCTTCCGAGTTTTCATGAAAATTGAAACATTACTATATAAGTGATGCATTTTGATAGTTTGCCTGCTCGTTTTATATTTTTGGCAAGTTGTTGTAATGAGTTCCCGAGAACAATATGGAAATATTATTTTAACAAAGTGGCGTGATGATAATAATGGAAGTTTTTCTCTTCCATCTTAATATAATGTCGACCATTTTTGGCCTCGGGTCAAATGGGCGCTCATGTCGACTATTTTTGGCCTCGATATGGCAGACATGATATTTTTGTGTAATGCTCGACCGGCTGGCTGAAATCGCTGCCTCGTAATTATTTTTGAATGACCGAAAGCTCAAGTTTGTTTATGTCCAAACGGGGTGTTTTAATTTTTTGGTTATTTCTCCAGTTCACCAGCCGGTTGGCATTGTGGTTGGTTCAGGACTTCGCTATCGACGCGGTGTTGTTTGGTTCGTTTGCAGGGCCGGTCAAATCGGACATCGTGTCGTCGATGGCTTGCCACCGCTGCGACGTTTCATCGGAGGTGTGCTGCCCAGGCGCTAAACCACGGAGATGGACCCGCCATTTGTTACACCTTTCGATATAGTACAGCGAAAATATAATTTGGCTTGGCAGCATCAGTTCTCTAGCGACACATTGTGGCAATTTGCGTTACTTTAATTGGTTACGGCTTTGCATGCGTAACCGTTTAACTGTACAATTTATGCAATGTTGATGATATTGAGTTGGCCAAGTGCAAGTTGGTAATATAATGGGTGCATTGAACTTCTGATTACGTGGTTGCTAGTTCGAAACTCTCGAGATGTTTGCATGATGCTTGTTCGTGACTAAAACGACAGCGTTTTAAAAGTGAGTGAATATAAAAAACGCACACTAAGTTAAAAAACACAACTTAAAATCCCGCTGATTAAGTTACCTTATATAAAAGTGCAATAAACATAAAAAATCCATATGCTTGACAAATTTCGTTGTTTAGTATCTGCTCAGTCTTGCAATATATTTTTTGCTGTTGCTGTGTTTTTTGGTGTCAAAAACTTTGAACTATGAATCGTCGCAATTTGATTTTCTGGGACTACGCCTTTATGGAAATATTTACGGACTTTTTTATTAGCTTGTTGTTAGCTAATTAATATAGTTACGTAAACTGCAAATTCAGAAACCTACTGTAAATGAAAATGCTCACAATGCCAATGGGTTCTTTTAAGGAAACGTGTTTTGGTTTGAACACCAAAACTGCTACTTGGAATAATTTAATCATTTTAGCCATTTGGAAAATCAATCAATGTTTGGTGAACACATGTTTAGGTTGTCTCTTTTTTCATTAGGCCTACGTAGTGTTTTATGACATTACTGTTGCAATTACAAGCATGTGCTGCAAAACGCAATGCTTTATGTGTTGCTCAAAGACAGAAATCGGACCCGGTTCGAGCCCCTCCGACTTGCACCATTGTGAAAAATTTCGGATTTAATTCGGAGCTTACAGATGAACAATTGCCTGTTTCGGCGCAAAACCTGGCACAAAGTCTGTGTGATACGTTTGGCATCAAGACACCGACCATTGCGACCAGGTGGCTGCACATGTGAAATGCCAGCCTTTGACTTGGCACCGCGCGCTCGACACCAGTTTGGCTGACCAACGACTCAAAAATTAGTGTTGAAACCTTCCTTGCTTAGAATGACATCATGGAAACAATTTCAGGTTGTAGAACCGAGTCTGCAGGAATATTTGCTGTGCCGTTGGGAAAAGAGATATATACAAAGACGGGATCATTCACCGTAGCCGCGATGGTTGCTCAGTCGGGTTAAAAACTTGCAGTCGCTGATAGAGCGTATTAAAAAACAAGATCTCGTGCAAAACGAAGTTCATAGATAAGGTCAACGTTTGCAACCGTTTCGTTGATTGTATACGCATTCAAGAGACTTAATCATTGTTAAAATTCAATTTTAGAAAGCTATGTGCGGAAACTTAAATCTTGGAAGGATAATTCGTTTTCGAAAGAAAATATGCAATCCCCGCAGCACTTCGTTATTGTTAGTCTACTCTGTCCATTTGAAGGAGTGGACACGGTAGACAAAAAAGAAAATAATTCTCAACACGTCTGGGAAAACTTCATTATTCTGCGGAGGCTTGGTGTGGAGTTTTGCTTGTGTGTTTTGTATACAACAATGTGAAAGAACCGTGGATTGGTGGTAATACACTACATCGTCACGCTACCACTACCGCCACCCCAAAACGAAATCTTTTCGTAAAATAATCTTTTTAATACTCAGCAATTGGAAAACGTCGTTATTTTTGTTGATGTCTTTACAACTACGAGTGCTAAACTGCCCTGGTTTGGCGAAGCGGATCGGGAAAATGCTGTGGCTCTGAAACAACATATATTGTTTGGAAATCTGTGGTTCGAAAGTGGTGTCTGATTATTACAACGCAAGTTTGCTGGGAATTGTGCTGTTGCATTTTACGTGATCAAGGCTAATACACGTACTATTCCTCATGACGTCTGTGCCTTATTTTATGTACAATAGCTCTACAAATTTACCCAGTCAAAACTAAAATTAGTTTCATGTGAAGTGTGTTCTTGAAAAACTTCTGAGTAAACCGTCTATTTGACTCGAAGTTTGTTTAGTTTGTGAGACCTCCTATGCTTTGTATTTCGTTCTGGTCGACATAGAATGATAAAACAACGGGGTAACTAAAGACAACAAACAACATGCAGTACTGCGATTGAGTTTATTATAATTTTTTCATTTAGTTGCATGGTAATCCTCCTATCACGAGAAAGCGATCGAAGCGCTATGCGAGCTTACTTGGGAGTTGCCAGCCATCTGTCAACCACACCAAGATGGGGGAATTTCGCTCAGTGTAATTCCCAACGGCACAACAAGCAAACTTGCCATGTTTTCGAATCACCATGTTTTCTACGGTATATAAATATCGACCAATCTGAAAGAACCTTTTAAACACTTTGCAACAATGTTACAAGCATCTCACGTACAGCGCGGGCATTAAACAAGAAGCTAGTATTTCAGGGGCCCGCTTATTGATGCTTTACTGTTCTTACTATACATGAAACTTGAATCAATGTTATTTTAACACCTCAATTTTCGAATCTTGGTTTATTTGTTAGAAAAGCAGTATTGCATTATTTAATAAAATGCTGAAGTGCGAAGTAAAACATAGAAAACAAAAATCATTTGAAATGACAAATGTCTTCG
Source organism: Trididemnum miniatum (assembly GCA_964006365.1). Taxonomy (NCBI): domain Eukaryota; kingdom Metazoa; phylum Chordata; class Ascidiacea; order Aplousobranchia; family Didemnidae; genus Trididemnum; species Trididemnum miniatum. The sequence continues at coordinate 20,551,832 of OZ023249.1, read as the reverse complement.
TTTCGGCTAGTTTTTTGATAAAAAAAAAAAAAAAAAAAAAAAAAAAAAAAAACGATCCACTCGTTCATCTTACCTTTATCAACACGTTGTTTGGATTTGATGGATAAATATATTGACAAATGAGCAAGCTACGTATATGATACAAGTGGTGTACGTTGTAAAACCTCTCAAATCATGAAGGTTAATTATCACGAACATTAACGACAATGTGCAACAGCAAAAAGTATGAAATACTTAAAGTATTATCATCAGTCCAACAGTCAAACTACAGTAATCATTGCTAAATTAAACGAAAACGCAGCGCATCCAGACGCTGAAAGAACTAACTACAAGGCTCAACTGTTAATGGCATGTTCTAAACACTTGTATTAATCGGTTTAAGGTATTCCACGGATATCCTAAACAAGTAAGCGTGTCCCAATTGCACAAAACGTTTGATCAAGGTTGAACATCTTGAACTCCAACAACACTGCTATTTAAGCGAAATGATGAACTTCACCACTTGTATACTAGGGAGGATGATCAGTGACCACTTTCTCCCAACTTTGGATTTTCATGTCTAAGCGACGATATTTTTTCCGTAGTAGAAATTGGCTGATTCACTTCAACACTATTCCATTGGAACAAGTAGTTCGCTATATCACCCATGTGCTTTGCTTCGTTGAAAGCGTCCGGTTTATTTCGATGAACTGTGGATAACGCAGTGTTGTCAAATTCCTGAATGGTCATGAACACCCTAAATCTGAAAACTGTTGTTTTCTCAACAACCAAAACACTTCCAAACGTTTCATCTACAATTTTATAGTTTTAGCTATTATTGCCTCCCTCAGTTTTCGTCTCCAATTTTTTAGAAACGGTGCTGACTAATATTAGCAAATTGAGGAAAGGGATACGTGGCGTAACCCTGAACATTTTAGCTATAACTATTAATACATTAATTCTTCCATACCGACAAAACTGCAATACAACCAGTATTTTGATGCCAAACCCCCTCTACCCCTAATGATTTCTACAAGCGCCCATGATCACCAGCTTACATCGAACGTTTGGCAACCAGTCACATTGAGCTGCGTTTGGTCTTATCAACTTGCAGTTAGAAAGTTTAACACTGCAGGTCCGAGCTGAGGTGCAAATCTATATGTTGAGCAATCGGGGGATGATTCTGCAAAAGTGACCATTTTTTGCCATTTTTCGAGATTGGGGGGGATGATTTAGCAAATTTGACGTCCCCGCGCGGTTGCCCGAGTTTTCGCCCACTACAGTAAAGTGCAATGAAGCGATGAACAAAACTAAAATCATCATTTCGATGACCAATTTCTCACTTAAAACGTTGTGAAGAACAAAGAAAAAGATCATAATTTCCCAGTTTCTTGCCCAAAATATAATGAAGACCAAAAAAAAAAAAGTCATCCAGTTCGCTGACGTGGGGCATGAAAATATTGGAGGGTATGCAGCCAAATTATATGGGGAGATGCATCACCCCAAGATTTGCACCCATGGGTGCGAGCGACTGTATGACATGTCCTGTCTTCCGAGTCTTCATGAAAATTGAAGCATTACTATATTAATGATGTATTTTGATAGTTTGCCGGCTCGTTTTTTATTTTTGGCAAGTTGTTGTAATGAGTTCCCGACAACAATATGGAAATATTATTTTAACAAAGTGGCGTGATGATAATAATGGAAGTTTTTCTCTTCCATCTTAATATAATGTCGACCATTTTTGGCCTCGGGTCAAATGGGCGCTCATGTCGACTATTTTTGGCCTCGATATGGCAGACATGATATTTTTGTGTAATGCTCGACCGGCTGGCTGAAATCGCTGCCTCGTAATTATTTTTGAATGACCGAAAGTTCAAGTTTGTTTATGTCCAAACAGGGTGTTTTAATTTTTTGGTTATTTCTCCAGTTCACCTGCCGGTTGGCATTGTGGTTGGTTCAGGACTTCGCTATCGGCGCGTAGTTGTTTGGTTCGTTTGCAGGACCGGTCGAATCGGACACAGTGTCGTCGATGACTTGCCACCGCTGCGACGTTTCATCGGAAGTGTGCTGCCCAGGCGCTAAACCACGGAGATGGACCCGCCATTTGCTACGCTATTCGATATAGTACTGCGAAAATATAATTTGGCTTGGCAGCATCAGTTCTCTAGCGACACATTGTGGCAATTTGCGTTACTTTAATTGGTTACGGCTTTGCATGCGTAACCGTTTAACTGTACAATTTATGCAATGTTGATGATATTGAGTTGGCCAAGTGCAAGTTGGTAATATAATGGGTGCATTGAACTTCAGATTACGTGGTTGCTAGTTCGAAACTCTCGAGATGTTTGCATGATGCTTGTTCGTGACTAAAACGACAGCGTTTTAAAAGTGAGTGAATATAAAAAACGCACACTAAGTTAAAAAACACAACTTAAAATCCCGCTGATTAAGTTACCTTATATAGAAGTGCAATAAACATAAAAAATCCATATGCTTGGCAAATTTTGTTGTTTAGTATCTGCTAAGTCTTGCAATATATTTTTTGCTGTTGCTGCGTTTTTTGGTGTCAAAAACTTTGAACTATGAATTGTTGCAATTTGATTTTCTTGGACTACGCCTTTATGGAAATATTTACGGACTTTTTCATTAGCTTGTTATCAGCTAATAAATATAGTTACGTAAACTGCAAATTCAGAAGGCTACTGTAAATGAAAATGCTCACAATGCCAATGGGTTCTTTTAAGGAAACGTGTTTTGGTTTGAAAACCAAAACTGCTAATTGGAATAATTTAATCATTTTAGCCATTTGGAAAATCAATCAATGTTTGGTGAACACATGTTTAGGTTGTCTCTTCTTTCATTAAGTAGTGTTTTATGACATTACTGTTGCAATTACAAGCATGTGCTGCAAAACGCAATGCTTAATGTGTAGCTCAAAGACAGAAATCGGACGCGGTTCGAGCCCCTCCGACCTGCACCATTGTGAAAAATTTCGGGTTTAATTCGGAGCTTACAGAAAAACAATTGTCTGTTTTGGCGCAAAACCTGCTTGGGTATTACCGTTTTGATTTCGATTATGCAAACCGATCTTTGCGTCATATTCTCGTTCTGGCCTCTTATCCGCGCGATATTTACGGTTGCCCATATAAATGCATATTTGAGGAAACAAGGATTTAACATCTAATGGTTTAAGACCAAACTTATCTTTCGAAAATTTTCGGGCCAGTTTAAGGTTACAAACCCAAATCGGGTGCCGGATTATATTTTTGGTATTGGGCCGGTTTTGGGCCTGAGTTATTATCGAACCGTTTACAACGCTGGCGTTACTATTTTAAAGCATGCAAGTACTATTTTGCTGTGATAATTCTATTCAGATGTCGGACTCTAACTCACAGCAGGCTTATACTTGATATTTAGGCAATTAAAGACCTCATATCTTTAATATTTTATTGATAATCTGATTAAGTTGCTCAAGCATTCGTTGGACGACATGGCTTAGTGGTTTTGCGAGTTGGTTACAGAACCTCCGTGCAGGGTCCGATTCACAGCAGCAACAAATACACCTGGTGGTTATTTTTTTGTGTTTTGTTACGTATTTATCCTCCTATCACGAGAAAGCGATCAATGCGCTGTACGAAACTTGCCGGCTTGCTCTCCACACTGTCCCTTTCATGCTGAGCGTCGAACAGGGGAAGCTGTGAATACCAATACTACAGTCATTGGGTTTGACCCGACTTGGAATCAAACCCCAGTCTACAGCTCAAGAGACGGACGCTCTATACCACTCGACTTGGCAAACTGACCCAGTTGTTTGAGACCGCGGTTACTGCGTTTTAAGCGTGTTTATTTTTTAAAATGGCACAAAGTCTGTGTGATACGTTTAGCATCAAGACACCGACCACTGCGACCAGGTGGCTGCATATGTGAAATGCCAGCCTTTGAATTGGCACCGCGCGCTCGACACCAGTTTGACTGACCAACGACTCAAAAATTAGTGTTGAAACCTTCCTTGCTTGAAAGAACATCATGGAAACAAGTTCAGCTTGTAGAACCGAGTCTGCAAGAATACTTGCTGAGCTCTTGGGAAAAGAGATATAGACAAAGACGGAGTTATTCACCGTAGCCGCGATGGTTGCTCAGTCGGATTAAGAACTTGCAGTCGCTGATAGAGCATATTAAAAAGCTAGATCTCGTGCAAAGCGAAGTTCAAAGATAAGCTCAGCGTTTGCAACCGTTTCGTTGATTGTATACGCATTCAAGAGACTTAATCATTAGGGTGTTGCAGCTGCCGGCAAAAAAAATTTTTTTGGGATTGCACAGCTGTTCAAAATTTTGGTGTTGCATATTCACCCAACTACTATTCCTGTGAAGTTTCAGCCAATTTGGCTGAACTTTGATTTAGCAACGCCGATTTGAATTTTCTACGTTTGGCCTACTTACGCGTAATGTTGCATTGCAGTATTTTTCACGTTAATTTTTGATGCTGGCGTGATTAAAAGCACAAAGTTTTCACAACAAACACATTTATTCGGAAATCAACTAAAAGCCGATTAGTAGCTACATTTCAGCCAAATATGTGCCTATCACATCGCCAAAAACCAGTTTTTAACACTTGGGTCACTCTTTTGCGTTGGTTTGGCTGAGCTTTTCTGTGATTTTCCACAACTTGTAGAATGTTTTGAAATCTTTCTTCATCCCTGGATGATCCTATGAAGTCATTGCACAGCTTCACCCCCCTTTCAGCTACGTCATTAACAACTTGCATGTGGCTGACCACCAGCTGATAAGCCTGGTATTGCGCATCATCTGGCCATGTTTCAATAGGCTTTTTAAGAAAATCATGGGGTAGGTTAATAATTTTGAAGAAGTTCCAAGAATCATTTCCTACCAATTCATCCAGGGTTGCATTTTCACGAGCAACTGAAGGCAAATAAGGTTTTCCGTAACCAGTTCCAAAGCGTTTGCTTGGTGCGTTGGTGCTTGTTTGCATCAGTACAGTAACTACGCTTTTCTTGGCATCTTCCGTTACATCAGTGCTAAACAGACACAGTGGTACAAGTTCTTCACTTAAGTACCACGTGTGTCTGCTAAGTGCTTGCAAAGCTGTATTAGCAAGCAGCTCATCGATAAGCTTGAAGGAGTTCAATGACTTGACAAGCATTAAGTCATTGAATGGTGCCGATGATGATACAGATGACGTTAACCACCATGGAAGATAAGTGAAGACAACAAATTGTGTGAATCTGCTGATTTTTTCTTGCTGACCTTTGCCGAAAACAGCACCCTTGGGCAATTTTGTTGAAATGTCGTTAGCCAGCAAGTTGATTTTAAGACAAAAAATTAGTTTTGCCATCCAGCGAGCCTTATGGAAAGCCCCTGGATGCAATAACTTCAAATTTTGGGGTTCTTGGCCTTGAGTTAAATAAAACAGTGACAGTTCAACCAACTCTTTGTAATCTCCACGGGTAAACGTTTGTCGCAACATGTTTCTGCACATCTCAATCAAATAGGAAGATTGCTCTTGCAACTCTGGAGGAAATGACGGGAATTGGAAATTGGTTTCATCTTTAGTCAACTCGGAAAATGTTTTCTTGAACCTGTAAATGCAAAGTCAAACGAAAGTTACAATGTAGTTCAGTAAAAATAGATAAAACGTGATTTTGAATAAAAATGGTTACGATTGACATCATGCAGTCAGCCCACCTCTCTTTTTCAAACTTTGTCTGCAGTTACCTTTGAAAAATCATAATAGATGGACTTTTTGATGGTTCTACGTTTAACTTGTCCCAACAGTGAGTTATAAGGACCTCCCCAACATGTCGTCTACACGCAAGCCACAATAAAGGACGGTTCAATGCTTCTTGGAAGCTAACACACGCTGCAGTTTTATGGCCTGTAAAATATGGAAGATTGGTTAGTATTACGAAAAAGCAACACAAGTAAAATTGTCTACCAGTATTTGAAGCAGTGGTATCAAATACCATTCCGTATATGTTAGATGAGCAGTTCCATTCATTCAAAAGATGTATTGATGACTCTGTAATAAGCTTTCCTTGGGAGTCTGTACTCATGTGGGGGAGGGCTGGAACGCCTGCAATTAAGATTACCTCTTAAAATAGTGTATTACTTTTTGTCACTCATAAAGCAAAAATAATACACTTCTACATAGTCGTACCTAAGAGTTTAAATCCACCCACTCCTGAAATAAGCGTTGGTAGTCGATTTTCACTTGACTTTCCATCAAGTGACTCCATCAATTTGCCATCCCAGTGTATCAAAGCTCGTTCAGGTGGTTGCCATCCTTCTCGAATCTGTAAACTTAGGAACTGTACGGTACTTTGCTTGTATCTGTGATTAAAAAAACGTTTCTAGACTGAGCTTGGCTATAAAATACAAAAACTTACCTATGTACTGTGCTTGGGTCAAGCGATACTTTAGATGGGTCTCCTCCACAAGCTGAAATAAGAGTATGCAAAACAGCGCTGAGCTTTGTAGACGAATGTTGTTTCTTACGCTACATGCAACCAACTCTCTGGACTTCAAAATATCATGTGGAATAAAGACAGCAACTCCACTTTTAACTGTTCTAGTGTGAACTCTCTTCTGCAAATCCATTCCTTCGTCCTCAAATTCTTGATCTTCACTCTCTGATGACGAGGACGCAAATTTCACAAAGCTCTCTTCCATATTAGATTCTTGTGCCAAGATGATGTTAAGTTTTTGTTTATTCCTCTCTTCTCGTTGTTGAATTTGTTTTGTGACAGCTTTGTCAATTCTTGAATAGGAAGCTTTGCGGTCGGACATCATGCTTTTCATAAACTCAATGTCATGGTTAATTGCATCAATTTCTTTGGGTGTCTTTCCTTTCTTAGTAGCTGCCATATTTTTTAGGACACTATTTCGATACAGCCTCATCGTTTTTTCCAAATCAGATTGAAATGTGGCTATAGCTGGATTTCGGATATTTCTGGTATCTTTGTTGACTTTGATGAGTTTAATATACTTTTCATAATAAGTTTTGATGACTCTTCCAATGTTGTTTCGTCCGGTAAAAGTTGGAATATTTGCTTTCCGGTAGTGCAATAAAACATCTATCACATTCGACAATGCATCGTTCCAATGGTGCTCTTTCAAGTTTGCAAGCAAACACAACAAAACTTGCTTATTACTGGGGAGTTTGCTCCCCTTTATTTCCAGATGCTCTTGTCCAGGTGTGGTTCCAAGCAACAGCATCACATAACGATCACTGAATCTAGTATCTCTATCCAAAGTACTCATAACTGATTTAAACTACCGGTAGCCTAAACAACTGCAATAAAATTAATTTATTTTTGAAAACTTTGTAGCAATTAAGTTTTTAAGTGCGTAACCGTCACCTAATAACCGCACATTATACTAAAAAATGACTAACACCTCGCTAGTCATGAACAGTAATAAAAAGATTGTGGTTAAAGTATGTTTCCTGACAACTCTTCCGTTTTTCTCGTGTGCTGCTGAGACCTCCCGTACAGTGTAAACCTTGAAAAATTGTACCTGTTGTTGCTCATTCAAATTTCAATCGATTACTCTGAAACTTTACATTTGAGGTATATAGGCCCAACCACAACACTAAAATTTTGAACAGCTGTTTTTAAGCAAGTCAAGGCAGATGCAACACCCTATTAATCATTGATAAAATTCAATTTTAGAAAGCCATGTGCGAAAACTTTAATCTTGGAGGGATATTACGTTTTCCAAAGAAAATATGCAGTCCCCGCAGCACTTCGTTATTGTTAGTCTACTCTGTCCATTTGAAGGAGTGGACACGGTAGACAAAAAAGAAAATCTTTCTCAACACCTTTGGGAAAACTTCATTATTCTGCGGAGGCTTGGTGTATAGTTTTGCTTGTGTGTTTTGTATACAACAATGTGAAAGAACCGTGGATTGGTGGTAATACACTACATCGTCACGCTACCACTACCGCCACCCCAAAACGAAATCTCTTCTTAAAATAATCTTTTTAATACTCAGCAATTGGAAAACGTCGTTATTTTTGTTGATGTCTTTGCAACTTCGAATGCTATTCTGCCCTGGTTTGGCGAAGCGGATCGGGAAAATGCTGTCGCTCTGAAACAACATGTATTGTTTGGAAATCTGTGGTTCGAAAGTGGTATCTGATTAATACAACGCAAGTTTGCTGGGAATTGTACTGTTGCATTTTACGTGATCAAGGCTAATACACGTACTATTCCTCATGACGTTTGTGCCTTATTTTATGTACAATAGCTCTACAAACTCACCCAGTCAAAACTAAAATTAGTTTCATGTGAAGTGTGTTTTTGAAAAACTTCTGAGTAAACCGTCTATTTGACTCGAAGTTTGTTTAGTTTGTGAGACCTCCTATGCTTTGTATTTCGTTCTGGTCGACATAGAATGATAAAACAACGGGGTAACTAAAGACAACAAACAACATGCAGTACTGCGATTGAGTTTATTATAATTTTTTCATTTAGTTGCATGGTTATCCTCCTATCACGAGAAAGCGATCGAAGCGCTATGCGAGCTTACTTGGGAGTTGCCAGCCATCTGTCTACCACACCAAGATGGGGGAATTTCGCTCAGTGTAATTCCCAACGGCACAACAAGCAAACCTGCCATGTTTTCGAATCACCATGTTTTCTACGGTATATAAATATCGACCAATCTGAAAGAACCGTTTAAACTCTTTGCAACAACGTTACTTTACAAGCATCTCGCGTATCAGGGCGGGCATTGAACAAGAAGCTAGTATTTCAGGGGCCCGCTTGTTGATGCTTTACTGTTTTTACTATACATGAAACTTGACTGAATGTTTTTTTAAACCCTCAATTTTCGAATCTTGGTTTATTTGTTAGAAAAGCAGTATTGCATTATTTAATAAAGTGCTGAAGTTCGAAGTAAAACATAGAAAACAAAAATCATTTGAAATTACAAACGTCTTCGTTTCTGCTAGTTTTTTCATAAAAACAGAAAACGATCCACTCGTTCATCTTACCTTTATCAACACGTTGTTTGGATTTGATGGATAAAAATTGACAAATGAGCAAGCTGTGTCATACAAGTGGTGTACGTTGTAAAACCTCTCAAATCATGAAGGTTAATTACCACGAACATTAACGACGATGTGCAAGAGCAAAAAGTATGAAATACTCAAAGCATTATCATCAGTCCAACAGTCAAACTACAGTATTCATTGCTAAATTAAACGAAAACGCAGCGTATCCAGACGCTGAAAGAACTAACTACAAAGCTCAACTGTTAATGGCATGTTCTAAACACTTGCATTAATCAGTTTAAGGTATTCCAGGGATATCCTAAACAAATAAGCGTGTCTCACATGCATAAAACGTTTGATTAAGGTTGAACATCTTGAACTCCAACAACACTGCTATTTAAGCGAAATGATGAACTTCACCACTTGTATACTAGGGAGGATGATCAGTGACCACTTTCTCCCAACTGTGGATTTTCATGTTTTAGCGACGATATTTTTTCCGTAGTAGAAAATGGCTTATTCACTTCAACACTGTTTCATTGGAACAAGTAGTTCGCTATATTACCCATGTGCTTTGCTTCATTGAAAGCGTTCGGTATATTTCGATGAACTGTGGATAACACAGTGTTGTCAAATTCCTGAATGGTCATGAATACCCTAAATCCGAGAACTGTTGTTTTCTCAACAACCAAAACACTTCCAAACGTTTCATTTACAATTTTATAGCTTTAGCTATTTTTGCCTCCCTCAGTTTTCGTCTCCAATTTTTTAGAAACGGTGCTGACTAATATTAGCAGGTTAAGGAAAGGGATACGTGGCGTAACCCTGAAATTTTTAGTTATAACTATTAATACATTAATTCTTCCATACCGACAAAACTGCAATACAACCAGTATTTTGATGCCAAGCCCCCTCTACCCCAAATAATTTCTACAAGCGCCCATGATCACCAGTTTACATCGAACGTTTGGCAACCAGTCACATTGAGCTGCGTTTGGTCTTATAAACTTGCAGTTAGAAAGTTTAACACTGCAGGTCCGAGCTGAGGTGCAAATCTATGTTGAGCAATCGGGAGATGATTCTGCAAAAGTGACCATTTTTTGCCATTTTTCGAGATTGGGGGGGATGATTTAGAAAATTTGACGTCCCTGCGCGGTTGCCCGAGTTTTCGCCCATCTCAGTGAAGTGCAATGAAGCGATGAACAAAACAAAAATCATCATTTCGATGACCAATTTCTCACTTAAAACGTTGTGAAGAACAAGAAAAAAGTCATCATTTCCCAGTTTCTTGCCCAAAATATAATGAAGACCAAAAAAAAGTCATCCAGTTCGCTGACGTGGGGCATGAAAATATTGGAGGGGATGCAGCCAAATTATTTGGGGAGATACATCACCCCAAGATTTGCACCCATGGGTGCGAGCGACTGTATGACATGTCCTGTCTTCCGAGTTTTCATGAAAATTGAAGCATTACTATATAAGTGATGTATTTTGATAGTTTGCCGGCTCGTTTTTTGTTTTTGGCAAGTTGTTGTGATGAATTCCCGAGAACAATGTGGAAATATTATTTTAACAAAGTGGCGTGATGATAATAATGGAAGTTTTTCTCTTCCATCTTATTATAATGTCGACCATTTTTGGCCTCGGGTCAAATGGGCGCTCATGTCGACTATTTTTGGCTTCGATATGGCAGACATGATATTTTTGTGTAATGCTCGATCGGTTGGCTGAAATCGCTGCCTCGTAATTTATTTTGAATGACCGAAAGCTCAAGTTAGTTTATGTCCAAACGGAGTGTTTTAATTTTTTGGTTATTTCTCCAGTTCACCTGCCGGTTGGCATTGTGGTTGATTCAGGACATCGCTATCGACGCGTAGTTGTTTGGTTCGATTGCAGGGCCGGTCGAATCGGACACAGTGTCGTCGATGACTTGCCACCGCTGCGACGTTTCATCGGAGCTGTGTTGCCCAGGCGCTAAACCACGGAGATGGACCCGCCATTTGTTACACTATCCGATATAGTACTGCGAAAATATAATTTGGCTTGGCAGCATCAGTTCTCTAGCGACACATTGTGGCAATTTGCGTTACTTTAATTGGTTACGGCTTTGCATGCGTAACCGTTTAACTGTACAATTTATGCAATGTTGATGATATTGAGTTGGCCAAGTGCAAGTTGGTAATATACAGTAATGGGTGCATTGAACTTCTGATTACGTGGTTGCTAGTTCGAAACTCTCGAGATGTTTGCATGATGCTTGTTCGAGACTAAAACGACAGCGTTTTAAAAGTGAGTGAATAAAAAACGCACACTAAGTTAAAAAACACAACTTAAAATCCCGCTGATTAAATTACCTTATATAGAAGTGCAACAAACATAAAAAAATCCTTATGCTTGGCAAATTTTGTTGTTTAGTATCTGCTAAGTCTTGCAATATATTTTTTGCTGTTGCTGCGTTTTTTGGTGTCAAAAACTTTGAACTATGAATTGTTGCAATTTGATTTTCTTGGACTACGCCTTTATGGAAATATTTACGGACTTTTTCATTAGCTTGTTGTCAGCTAATTAATATAGTTACGTAAACTGCAAATTCAGAAGGCTACTGTAAATGAAAATGCTCACAATGCCAATGGGTTCTTTTAAGGAAACGAACTGCTAATTGGAAAAATTTAATCCCATTAGCCATTTGGAAAATCAATCAATGTTTGGTGAACACATTTGTAGGTTGTCTCTTTTTTCATTACGTAGTGTTTTATGACATTACTGTTGCAATTACAAGCATGTGCTGCAAAAAGCAATGTTTAATGTGTTGCTCAAAGACAGAAATCGGACGCGGTTCGAGCCCCTCCGACTTGCACCATTGTGAAAAATTTCGGGTATAATTCAAAGCTTACAGATGAACAATTGCCTGTTTCGGCGCAAAACCTGCTTGGGTATTACCGTTTTGATTTCGATTATGCAAACCGATCTTTGCGTCATATTCTCATTCTGGCCTCTTATCCGCGCGATATTTACGGTTGCCCATATAAATGCATATTTGAGGAAACAAGGATTTAACATCTAATGGTTTAAGACCAAACTTATCTTTCGAAAATTTTCGGGCCTGTTTAAGGTTACAAACCCAAATCGGGTGCCGGATTATATTTTTGGTATTGGGCCGGTTTTGTGCCTGAGTTATTATCGAACCGTTTACAACGCTGGCGTTGCTATTTTAAAGCATGCAAGTACTATTTTGCTGTGATAATTCTATTCAGATGTTGGACTCTAACTCACAGCAGGCTTATACTTGATATTTAGGCAATCAAAGACCTCATATCTTTAATATTTTATTGATAATCTGATTAAGTTGCTCAAGCATCCGTTGGACGACATGGCTTAGTGGTTTTGCGAGTTGGTTACAGAACCTCCGTGCAGGGGCCGATTCACAGCAGCAACAAATACACCTGGTGGTTATTTTTTTGTATTTTGTTACATATTTATCCTCCTATCACGAGAAAGCGATCAATGCGCTGTACGAAACTTGCCGGCTTGCTCTCCACACTGTCCCTTTCATGCTGAGGCGTCGAACAGGGGAAGCTGTGAATACCAATATTACAGTCATTGGGTTTGACCCGACTTGGAATCAAACCCCAGTCTACAGCTCAAGAGACGGACGCTCTATACCACTCGACTTGGCAAACTGACCCAGTTGTTTGGGACCGCGGTTACTGCGTTTTAAGCGTGTTTATTTTTTAAAATGGCAGAAAATCTGTGAGATACGTTTAGCATCAAGACACCGACCACTGCGACCAGGTGGCTGCATATGTGAAATGCCAGCCTTTGAATTGGCACCGCGCGCTCGACACCAGTTTGACTGACCAACGACTCAAAAATTAGTGTTGAAACCTTCCTTGCTTAAAAGAACATCATGGAAACAAGTTCAGCTTGTAGAACAGAGTCTGCAGGAATATTTGCTGTGCCGTTGGGAAAAGAGATATATACAAAAACGGGGTTATTCACCGTAGCCGCGATGGTTGCTCAGTCGGGTTAAGAACTTGCAGTCGCTGATAGAGCATATTAAATAGCAAGATCTCGTGCAAAGCGAAGCTCAAAGATAAGCTCAGCGTTTGTAACCGTTTCTTTGATTGTATACGCATTCAAGAGACTTAATCATTGATAAAATTCAATTTTAGAAAGCTATGTGCGAAAACTTTAATCTTGGAGGGATATTACGTTTTCCAAAGAAAATACGCAATCCCCGCAGCACTTCGTTATTGTTAGGCTACTCTGTCCATTTGAAGGAGTGGACACGGTAGACAAAAAAGAAAATCTTTCTCAACACCTTTGGGAAAACTTCATTATTCTGCGGAGGCTTGGTGTGGAGTTTTGCTTGTGTGTTTTGTATACAACAATGTGAAAGAACCGTGGATTGGTGGTAATACACTACATCGTCACGCTACCACTACCGCCACCCCAAAACGAAATCTCTTCTTAAAATAATCTTTTTAATACTCAGCAATTGGAAAACGTCGTTATTTTTGTTGATGTCTTTACAACTTCGAATGCTATTCTGCCCTGGTTTGGCGAAGCGGATCGGGAAAAAGCTGTCGCTCTAAAATGACATATATTGTTTGGAAATCTGTGGTTTGAAAGGGGTATCTGATTAATACAACGCATTTGCTGGGAGTTGTACTGTTGCATTTTACGTGATCAAGGCTAATACACGTACTATTCCCCAAGACGTTTGTGCCTTATTTTATGTACAATAGCTCTACAAACTCACCCAGTCAAAACTAAAATTAGTTTTATGTGAAGTGTGTTTTTGAAAAACTTCTGAGTAAACCGTCTATTTGACTCGAAGTTTGTTTAGTTTGTGAGACCTCCTATGCTTTGTATTTCGTTCTGGTCGACATAGAATGATAAAACAACGGGGTAAGTAAAGACAACAAACAACATGCAGTACTGCGATTGAGTTTATTATAATTTTTTCATTTAGTTGCATGGTAATCCTCCTATCACGAGAAAGCGATCGAAGCGCTATGCGAGCTTACTTGGGAGTTGCCAGCCATCTGTCTACCACACCAAGATGGGGGAATTTCGCTCAGTGTATTTCCCAACGGCACAACAAGCAAACCTGCCATGTTTTCGAATCACCATGTTTTCTACGGTATATAAATATCGACCAATCTGAAAGAACCGTTTAAACTCTTTGCAACAACGTTACTTTACAAGCATCTCGCGTATCAGGGCGGGCATTGAACAAGAAGCTAGTATTTCAGGGGCCCGCTTGTTGATGCTTTACTGTTTTTACTATACATGAAACTTGAATCAATGTTATTTTAATACCTCAATTTTCGAATCTTGGTTAATTTGTTAGAAAAGGAGTATTGCATTATTTAATAAAGTGCTGAAGTTCGAAGTAAAACATAGAAAACAAAAATCATTTGAAATTACAAACGTCTTCGTTTCTGCTAGTTTTTTTATAAAAACAGAAAACGATCCACTCGTTCATCTTACCTTTATCAACACGTTGTTTGGATTTGATGGATAAATTGACAAATGAGCAAGCTGTATCATACAAGTGGTGTACGTTGTAAAACCTCTCAAATCATGAAGGTTAATTACCTCGAACATTAACGACGATGTGCAAGAGCAAAAAGTATGAAATACTCAAAGCATTATCATCAGTCCAACAGTCAAACTACAGTATTCATTGCTAAATTAAACGAAAACGCAGCGCATCCAGACGCTGAAAGAACTAACTACAAAGCTCAACTGTTAATGGCATGTTCTAAACACTTGCATTAATCGGTTTAAGGTATTCCAGGGATATCCTAAACAAATAAGCGTGTCTCACATGCATAAAACGTTTGATCAAGGTTGAACATCTTGAACTCCAACAACACTGCTATTTAAGCGAAATGATGAACTTCACCACTTGTATACTAGGGAGGATGATCAGTGACCACTTTCTCCCAACTGTGGATTTTCATGTTTTAGCGACGATATTTTTTCCGTAGTAGAAATTGGCTTATTCACTTCAACACTGTTTCATTGGAACAAGTAGTTCGTTATATTACCCATGTGCTTTGCTTCATTGAAAGCGTCCGGTATATTTCGATGAACTGTGGATAACGCAGTGTTGTCAAATTCCTGAATGGTCATGAATACCCTAAATCCGAGAACTGTTGTTTTCTCAACAACCAAAACACTTCCAAACGTTTCATCTACAATTTTATAGCTTTAGCTATTATTGCCTCCCTCAGTTTTTGTCTCCAAATTTTTAGAAACGGTGCTGACTAATATTAGCAGATTGAGGAAAGGGATACGTGGCGTAACCCTGAAATTTTTAGTTATAACTATTAATACATTAATTCTTCCATACCGACAAAACTGCAATACAACCAGTATTTTGATGCCAAGCCCCCTCTACCCCAAATAATTTCTACAAGCGCCCATGATCACCAGTTTACACCGAACGTTTGGCAACCAGTCTCACTGAGCTGCGTTTGGTCTTATAAACTTGCAGTTAGAAAGTTTAACACTGCAGGTCCGAGCAGGGATGCAAATTTATGTTGAGCATTGGTGGGATGATTCTGCAAAAATGATCATTTTTTGCCATTTTTCGAGATTGGGGGGGATGATTTAGAAAATTTGACGTCCCCGCGCGGTTGCCCGAGTTTTCGCCCACCACAGTGAAGTGCAATGAAGCGATGAACAAAACAAAAATCATCATTTCGATGACCAATATCTCACTTAAAACGTTGTGAAGAACAAGAAAAAAGTCATCATTTCCCAGTTTCTTGCCCAAAATATAGTGAAGACCAAAAAAAAAGGTCATCCAGTTCGCTGATGTGGGACATGAAAATATTGGGGGGCGATGCAGCCAAAGTACTTGGGGAGATACATCTCCCCCCAAGATTTGCACCCATGGGTGCGAGCGACTGTATGACATGTCCTGTCTTCCGAGTTTTCATGAAAATTGAAGCATTACTATATAAGTGATGTATTTTGATAGTTTGCCTGCTCGTTTTTTGTTTTTGTCAAGTTGTTGTAATGAGTTCCCGAGAACAATGTGGAAATATTATTTTAACAAAGTGGCGTGATGATAATAATGGAAGTTTTTCTCTTCCATCTTAATAATATTTCGACCATTTTTGGCCTCGGGTCAAATGGGCGCTCATGTCGACTATTTTTGGCCTCGATATGGCAGACATGATATTTTTGTGTAATGCTCGATCAGCTAGCTGAAATCGCTGCCTCGTAATTATTTTTGAATGACCGAAAGTTCAAGTTTGTTTATGTCCAAACGGAGTGTTTTAATTTTTTGGTTATTTCTCCAGTTCACCTACCGGTTAGTGTTGTAGTTGGTTCAAGACATCGCTATCGGCGTGGAGTTGTTTGGTTCGATTGCAGGGCCGGTCAAATTGGACACAGTGTCGCAGATGGCTTGCCACCGCTGCGACGTTTCGTCGGAGCTGTGTTGCCCAGGCGCTAAACCACGGAGATGGACCCGCCATTTGTTACACCTTTCGATATAGTACAGCGAAAATATAATTTGGCTTGGCAGCATCAGTTCTCTAGCGACACATTGTGGCAATTTGCGTTACTTTAATTGGTTACGGCTTTGCATGCGTAACCGTTTAACTGTACAATTTATGCAATGTTAATGATATTGAGTTGGCCAAGTGCAAGTTGGTAATATACAGTAATGGGTGCATTGAACTTCTGATTACGTGGTTGCTAGTTCGAAACTCTCGAGATGTTTGCATGATGCTTGTTCGTGACTAAAACGACAGCGTTTTAAAAGTGAGTGAATATAAAAAAACGCACACTAAGTCAAAAAACACAACTTAAAATCTCGCTGATTAAATTACCTTATATAGAAGTGCAATAAACCTAAAAAATCCTTATGCTTGACAAATTTTGTTGTTTAGTATCTGCTAAGTCTTGCGATATATTTTTTGCTGTTGCTGCGTTTTTTGGTGTCAAAAACTTTGAACTATGAATTGTTGCAATTTGATTTTCTTGGACTGCGCCTTTATGGAAATATTTACGGACTTTTTTATTAGCTTGTTGTTTGCTGATTGATATGCGTAAGCTGCAAATTCAAAAAGCTACTGCAAATAAAAATGCTCACAATGCCAAGGGATTCTTTTAAGGAAACGTGTTTTGGTTTGAAAACCGAAACTGCTACTTGGAATAATTTAATCAATTTAGGCATTTGGAAAATCAATCAATGTTTGGTGAACACATTTTTAGGTTGTCTCTTTTTTCATTACGTAGTGTTTTATGACATTACTGTTGCAATTACAAGCATGTGCTGCAAAACGCAATGCTTAATGTGTTGCTCAAAGACAGAAATCGGACCCGGTTTGACTCCCTCCGACTTGCACCATTGTGAAAAATTTCGGGTATAATTCAAAGCTTACAGATGAACAATTGCCTGTTTCGGCGCAAAACCTGCTTGGGTATTACCGTTTTGATTTCGATTATGCAAACCGATCTTTGCGTCATATTCTCGTTCTGGCCTCTTATCCGCGCGATATTTACGGTTGCCCATATAAATGCATATTTAAGGAAACAAGGATTTAACATCTAATGGTTTAAGACTAAACTTATCTTTCGAAAATTTTCGGGCCTGTTTAAGGTTATAAACCAAAATCGGGTGCCGGATTATATTTTGGGGATTGGGCCGGTTTTGGGCCTGAGTTATTATCGAACCGTTTACAACGCTGGCGTTGCTATTTTAAAGCATGCAAATACTATTTTGCTGTGATAATTCTATTCAGATGTTGGACTCTAACTCACAGCAGGCTTATACTTGATATTTAGGCAATCAAAGACCTCATATCTTTAATGTTTCATTGATAATCTGATTAAGTTGCTCAAGCATCCGTTGGACGACATGGCTTAGTGGTAATGCGCGTTGGTTACAGAACCTTCGTGCAGGGTTCGATTCACAGCAGCAACAGATACACCTGGTGGTTATTTTTTTGTATTTTGTTGCATATTTATCCTCTTATCACAAAAAAGCGATCAATGCACTGTGCGAGCTCACTTAGGAGTTGCCAGCCATCTGTCTACCACATCAAGATGGGGGGAATCCCGATAAGTGCCTTTCCCAACGGCACAACAAGTAAACTTGCCGGCTTGATCCCTACACTGTCCCTTTCATGCTGAGCGTGAAGCAGGAAAGCTGTAAATACCAATCTTAAAGTCATTGGTTTGACCCGACTCGGAATCAAACCCAAGTCTGCAGCTCCCGAGACGGATGTTCTCAATCTCTCACCACTCCGCCATCTGAGCTGTTCATCCGAAGAGCGCAGACTCACTTCGCAGTTATACTCCCAATTGCCACCTAATTTTGACTTTAATATCAAATTGAAAATAGCATCAGTTACTTTTTCATTTGCTTTGCTTGGCGATAAAATAGAGACTGAGATCGATACGAGGTAATTTTGCTCGAGACCGAAACGATACTAGGAACCCAACTAACGTACTGCTACTTTTTTCACTGCTTTCGATATTTGCTGTTAATTGCCATCGTAAATTTGCCAGTGATCCAGACAAGTTAAATTCGCATTTAATTGCAGCAAACAATCGCAAAATCGAAAAACACTAACAGCAAAAGCATACAATGGCTCATCCGTCCAGCGCGGGATGAGTAGAAATCGTCGAAACATAACAAAACAAAGGGCTCACACTTTTGTTTGCGTTTCTTGACTTATTGTGTGAAAAGTGTGAGCTCTTTGTTTTGTTATGAATCGAAAAACGATAACTGCTGCTTTCCTACTTATTTTCATTTGGACTGCAAATTCTTTGCTACTTTATTGTTGGCTCTGTTGTGACAACTAGTGGTCACAGATAAGTTTTTGACAACATTACATCTTAATTACCAACTGCAGCACCTCGCGTGATGATGTGGAATAGGTTATAAGTGGCAAACTGACCAAGTTGTTTGGGACTGCGGTGACCGCGTTTTAAGCGTGTTTATTTATCAAAACGGCACAAAGTCTGTGTGAAACGTTTAGCATCAAGACACCGGCCACTGCGACCATGTGGCTGCATATGTGAAGTGCCAGCCTCTAACTTGGTACCGCGCGCTCGACACCAGTTTGGCTGACCAACGACTCAAAAATTAGGGTTAAAACCTTCCCCGGAATCCCTGCGTAGAAGAACATCATTGAAATAAGTTCAGGTTGTAGAACAACAACAGCAAAAACAACAACCAGAGTTTATTTTCATACATCTGAAAACCAAGCATAAGAAAGTTAAGCAATCACAAACAATAACATCAACGTTGAATAAATTACGGCACAAGTAGTAGACTTGCAGATGTACATAGGAAGGTCGCGAAGGACCTAAGGGTCTTCGATTCAAGCGACCACCTGTGAAAATATCTAGTAGCCTACATATGACATTATTAAGTTTCACATTATCAAAAAAGAAATTTGATTATGTTATATATAGGCTACTAAGATATTTCAAGTGGAACAAAGTCTGCTAGATTTCTTGCTGGGCAGTTGGGAAAAGAGATATAGACAACGACAGGATCATTTACCGTAGTCGCGATGGTTGCTCAGTCGGGCTAAAGACTTGCAGTCGCTGATAGAGCATATTAAAAGCAAGATCTCGTGCAAAACGAAGTTTAAAGATAAGTTCAACGTTTGCAACCGTTTCGTTTATTGTATAAGAAGTCAGGAGACTCGTTGATTGGTACAATTCAGTTTTGGAAAGCTGTGTGCGAAAACTTTAATCTCGGAGGGATATTACGTTTTCTGAAGGAATATGCAATCCCGAAACACTTCGTTGATGTTAGTCTATCCTGTCCATTTGAAGTAGTGGGCACAGTAAGAAGAGAATCATCCTCAAAACGTTTGTGAAAATGTTATTATCCTGCGGAGGCTTGGTGCAGAGAGCATAGGCGCGGGAAGTGGGGTGCCAGGGGGGGCTCAAGCCCCCCCTGAACTTTTTTTAGCCCCCCCTGAACCATTTGAGCCCCCCCTGACAATTAAAAAAATTATGCACTGAGTGCGACGTGATTAATGCTCGCAACGTACATACGTAATGAAGCAAATATTTTTTAAAGTGCTTTTAACCAACGAAGAATCACTATTCTTTTAAAAATCAGTCAGTTATTATTCACTTGGTCAACGTAAAATTTGGTAAAATTTTCAATGCTTGAAGTTCATTTTTAACCGTGTTTTATATCAGCGTTTGCAAACCTTTACAGAAGTCATGGACGATGGCCCAGTAAAAGTATAATGGCTGTCAATTCTTGTAGCTGCCAAACACTTTACGCCAAACTACTCTGAATGCTCGAATGAAAGTCGCTACTGATCATGGGAATTACGTAAATCGTAAACGAAAATGCGGTGAAGTGCAAAAAAACGGTCCTCAATCCTTCAGATGTTCCGAATTCCACCAAAATTTTTGTGAAAAGCTAAAAAAAAGGTCTTCATGGCCCGGACGCGTTACATGAACTGGAAATGTTGGTGGCCAACCTGATTTGTGTACATGCCAAATTGACCCGCGATCGACAGCCAAGCATCCAAAGATCGACCGGTACATCGCGATCGACTGGTTGGGCACCCCTAATTAAGCTTATATGAGCTGGTGCAAGTTCTCTTCTGGTTGAGTTTTTTAATGGTTTTGAATTTTTTCTACCAACCCAATGAAGCGGCTAAATCACTACTAAACTGGCACCGATGATCAGTAGGCTACTCGATTTGAGGGGGATGCCATCCCCCCTGAAAACAACACCATCCCCCCCATAAAACATTTTAGCGTAAACCATTCCCTTACAACTATAATGACCATCTCTTTTTAGGTCTGCATGAAAAGTTGTAGCCTACCACCCCCCATAAGTGTTTTCACAACTCGAGCACTGCCGATGATTGTTACAAAAATTGAGCTAGTACGCCTACCTAAATACCTATATCTACACATCTCATTATGTTAAAAAATGGTTCAGTGCTTTATTTTGATTGTGTGTTTTTTGTTATTTTTAAACCTCAATGGGGTATTGTTTGTTGCATGTAACTCTGATCAGCAAAGCAAAAGTTAGATCGGGCAAATTTTGTTTGCCTACTTTTTGGTTTTGTGATTGAGGTATTTGCATTTCACAAATACATGAGTAGTAATTCGAGCATGGTTAGAAAAGCCTAATGGTAGTAAGCAATCTTGTTTTCCATGATAAAAGATTATCCTGAAAAAATTCCGGTCACTTGAGCGGCATGCAATTGATGTCTATCAAAATAGGTCTGCTGAGTGTCCTGCTCTTAAAAACGTGCGTTCGAAAAAAGGGGGGTCTGGGGGGCTTCGCCCCCCAGACGTTGACACGATCTTACTATTTTGAGCCCCCCCTGTCTAAAAAACGTTCCCGCGCCACTGGCAGAGAGGGAAACCGGTCAGGTCGACCGGCACCGGTCGGGTCGAGATTCTTCGACCGACTTTTGGACCGACTGGTCAAGCCGGGCGAAAAGCAAGTCAAATTCTCCTTTTTTGCAACTAAAATATATCTAAGCCGGTCAAAAAACGGGTCAAATTCTCCTTTCTTGAAACTAAAATATATCTAAGCCGGTCAAAAAACGGGTCAAATTCTCCTTCCTTGCAAATAAAATACACCTAAACAGTAAACACCTATCGAAATATAAATACCGATATAAATTTTCTAAATAAAACGGTTTTATGAAAAACGGCATTCACACCTTCTGAAAACAAAGGTTTGTTGTCTGTTTTCAACAGTGAGACTTACTTACTTGTTGGCATGGCTGACGTTCTCCTTTTTGGCAGGATTGAGGTACATTTGTGATGTTATCAGTTTACATTACCTTACTGCTCCATCGTGTTTAGGTTCTTTCCATGTGCGCCGGCCGGTCAGGTTGTGACGCAACAGCCCGGGCTGCTTGTGGCGTTTGTTAAAGTGGTTTAAAAAAAATAATGATTTTAGAGTGGTTTAGAAAAAAGAAATTAATTGCCTCTTCCTGATATACTGTATAGGTTTTACCACCTATCAATTTATGCTAAACATTCAAGTGGAATTTATGTACAGCGACGCTCTTCAGGGTAAAGTTGGAACTAAAATTTTATTGTAGCGTTGGCTGTTTCGCCCAACGCTCTTTAGGGGGTAAAGTTAGAACTAAATTTTTATTGTAATGTCGTGCTTACAGTAGATTATCTGTTAACTTCTTTCTGCACAGCTATGTTTTTAATCCCAGGTTTTGCTCAATATTTGCCACTCATGAGACAAGTAGGCATTGCGCAGACGTGCATTTCCTGGCTTCCTGCTGTTTCGTAGCAAATTACTCATAGTGGCAAGTAGTGCATTCGACAATGCATTACTGTATTACCGGAACTTGGTCAATGTGTTGATTAGAGATAGCAATTTGTAGACATGCATGCATTTCATTTGGACGCATTTCCCGCGGTAACGTAGCGGAAGGAAAATTAAGTGCAGTGCTTTAATGAAACGGATTTTTTATAACTTGGAAAGTATAAATGACACTTTCGACCAGCAAGGTACTTTTGTGGTAAGATTTTATTCTTTTTAGCGTTATAGAACCTTTAAACGAGTAATCTTAGACCCCTTAAGCATTAAATTTTGAGGGAAGAGGCGCCGAAAAAGGCCACTTTTTGGCTTGTGCAGTTGCTGCGCTAACTGTGCTGTCAGTCTCACCTACGAGCAGCAAACAAGGCGAGTGAATGGGAAAGAATTGTTTTATTTAAAAGTAGAGAAACTCTGTTTTTGAGCGTAATTTTCGTCGCAGCGTGCTGTTTTGTAAGTTGGTTACTCTCAGCGGTAGAGTTCTATAAGAAAGTAATTAGATTATTTTTTTGTGGAGGAAAGCTCGCTCCATTATGCCGGGCAATCGATATCCATACACTAGTGTATTTATGGCCTCATTGGTCTAAATACAAGCTATCGGAGGACAACAGACTAATCGTTGCCGACTTCCCACCATTCGCACAATAGCTTTGATATCACGTAGGACTGCAGTATCCTTGTGATTAATTATGTACTTATAGTTCAGGAAATCTGTAATAAACCAGCAATTCTTTCAGTTAACCGAGGTCTAGCTACGAATATAACTTGAATACGGCCTACTGGGCCTAGCAGTGAAATTAGAATCAATCAGGAGAAACCGCAAGAGATAGGGACAGAGGTTTTAAACTGGTGGGCCGGAGCCAGAATGTGGGCCACAGCATTGTTTTCAATGGGCCACAGAGTTTGACTACAAAGCAGTACCAGCTTCCCTAATGATACTGTTATGCTCATTTTATGGTTTTTAATAAAAGTAAATGGACCACCGCCATGTTTGATCATTTTATTCGGCCAAGAACAAAAAAAGGTTGTAAAACCCTGGATTGGTAGGGAAAGGTTTAATAATCAAATGCGACAGCGAGGGTGATAGCAAACTAAATCACGTTTTTCAAGTCGGTATAGTTGACAAGCTGTGTGGTTTGCTCACAGCTCTTACTGATTCAAGCGAATACGTTGGTGCAAATCAAAATTATGAGGCAGTTTCAGTTCCATAATGTGGAAAGCTTTACCTAACTCTGAGTTAACTCGAGTAAAGTGCTTTGGCAAATGCTACAAACAAATTTAGAAAAAAAATGTTGCTGAATAAAAAAGTACGCCTAAGACTGTTATAGCTTTTTTTCTGTTAAGTATCAAAGTTGGTCAGTAGAAACAAGTCTCGTTATTGCAAATGCAAGTGCAGGTTAGGGGACACTGTATTGTAGACTAGCGCAGACAGTAAATATACTGTTTTAACTTTTGCAGCTTTCTTCAGTTCGGTTTTTGTGACCGACATCAAGGCGATAAACTGGTTTAAAAAGAACATCGTTATGCTTCTTTCAAATTTTAAAACCATGGAGCATTTTGTGACTGTGTTTTTTTTATACTATTGCATCCAACTGACTTCAAAATCAATCTCTGCTGAAAATATTCCGTCGGACGTGCTCCATTCAGATGATTTAGTGCAGCGAGCGGTTGAAACCTGCTTCAACGACTTAAATCGTTGCTTTAGCGGCGTTTCTTTGAATATAAAACCAGGTTCAAAATTTAATTGACTGTTTGTTGGTTGAGATTGGGAGATGGTATTTTTTGTTGTCTTTTGACCTTCGTAATCCTTTTGTCTACTATGCCTAAGCAACGATCTATTTTGGCTTGCCCTTACAATCAGCACTTTTAACTCATTGCCTAATAACGGTGATAGTTTTCGTCATACAGGTATAATATGCCTTTTATCAAATTTTAACCGGGACAAGGCAGCATTGTTTTTTTTTTTAATCGTTGTTGATGTTTGGAACTATTAATAAGACATAATTTAACGTGCCGTTTTCGAAGCTTTATTGTTACCTCACCAGTATTTAAAGTTTCGTTTTTTGCTGGTTGGATGTTTTTTGTTGGAGTTAAATCTTGCACTTTAACCAATCTAACAAATCGAGCTGATAGGCCTATGGATCCATTAATTGAAAACACTATGCCCTATCATTGCCTAGAAAGAGTAAAAAAAATAAGAAAGAGTAATTTATTTAGAGTGGTAGGCTACAATAGAGTAGCCAGGGAGAGCACCAAGGACTGCCCCTTCCCTTTTTGACAAAATCTAATGCTGAATGCATTTTTATGAAATGCCGTAATATTTGTAATTATTATTTGCTGATTGTAATTGGCTTCTCATCCTAAAATTTCCGCTGTCTACATTCCTGTAGTGGTGCTGGTGCTGGAGTGGTGCTCGTATCGCGCAATGCCTGTGTGAGATTTTGGAAAGTATGAAACTGAAATCAGATTAAAAAACAGTGTTTAATTATGAAATTGCATTTTGAACAGAGAATTCTGCCGTTTATGAAGCTGAAAATGGATTTCAATATAAACTGACTAATAACACTGGGTCTTGGAATGATACGAGGACAATGTGTAAGCTTTGGGACGGAGATTTAGCTTTCAGGGGCCTTCGGAACTGTAGAGTTTCCAAGTAAGTTGATCGCATTCTATCGTTAAACTTTTAAGATTTGCGACGTAGTCGGGCGGTTCCGCGTTACGAAGATAGCTTGTGTGCAACTTCAATGCAAGGCTGTTGCCCATCGCATTAAAACAAAATATTTTGGACACATCAATGTGATTTAAGCATTGAAGGCTTTACCGAAGTCTATCCAGTCTAGCTATACGGCTGAGAGAATGATTTAAGCTTTTAAGTCAATATAAAGAACTTACATTAATTAATTGAACTTGAATCTAACCCATTAAGATCTTAGGCTAAATCAGACTCTATCAGAAAAATGTGATTGCGATTTTGATGGCTGAGTGATTAAGGCCGTGTCTACGGTAAAAGACTCGCCGCAAACATTGGGCTGGTGACTTGTCCTTGGTCGGTGCGGTGATAAGTTTAAATCCATCAGCTCGTAATTAAATTTTTCTGTTGGGTTTAATTTTATGTAAGATTTTGTAGGGTTAAATTCAAGTTCGACACGTTGCTTAAATTCATCATTTGGGACACTTGTTAGATAAGCAGTGAACAGGTACTTTCCAAACATTGTGGTACCCTTCATTACTTTACAAATTGTCAGTCACGAGTCGCGGCGATCTCCAAGAAAAAAAGGAAAAAGATCTTCAATAGTTGAAGATTTTTAATAGAAGAGAAATATCTGCCCCCCTTTTGAGCGTATTTCACACACAATAGCTTAAACAACATTATCATAACTGTCGGTCAATTAATCGTTTTTTTAATGACTCAGGTCTCCCAGTTCGGAAAAAACTGCAATAAGCACACCTTGTTAAACTCGACAGTTATACAAGGTTTTCATCTAAGTCTTGCACTTGTTTTGAGTGCAGCTTTGGGCTTGCCTGAAGTTAGTTCATTTTTTCGGTTAAAATAAATTAGGTAAAGTGACTAATTATTGTAATTATTGAGCCAATTTCGCTGTTATAATGAGCTAATAGCAATTGGAGCAATTTGTGACACCTTTACGCTGTCTGCATGCCCACCATTGGTGGGCCAAAAGCGAACTGGTTTTGCTGCGTCATAATTAAATTTTTGATTTCATAATTGAAAAATTGATAATGACGTCAAAGCATTGATTATGATACAGAAAGCGCTTTGGTGTTTGGCACGCTGGTCACGTGGACAGAGCACCGTTGATTTCAATGAATTAAGTAAGAAATTAATATTTTGAAGTTTTCGCGAAAATATCTTTGTGTCAATGCGCTAGAATATATACAATACATTGCACCCAAAATAAATTTATACTGCCAATTTCTTGTGCTGAAATACATTACTCGTAATAAAAGTGTAAATGGCGCACTGCGGCTGGGCCGCTCAACTATGATCAGGGTCGGTCCACTTGGAAAAGTTCATTATTTGCAAAAGTCCAGAAAAAAATTATAGCTGGTTCGATTCCGGCAAACAAATAAAAACTATTTCAGCCGGTTGGCTTAGTGATTATAGGCATTGCTATCAGCGCGGGAGGTTTAGAGTTCAATTTTCAGGCCTACCAGATTGGACATATTTAGTGATTTACTCTGTCCACTTTGGTAGACCCGGAAATTGAATTTAAATCTCCCGCGCCGATAGTAATGCCTATAATCACTCAGCCAACCGGCTGGAATAGTTACCCTGTCCACAACCGGCTGGTTAGCTCAGTTGTCGAGCGCACGCTATCGGTGCGGGAGGCCTGGGGTACATTACCGGGCCGGTCAAATCTACACAGTGTCGCCAACGGCCCGCCACCGTTGCGACGTTACTTTGGAGCTGTGTTGCCCAGGCGCTAAGCTGCGGAGATGTGCCCCACTACTTGTTACACGCTTCGGAGTAGTACCGCGAGTATAATGAAGATTTGATTTTGATTTATTTACCCTGTCCGCATGTCCAGCGTTGGTGGTTCCAAAGGCTGACGGGCTTGCTGCATCATAATCAAATTTTTTAATTCATAGTCATTTGTTGATGTCGTAATGAAAATAAGCAATTATGCCATCAAAAAATCAATTGTGATGCAGAAGCCCGTAGGCTTTTGGAACCACTCAAACTAAACGTCGCCAACGACTTGCCACCGCTGCGATGCTTCTTCGGAGTTCAAAGGTGTGTTGCCTGGTAAAATTTTATGTTTTCATTTGGAAAATATTCGATATGCTAAAACTTTATAGGGGTCCAGCTTCAGCATTCAAAACGTCCGGATTTGGATCGCGGTACGCCAGTTTAGTAACCACGTACTACAGTGCGAAAAAGGTGTTTATTGGCCTAGTTTTATAAAACTAAGTACATTTTAGGTTAATCACTCTTCATCTGAAACTGCAACAGGTGTGGGTTGGCCTCACTGATGTTGCACAAGCACCTAAAGGACAACCATCTGTATGGAAATGGACTGATAATGTTACAGAGCCAAATGATTCTCCCAAATGGAATGGTGTGGAACCAAATAACGCTAAAGAAAATGAACATTGCGGGCTATTTACACGAACTGCTCGCTTGTATGACGAAGTTTGTTCCAAAATGTATAAAGGGTTGTGTGAGCGACCCTATAATGGATAACCCAGGGTTCCTCTCCTGGAATGCTATAGGCACTCGAGGGGTTTACGGCTCGGGTGTTTGTGGGGGGTCAAACAAAAGTGCCCGAATCAACATCATACTGTATGCTCTAAATCTGCACACCCTATAGAACTTGCCAGCGAACTGTCCCACTTAAAAATGCGAGAATCCCGTAAGGTAGTTTTTAAGGGCACAACAAGTGAAATCACCGGCTTGTTCTCCAACTGCACGTTTGTTGCTGAAAATTCAAACTAAAAACTGTGAAAACCAATAATTGAGTCTTTAGATTGATCGACTTGGAGTCGAGCTTCAAGTTCTTTGTTTCACAGGTACAAATGCTTTATTCTTTCGGCCATTCGATCGGTCACCTTGATATCGTGCGTGCTTGATTGGTCATAAAGTAAAGCGCTTTGTGTAATTAAGAATGAAACTAAGCTTTTTGAAATGAAGTGTTTCGTGGTTTTATGGCGCATTATAACTACTAAGGTCCTTTTGCGCCAGGACTAAGTTTTGTCAAGAATTTACTGACGTATTTTATTCTCTGTTTATTTCATCCTCCGCGCTACACTCAATTGCTGAGCGTTTAGCAAGTGCAACAGCAGATACCAGTTTTAAAGTCTTTGTTTGACCCGACTGAGAATAGAACCCAGTCTACCAGCTACCACGGCGAACGCTCTAACCACTAAGCCATGGCGCTGTTTAAAAAATTATCACTCTATTTCGGTCATAAATGTGTTATTTTAGACCCTAGGGACAACTACGGCTCATTTTATAATCTCACGTTATGCGTGTTGCTGTAATTTCCACCCTTTTGTTGCTGTTGCATTTTACTTATTTCATTAATAAAGTGTATTGTTAGGTGTAGGCTGATTGTTTTAATTTCAATCTCGCCTACAGCGGGTGACCTCGCTTTTTACCTGCGCTGTATTGCGGAAGTGGTATGGTCTTACGCGTACGTGTAACGCAAAGCAACAACATAAAAAGCTCTTACTTTAAAAAGCAAGGCAATGACGTGGGTGATGTCAGTACTTGTCAACATTTTTCTTGTTAATTCAGAGCAGATAGACAGGATTAAAATGTGAGTTAAGACCGTAACTACTGTACAGTCGAAGGTAAACACAAGCGAAAAAATGAGACTTTTTTTTTTCCTTACGCAAAGTTATTGCGGTAGAATAAAATCAAAAAAAGTTGTAATATACCGCATGTACTCTGGCTTAGTAAAGAGATCTTGTCATTGCAGGAGGGGGTAAAGAGCGCTCAAGTCCCCCACCCTAAATTTTTATTGTATTAATACTTAAATACTTTCATATTGCTAGACCCCAGAAGCTGCAAGATGAGCGTTTTTTCGACCCCAAGTCTCTCCCTTAGGAAAGTTTTGCATCCACCCGGGTTATTCCTACTTTTTCTTAACTGTATGTGGAACAGTTTAGTTTTGTTTTTTCTTATATTTTTGATACATCACCTTCTCGAGCATAATATCGTGTTGACCGTGTGGAAATGAAATAGACTGCGCCTATTAATTATACTTTCGAAACACTTGCCTTCATTGAGGTTAAATTTGACTGACAGCGATAAAGTTTACTGTTTACGAGTTTCAAGAGAAGTTAGTTAAATTGTGATGAAATATGCAGCAGAAACCGAAGGATGTCTTTAGCCTGCCGACAGTGTTTTAAAAGTGGAACTGCGACTTGCTTGGCCAAAACCCTACCATACGTAACGAGGGTCAGCTTGAGGTGTAGGTAGCTTCAGGATTCAAATTATGTTTTTTTGTTCTTTTTGACTATCCTTACGGATTACATCGTAATTAGATGGTTGAAGAACGAAATAGGAACCAAGGAAAATTCACTTCCTAAAAAATCTTTACTTAGGACTTGCCCTCGCTTCCTCAAACCAACTATAAGGAAATAATTGTATTGAAATAATATAACTCATAAACGCAGAACGGGGACAATTGATTAAACGTTCTTCCGGCCAAGACTTGAACGTATTATAAAAACCAATAAAAGATAACTGCAATTACTATCACGAATTCTTTTTCAGAATGACGACAAGGTTTTAAAAGTTAAAATTCACGTAGACAAATCGCTTACGTCATAAATCATAAAAACAAGAAACTAAACGGAGAAGTGCAAAGTGAGCGCGCTGCAGTTTTTTTTTTTTTTTTTCAAGCCATATAATTGAAGCTTAACTTTTTATATTAGTGAAGTATGTATGCATCATGGAAAATGACGCAGATGGGCAACGAACCCGCGAAACCAGTCTCGCAGCCCGATGCACCAACCACTCAGCCAACTCCATGTACCGCGCTGCAGTTTGCAAACACGTTTGCAGTTACAATCCTAGAGTGTGAGAAACAAGACTATGCTAATGAGAATTGTGATATAAAATAGATTAATCTAGGGACGCGAGTTCGAAGCTGAAACATAGATCAATATTATGCATTATGAAAAAAGCGGGATGATTTTGAGGCTGAGTTGAGTTTAGCCTTTTTGTGATTCTTGAAAATCCCATAGTTTTGGAACAAAAGTTTTTCTTAGTTTTTGCAAAACTAATTTTAATACCGATTCAAACAACGTCGGAAGCATATCAGTATTAAAATTGTTTAGCACCAACGGTCTTTTCGCTTAAAACCGAATTTAATTTTAAAAATTAAAGCAAGTTCTATTATATGTTACCAGCACCAGTAATGGGCACAATAAACCTTTCTGTAATAAATAAATCTCAGTTTCTTAAAGCAATATCCGTAATCGATAAATTATCGCCGATAATTTTTTTCGATAAATGCTGCGGTAAATTTTCAATGTGTTTGACGAAGTTTTTTTTTGCAGGTTAAATTGCAAAACTGTTTTTTTTTTAGCTTTTTCAAGAAAAGAGAGCAGTTCACGGACTCTGCCGTGGAATTAAATAAAACAAAGAAAGATTTTAAAAAATTGCATTAAGACTTTACGGACTCCGTGTACTTTTTCCATTGCGCCAACTCACTGTAGCTTTGAATAATGCGTGCATAAAGAATCGTTTATGTTGATAATTTATCGGCGGTAACAAAATATATTGCGAAAACGATATCGGTAATCGATGAATCAAAACAATTTTGAGCGATAACGATAATCAGTAGTAAATTATCGCCGATAGATTGTCTCGATAAATGCCAATCTCTGGTTACCAGTGCCTAATTACTGTACTACAATATGCGTCAAAATTGACATTGAGAATCAACTTCTTACGTCTAGATTAATACTTAAAATGAAATATCTCATTCTGTTGCTACAGTTTGCTTGCTTTCAATTCATGATGCTGCATTTGCATTGTTTTTGCGGTGATGGAATCCATCCACAGTCATCGGGTTCCTGCGGGAATTCTAGTGCTGATGAGAAAGCTGAAATAGTGAAAAAATTAATTGCACCTGCTGTTGAGATTTGCTTCAACGACCGAAACTGTCTTAATAATGTTGAGACAATCATACCCTTCGAATCAGGTTAGAAATATTATCTACGCTTTGTTAGATATAAAGTGAGTTACCGATAGCAGTTTTTCGCGTGGGGTGAACAGTAAAATAAAGCAAGGAGCGATGAAAAAATTGTCACGTGCCACGTGTTGCTGTCTGCAGCGTGTCGATAGACGCACCTTATTCGAAGTTTCAGAAACTGTGCTCAACTGACACAAAATTGAGAGACGTAAAACGCTCGTATTGTCAATGCACGTACTGTTAAGCCTCGTCTACACTTGGCGTAAAAATATTTCTACGCTGATCGCTCAGCGTAAAATCTGTCTACACTTGGCGCAGCCTACATCATTTTCACGCTGATTTTTGTTTTCTGACCTGCTTGGTTATTATGACATCACTGAGTCCTTTATGCGCTACTACTACTACTACCGTAATGAATGACCAGGAATGACCTTGCCAATTCAAGAGATACATCATTCCATGCAAACTTCGCAATAAAAATCTTGTTTATGGAATCATAAAAAACTAAATAACCAACCAAATGCAATACTTGGGCATACCAAAAAAAAAAAAAAAACTAAAACGCTTCTACGTTGCAATTTTGAAAGCCAATGCTTTTGTATATCGACGTTTTAAGCAGTAGACTAGGCCTAGACCAGTGCTGGTCAACCTTTCTCAAGAATTTACACACTTTTGAAACATTGTGCTCATCCTACTACTGTACCAGTCTTGGAGTACAACAACAACACTACTCTGCATGTTTATATTAACAAAAACGTATATTGCAAATTAAACGACAAATCAGTTGTTTGATCATTTAAATAGCAGCTAGCTGTTAAATATCATCAGCCAGTTTTGCAAAATGACTTTGTACTCTTGTTTTCAGATTCTCTTTTCCTTAAAGTTTTTCCACAGCATCTTGCATAATCTCATCTAAAAACAAACACATAAAATTTTGCTAGCAAAACTGCAATATACCCAAAATAGCATTGATAAACTCGTAAAGCAGTTTCAGAGCTGCTGGCTCAATACTGCGAAAACTGTGTCAAAATTTACATACGGGTGCATCATTATGCTAGCTTACCAATTTGCTGTGTAACTGTAAGTCACTTACACAGAGACAAGCTTGAAAACTTAACTATGAGACTTAATGAGGAAAAGCTTTGGATTACTGAAAGCAGATTGGTAAATATATACTTACTATTCTCTGATCCTTGTTTCTCAGCAACGTTCCTCCAAGCATATTTTTAAAACTTCGTGTTGAGGCTGCTGGTAACTAGCATTGGATAAACTCCATAGAATTGGGTAGAATATTGTTAAACTGCTATCAATAAGCTTTAATTCTCATTCCAAGGGTATGGTTTCTGTCAAAATTGTCTGACTTGTCTATTTTTATCTGTAGACAAACTGCTTAAAAAACCTACTGGTACCAAACTGCAAAATAAAAACAAATCGGTTTTAAGCTACGGTACCTGTACTGATTCACTATAAACCTATTAATATTTCAATCAAAAACCAATCTTTAAAAAACTATCTGGTCGCTTTCAGTACAATTGGCACTGTAATTCACTGGACAGGGCTACATACCAAGAATATTTAACCATCATCCGGTTCCAGAAGCTTATTTATCTGCCCATAGCTTACTAGACTACCGGTATGTAACGGCATCATCATAATTAAAATTTAGAGGGGCTGAGACCCTGCATCTACCAATGAATCATACATTAGCCTAAAGAATTGAAAAAAGTTTTCTGGTTTTGTATGGCACTGCAGACTAACCTGGATAGGGTTACATACCGGTATGACTTGGCACTGATATGCTAATAAACCTAGGTCTACCTCTGTTTTTAGCTTATTTTGCCATGCAAATTGAATCAGTAAGCATCTAGCATATAGTCTTTTCAAAAAATGTAAAAAAATATGAAAAACTCTGACTTGTTCATGCAAAAAAGACAAAGGGGCCCCAAAACACTGTTTGCCTACAAGCCTAGGTTATATTTACCTGCCTTTTCCAAGCTAAATATGCTTGAAACTTAAAATAGCTGAAGTTCTAACGCCAAGTCTAGACCTAGTCTTTTACATAAACATGGAACCGTGTCCAAGCAAATAACGCAGGAGTCCCAAAACACTCTTTTTCAACTAGCCTAGGCTAAGACTTGACTGTTACCTCAGGATCAGAGCATGCTAGACGCTGAGCGTTTGGAAAATACTTTGCTAAAAAGGCAAAGTTTTTACGCTGAAGATTCCGCGTTGAGCGTGCTAGCACATCCGCGCTAGCGTTTTTCCAACTAACTTAAATAAACAAAGAATTTTACGCTACGCTAACGATTTAACGCCAAGTGTAGACAAGGCTTTAATTATGTAGCATCACTGCTTCCTAAAACATTAAAAATTCGCCAGTTGGCGTGGTGGTAAAAGACATCGCTATCGGCGCGGGAGATCTTGAGGTTCGATTCCCGGGTTGTTCAAATCGGACACTCGCCAACGGCTCTCCACCGCTGCGAATTTTCTGTGTTGCCCAAACGCTAAACCTCAGAAATGAACCCTGCCACTCGTTATGCACTTCGGCGCAATTTTGAGAGTATAATGAAAATTTTCTTTGTACTTGCATTTAAATGCACAAAATATCTGATCACTGAAAAAGCTTAGCCTACCATGCTCCAGCTTTTCGTAGAAATACCGCACTGGAATCGTTAAATCTTAACTGGCTAAACGTTACCGCTTACGCCTTCGGCTCTATTGCACGTCAGTCAATAAATAACTTACTACTACAGTATTAATAATAACGCATTTGTGTAGCGCGTTTTTCTTACTGTAAGTCAGATCAAAAGCGCTTAACGCAACGGTGGAATCACCTTAAATACTCCTTGTAAATTTTACGCTTTTACAGCAAATTCTAGCACTTATAGGGCAGCGAATGGTTTTGAATACGAATTATCAAACCGTACCGGAAACTGGAGCGAGGCAAGAAAAATGTGTCAAAACTGGAGAGGGGACTTGGCCGCTAGAGGCGTTAGAGATTGCTTTATTTCCAAGTGAGTTAAAAATGTAAGTTTTCGTGTCATTTTTGAGGCTTGATTTGGAGTGCTGCTGTGACTGTTGCGACTTCAGTTTCTAATTCTTGTAATTTGGAACCACGTAATCATAAATCACGTAATTTGGAATCAGTTCCTAGTTCCTGATTTTATTACAAACAATGCAGCCAAGAAACAGCTAAAAATGCTTGGGCGAGCATTTCAGCTCACTTCTGGTCCCATGGTCAACGCTAAACGCTATGTTGAGCTCGGTCTTAAGCCATGATGCAGAAAAGAAGGAAACTGAGACAGAACTTGGAAAAGTTTTAGCTAGTCACGTGTAAAATTGGTGAAGTGGGAAGGATGTGAAGTCTAAGTTAAGGTCCGTTTTGAGTTGTTGAATGAATAAGGACTCCAGGATGAAGAGTTTGTAATTATCTGGGGAGTTGGTAAAAACTGTGGGTTGTTAAAGTGTACTTTGGGGTGGGTGTTGGATTGGGTACGGTTACATACTTCCGAGGTGTCACTGGATTGATGCTCTTGTAAACGTTTAATGAAATTTCTGCCGGTCTGGCCAATAGAAAAGCATCCATTGGATGAATTAAGACGGTGTACTACGTTACGCTACAGTGAATCCTTTTATACCGGCCGTAACGTCCGTCCAAGCATTTTTGGCTGTTTCTTGGCTGTATTGTTTGTAAAAAAATCTCATTTCTTATTTCATTTTGGTTGTGATCTGTGAAATTTTGTGTTAATGCATACCAAAACTGCATAGGAAAATTTGCTGTAGAAGTTCGTGGGAAATTTTTTAACAGGTGTTAAGGAACCACTTTACTCCATGATCAGTTAGCCCTTAGAGCACGAATCTTCAGTATTCATGTACACAACTATGAAGTTATTTTCAACGTTTGTTTCTCACTTACTTTTACCCACTTGCTGGATTTATTTCTGTTTAGACTAATTACTCATCATTTCAATTATGCAAATGTTTGGGTCGGCCTTGAGAAGAGGGCACCTGATCACATTAACTGGATATGGGTAGATGATGAGATTGAGTCTAAGAATTCATCAAGGTGGGATGAAGGAGAACCGAATAATTTTAATCAAATGCAATATTGTGTTGAGTTATTAGGTAAAAATGCTCGTTTAAACGATGCTCGTTGTTTGGCTACAAGACGTGCCCTGTGTGAGAGAAGGAGATTAAACAACTGAACTCAAAGCTACAATTTCTTTAATTCTGAAAGAAGAAAAAAGGATAAGCTTTTTGAAATCGTGCGTGAGATATTTTTTAGAATGTTTTGTAAATTTATACATTTAATTTGCTTTTTTAATGTTTAGATCTTGCACGTAGCCTGTTTATGTTTTATTGTATCAGATTCTTGAGTTTGTTATTTAGGCTATTTATTGATTTCGTTAGAGGCGTGAGCCCGATTGCACTTATGATCTAAACTTATGCTTCTGTTGAATTTTGTTTGAGAATTGATCTATACTCGTCTATTTGTGTCGTTCATTAAATGTTGCTTTGTTGATTTTAATTTGAACGCTTAATAAATTTTTCGGGGATGTAAGAGCTAGCTGAAGCCCATGCAGCAAATTTTGTTCGAGTTTAGCTACTCCTAACTCATCGGGCGCAATTTTATGCAATGTACCCAGCACCAGCAGAACCTTGCTTTTTTCTGACAAAGTGTGGGTTTATAAACGCCATTTTTTCCTAGGTTGCAACGTCAATTTTGTAGCTCAGTGACATAGAGCGCCGCGGGAAAGAAAAGCGCTGCCCTAGTTTTGGATTCGATTCTCGTCGCGGCTTCGCTTGAGACATGCTGTCAACAATTGGGTTCGTCAAGATAATAGAACAGAATAAGAATGTTGGTTCTGCTGGTGTTGGGTACATTACATAAATATGCTTCCCGGGCAGCGTGTTACTAAGTATTAAACATTTGAATAGCGATTGTACCATGACGACGCGTTCTACTGCTGACAGCTTGGATGATCGAGTAGTAGGAGTGTCTGCCTCTGGAACTATACTGTAGACTTGTGTTTCATTTAGAGTTTGGGTCAAACCAATGACTTTAAAATTACTATTTACAGCTTCCCTGCTTGTTGCTCAGCGCTAAAGAAACAGTGTAGAGAACGAGCCGGCAAGTTTGCTCGTTGTGCCGTTGGGAAAGGCACTAAGCGAGATTTCTTCATTTCGGTGAGATAGAAAAATGGCCGGCAACTCCTAAGCGAGTTCGTTGCAGCGCTTTGATCGCTTACGTGTGAAAGAAGGATAAATATGCATCTAAATAATTTGTGTATTAGGTATCCGTTGAAGTGATAAAAAAATTCCTCAACGATCGTGCACCAGCGGCGTGATGGGAGGGCAGGTATAATAATAGACTGCTGTTGAGAAGTACCTTGGTTCGACAATGTTTAAGTTTTCATTTCTCCTTAAAACATCATGGTGGTGTCTTGTGGACAAAACAAACTGATCGGAGTTAAATTTCTTTATTGAGTTTTAACATTTTACTTTGAAGATGTAATAAATTGCTGGCTTAGCGATTAAACATTGTTGCATTCATTCGTTGATTAAAATGCTAAAAAACGGAAATTCCTTTGCTGTCGTATAGCGCGTTGTTGATACTCGGCACACGAAAATTTTTTCGTGCTTTGTTTTTTTTGCTCTTCTGTCCACCGACCACGCAAAACCCTGCTACGCAAAACCCTGCTACGTAGCGTGTTAATCATTGTCGCGTTACCGACCGTCGCGTATCGCTAAACGCTTCTAAGTAGCAGTGAAATATTTTAGCCTCGAACTAATGAACAATATTGACTCGAATATAGCACGGCTAAATATAAAAAAATAAAGACAAAGCAATATGCAGAATGCTGAAACATGCGTTAGGCACAAAAAACGTGTTTAAAATTAGCATGGTCGCTGCACCTCTTTGCTTGTCATCAGAAGCGGATCCAGAAAATTTTGGTGGGGGATGCAGTTTTGAATTAGGTTGAATGCTAACTGACTACAAAGACGTTGAGCCCGCAAAAGATAGCGCTAATTAAATTTCACGTAGCTTTGCAAGACAACTCAAAAATGTATTTTCTCTTCAAAAACCGGTTTTGTAAACTGACCTAAAATCTTTAAAGCAAATGTTTTTAACTGTACAAATAAATACAAAACGAAGAGCGAACTCGCAACCACTGCAAGCCCAAGGCAAGCAAGATGTGCCGCGCTCATCACATCCCGTCAACCCGAGCTGTCGCAGCGACCACGAGTTCGAAACGCAATAACATACGAAGCACAGAACAGATATAAAGGGCGTAAATATGTCTTTTTTGAAACTGTGTCCATGTCAGGGAGCAACCTATTCGCAATTTTTCAGGGGGAAGGGCATCAATTTTTGACTTTTATGTTGAGTTTGAGGCAATATGAGGAACAAAAACGGCCCTAATGAGGTCCGGGGGCATGCTTTCGGGAAAATTTTTGAAAATTTACTTACTGTAATGACCATTTAGGTGCTTTCAAACAATTTTTATCGCAAAATTTGTTTAAATCATTGCCCCTAATATTGTTCCTTTGCCAAATATGGTGTATGTTGTTCGCACATTTTCGATTAATTTGTGCTAGAGGCGTAGGATTATTGTCATGTCGAAGACGTTTAAAATCATAGACAAATTTTAATTATTAAAAACATTGTTGCAATTGGCTGGTAGGGAAGAAAGTGCATTCTCCCACCCTTGAATTCGCCCCTGCTTGTCATCTTTGATAGGCGTAGCAAGTTTGTGTGAGTTTTTATGCGGATTTTTCAATTTTTGGTACACCGGGATAAGAGTTTGCCTTAGTTGTAAAACAAAAATAACCAAAGTCGATACACTGTGAGACACCTTCGTTACTCCGTGTTGTGGAATTTGTGTGAAATAAATGAAGTAAATAACTGAGGTTATTTTCAAACTATATTGAATTGAAAATTCAACAGCAGTTGAAGGAGACTGCGAAGTGAGCTTGCGCTCTTCGAGTCAGCAGCCACCCGTTATTTGTCAATGCGATCGGCTTCAGCCGTGAATCGAGGCCGTCACGTAGGATCTGTCACCTGCGCGCTGTACCGCTAAGCCATGTCACTGACAAAGTATAATCCATAACTTATTGAATATTATCGATAAACTAAATGTAAATGAAATTTTTGCTTTTGATAGTCATAACATAGTCATAACTCTTAACCAGGTGTAGGTGTCGAGCCAGCGGAAAATTAATGGGAGGATGAGAGGAGGAATTACAACACGGCAAAAAGTTCTA
Organism: Trididemnum miniatum; assembly: GCA_964006365.1. Taxonomy (NCBI): domain Eukaryota; kingdom Metazoa; phylum Chordata; class Ascidiacea; order Aplousobranchia; family Didemnidae; genus Trididemnum; species Trididemnum miniatum. Next base: position 20,513,595 of record OZ023249.1, on the reverse strand, counting down.
AAAGCTGTTTGGGATCAGGATTTGGCTAAGCACACCTCAGATTAGGCTTAGTAAAAAAGGGCGCTTCTTCCCTTCTCCTCCTTTGATACATTACTGATCTTATCGATTGTGCTACAGTAGGCCCTATGTGTTACTGTTAGGCTTACATGATTAATCAGAAAGTGAAGATGCGGTTTTCGCCATTCCACTGCTATCGAAATTGTTTTGGGCCATTTTAGACTTGGTTTTGCTGAAGTAGTGGTAGGTTTTATTTTTGTTTGGGAAGTAGGCCCTACATAAGCAAATAGGCATAACATATTGAACAAAAACAATCGCTAACAATTATGGGGTTCTCGATAAGAGGCTGCGAAAATACCATGAAGCCCAACGAAAAAACAGTGAAAAGGGCAGATCAACATATTTCTATAAATAGATTTTGTTGTAGGTAAGCTAGGCCTCCAAGTTTGGGCTAATAAATTTTGTATCAATGCTATCGCCCTACAGTCAATGCATATGCGATCTACAAATCACGTAAGCTTTTGTTGAAGAAGAAAAGTGTTGCCATTGATTAAGAGGCGTGTAGGAGAATAAGTCACTGCCTTCGAGGCGGAAGTGAAACTAATTAATACAATTTTGCACTCCTTTGTTGAAGATAAAGTGACAAACATAGGCCTATAGAAAATGGATGACGTAAAGCCTAGATAAAATACTGTAAGATAAACAGCAGCGCATATAAGAAACTTGCCGGTCTTTGAAAGTGCTAACTGCAATCATTATGAGCAATGGATAACGTAAAGTCACGATAAAATGTAAGATAAACAGCAGCGTATAAGAAACTTGCCAGTCTTTGGAATTGCCAACTGCAATCATTATGAGCTATCAGGGTAGGATTTACTTTTTACCAGCACAGTAAAGAAAATTTCGAAATGAAACTGATAATTCAGCCAACAAACTACAGTAGCATCACTATTGAATGAGAGTAACTTGGTCAGGCGAAAAGCTAAAAATAAGAAAGCAATGCAGACTCGATTTTTACGTGCTTTAGTTTTGTCTGTTCATCAGTGTCGTCTTACGCTAAACGTCAGATCAAAACTGAATAAAGCCCAATCATAGACTAACAAATTTTTGTCTTCATTACAAATGCTGCAGGTTGAAACCACTGTGAACGCTGTTTATATTGATATCGTTATTACCATGATTTGCCTCGTTATCAAACTTGCTTGTTTTCAACTAATGATAATGCTTTTGCTTGGTGTTTCTGGATCACCTGAGGGCTGCCAACGAACCATCCCTCGTTGCAGTAATAATGAAATCGCGAATAAAGTTTCTACTGACTTGTTGGCGAGTGCTGTTCAACAATGCTTCAACAACTTTCACAACTGTGAGAATACTGGGATAACAATACCGTTCAAGCCAGGTGATATGTTTTATCCTCTACGTTAGATGAGTTAAGCTGCTTTTACGATATGAAAAGACGATACTGCGGCATGAAGTACCGGTCGGTTAATGTAGAAGTTAACGACATCACTATCGGCGCAGGGGATCTGTGGTTCAATCACCGGGCTAGTTAAATCGGTCGCAATGTCGCCAATCGCTCGTCCCCGCCGAGACTTTCTTCGTGCGGTGTTGCCCAGGAGCTAAGCCGCAGCTTTTCCACTCTGTCCCGCTAATGCTGAGCGTCAAACATGAAAGCTGTGAATACCAATTTTGAAGTCATTAGTTTGACCAGACTCGGAATCAAATCCGAGTCTACTGCCATAGAGGATGACGCTCTTACCTCTTGGCATTCTAAGCTGTTAAAGTGAATGTATTAATAAGCTTACAAAACCATACAAAAAGGTATGACTATAATTATTGATCATGATTTTAATTATTAATAGAAAGCAGAAATTCAAGGTGGCAAAAACGCTTTTTAGGCCGTTTATAGACGTCTATGCTTGTAGATCACAGCTTACGCTTGGCGAAAAAAAAGTCTGCTCTACATGTTAGCATAACAGCTAAATATTTGAATTCTTGAGTGAACAACAGAGGCGGATCAATGGGGGACGTGGGGGATGCATCCCCACCCCCACCAGCCATTTTCAACAATGCTTTGAATGAATATGATTTTTCCATAATTTCAAACCTCTGCATAACAATATGCCTTAGTCGCCTCAAACAAGCATACTCGAAACCGTACGAACAAAATGCATCATATTTGGTGAAGCACTCAAAGATAGAGGCCAAAAATATGAACAAACTTTGCCTGAAAGTTGTTCAAAAAGCACTAAACGGCCATTTCAGTATGCAAATTTTCAAAAATATTCCGGGGGAGCATGCCCCCGGACCCTCCTAAAGTCGTTTATGTTACTTAAGTTGCTTAAGACTAACTCTGCCGGAAACAAACCACTCTTGAAAAAGTGACGAAATTTGGTGCCCCCTCCCTGAAAAAAATTCTGAAGACGCCCCTGACATGAAACATTTTCAAAGGGCTTACCTGTATTTACGCCCATTTCCAGGTCTAAACCTCTTAACGTCTTTGTATTTAGTTAACATTCAACCTAATTCAAAATTACATCCCCCCACCAAAACTTTCTGGATCCGCTCCTCGTGAACATTTGCCTTTTTTGTGGCTGCTGACTTGTAGAAGGCAAGCTCACTTTGCCATCTCCAATCACGATCTACATTGATCAATCAGCACAATTACAGTATGGACTTGGCTGCTCGAGATGACCGAGTAGCACAGCTCGGATGGCCGAAGAGTAAAAGCGACTACATCTGGATAATAATGTAGAATCGGGCCTGATTACAGGTTTGGCCTAATCAATGACTTTCAGATTGCTGTTCACAGCTTTCCCGCTTGACGCTCAGAATTATGAGTACAGTGTGGAAAGCAAGTGGGCAAGTTTACTTTTTCTGTTGAAAAGGCTCTTAATTGATTGGAAACTCACTCCCATTGTTAGACATATGATATGGCTGGCAACTCCTGAACAAGCTTGTTTTAGCGCTTTGATCGCTTTCTCATGATAGGAAGATAAGTATGCAAATAAATGTTAAAAAAAGATATCGGTATAGACTAAACCAGTGTTTCCTTGTCTTTTGGGGCTATTGACCCCTAACACATAGTAATAAAACGTATGGATCCCTTTATGAGAAACATTATGTAACAAATGACATTATGGTTTACACAAAATGCGACTTTTTTCCGATCTTTTTGCGCGAAATTTCATTCCATTTCGGTCGCATGAAGTTGATGGGTGTAACTTTCACAGGGGATCCTGTTTTTACTGATTGCTTTTTACGGCACCATGCGATTGCTTCCCACAAAGCCATGTAAGTGTGACGTAGGCCTTCGTCATAGTTTCTTTGTTTAGTAGCTTTATCAGTTTACGTACAAAAACTCATTTCGTATTTTGAGTGAACACACCCAAAGCGACAATAAATTGTAATAAATAGTATTTTGTGGAGAATTCATGTTTTGTTTCATTAAATAAGAAGACTTTATGGGCAACAAATGCATGGTTCACTGTAGGCTCAACTAAGTTTACACTACATTTTTGAATTTTGACAAAGGGTTCGGTGCGTGCCTCCACGCTACTTGCTAGGTTCGGTGCCTCCGACAAGTTTAAGAACCACTGTTTTAACGGTTCTTGGGCCTTACTTTACAAATAGACCTGCTCTAGTGATTATAAAAAACTGTGTAATAAGATTCAAAGCTAGTAAATTAGTGATCCCATTCCTTGAGGAAAGATCGTGAATAATGCCATGAGACGATCAAAAGTATAGTTTTTTAAAAAATATTCAGTTTTAGGTTATTCGTTTAAAAACTTAGCTCGAATCTCACATCGTCTTCAAATATGCAGTCGCTTATATCTGTTGTCTATCTATGCTATACATTTGCAACTAAGGGCGTAGCCAAGAGAGCGGCAAAGTAGGCATTTCCTCCCTCTTTGTACTGTAAAATGTTTTCAAGAACCCCCTGAGATAAACATTTATGTGCGTACATTTATTTTTGCACGATATTGAAGGCGCACTTGCTCCTAAATCTGTTTTCAAAGGCCTAACAGGGGTAGTTGCTCTCACACATAAATGTTAGTCTAGTAATCAGTACTAGAACTGCAAGCCCACAGTTGCTGGAAATGCAGTCGAACAGGTTCCCTTTCCCTACCAAAATTTTTGGCCGGCTACGCTGCTGCATACAACTCTCATGTACGCCTGACAAGTGCGGTGACCACGGCGCATTGTGCATAGTTTATGCAGTAGTTTATGCAGTATGTCTATAGTGTGAAATCTAACTTGTAAACTTTACTTTTTTTAAGAATTTTCTGCTCTTTACGCAGCTACGAATGGTTACAAATACGGGTTAACAAAACATTCTGGAAACTGGACTCAGGCAAGAAAAATGTGCCAAATGTGGGGAGGGGATTTGGCCACAAGAGGCGTTAGAAACTCCTCTATATTACAGTAAGTTAACTTTTCATACCTTAATTATATTTCTGGCCGGCATATTCTTCATGCGGGTTCACGGGTTGTGAAGGCAAGACGGTAGGTATTAGGCTATAATGTGTAATAAAATTACAGGAAAAATGTGAGTCCCCTTACCACCACCCCTGTTGATGTCCAAATGTTTCTAGGCCAACTTCCTACTAGGCCTAACGTTTCTAGGCCTACTTCCCTACAAAATCTTTCTCTGCTTTTGATTGATTGATTTCTTTATCTTTATCCTCCTATCACGAAAAAACGGCGGAGGCGCTATGCGTATAGGACGAATCCAGACTCGCTTAGGAGTTGCCTTTGTTTCCAAGTTTTCCGGTTGAATTTTCTTCTGACTTCTTTAATTTGTTGCTTGCCAGATTCCACCAAGCAGAGATAATCATCGCAAAGTATCTCTTTCAAGGACGCAACAACGAGACTAGGTTGGGAGTTGAACGATTAACCTTGTGATCATGGTCGTCGTAAAAACGACGCCACGCTGCCGACATGTTCGGGATTGACCGTTAACCATGATTTCACACCGAATTTAATATGATTAGGATGATCAATCGTCGTTTCAATTTTACAAGAGCTTGGGTTGGTCTTGAGAGAGTGACACGAGAAAGCATTGTCTGGGAATGGATAGATGATATACGTGGTGATTTGTTAGCATGGAGACAGAACGAACCAAACAACTCCGGAGGATCTGAAAATTGTGTAGAGTTGAGTGGTGACGCTCGCTTGAATGATATTCCCTGCTCGGTGACAAAACACGCACTGTGCGAGAAGTGCTTAATAAATAATTAACCCCCAAACCACGATATATTTTGAGTTTAGTAAGCATTCAAAAGAAAAAAACAAGGGGTTGTGTATTTCTTTGAATTTGTTTGCATAATAGTTTGGTACTGCTTTATGGATTGTATATTTCTTAACTTGATTTTCAACTTTACGTTTTTGTAAATTCTTATCAAAATTTTTGCCTAATTTATTATTTTGTCTGAAGTTTTCACGTTTCACTCATCTTGTAGAAGCTATATTAATCGTGAGCGCACTTGTGGGCTAACGTTCATCAATTTTCATCGAGGTTCACTGCACTTAATGTACCATCTTATTAAGTCGTTTGTACTCTTGTTACTCTTCAAATGTTGTGACGCGGAAAGCTTAATCGTTTTTATTTCGAGCGAAGAATAAAATGCACATTTGGAGTTGTGGACTGCATGTGTTGTTTTAACCTACCCACTAGTAGTGTAAGTTCGCTGTTTTAAGCCGCAGCTAACCATTTTTATAACATTACCCATAATAAACAACAGTACTGTGATCAGCTTCACTGCTACGACACATTTTCGTGAGAATTAAAAAATCTTATTACTGACTCGTTGGCATGTTCCGTGGTGTCGCGAATTTTTGGTGTTTAACTTCCCGATTAGGCAGCGCAAAGTCGAGCCTTAAACACAGCTGTATCAGGGCTGCAAACTCGAACTCGCTCTTGTTTGCCGAATTCGAATTGAACTCGAAAAACAAGGATCCCTGAACTCAATCTCAAAAAACGTTGGTTGAGTGTTAAACAGGCCGGAGCGAAAATAGGAAACTTTTTTTTGCTTGGTATTACCTATAAAAAGTAGCCATTTCATCTCACGCAAAATATCAGCTTTATTGAATAAAGTAATCCCCGCAAGCCAATCGAAATTTTCAGTTTTTGCCAAAAAAGAACCCAAATCTGACGCTTGGTTGGCAGGTTTAAACATTGTTTATGAGAAACGTAATAGTGAAATTAAGTCGGGGTTTTGTCCGAAATCATCTCCTGTAAAATGTAAACTCATCAGGATAACGTTATAAATCGCCGCAACCCGGTTGAAATTCCTTTACAAATCAGAAATATTACCTAATTTTGATACAACAAAACTAATAATGAGAAGAAGGTACGTGTACCGCTAATTAGAATAAGCGTAAACCTCAAATTCTGCTTCTTACAGAATACAAATAGGCCTACGCATGATATTTGTATTACATAGTAATATGTTTACGGTAACTCAAACTATTTCTACTCAAAATATCACACAAGCAAACTTTGACCTAATAAACCATATTTATGCGCTTTCCTTTTTTGGTCTAAGTTCGCTTGAGTGGTGTTGAGTGCTAAATGCGTGAATTTTGATGTCATTCTAATAGTAAACCAGTGAATATTACTGAGTTCTTGAACAGCTCAGGCGAATCACGGAGCATATACCATAAGAGTTACCAGCAAGCGATAACAATGCAAAGTATTTGGCTGCCAATTTATTTCTGTGTTTATCGGCAAAACGAATGTTTTCATCCACCTTTTGGAATTGTTCATTAAGAGAAAGGAGTGTCGCAGCAACAGCGGGGTTGAAATTCAGTCAAAATAACGCAGTACAGTACATTCATTAATTTGTGTAACCTTTTCTGATTTAAAGTCCAAGTT